>WBMV01002429.1:53973-218350 GCA_013396655.1 Campylorhamphus procurvoides
GGCAGCTTTGGGTGCATAATATAAGTTATTAAGATATTAGAGTGTCCAAAGGAGGGCTATGAAGATGGTGCAGGGTCTAAAAGGGAAGCCATATGAGTAGTGGCTGAGGTCACTTGGTCTGTTCAGTCTGGGGAAGAGAAGACTGAGGAGAGACCCCATTGCAGTCTGCAGCTTCCTCATGAGGGGAAGCAGAGGGACAGACACTGATCTCTGTTGTGACCAGTGACAGGACAGTGACAGAACAATATGAAGCTGTATCAGGGGAGGTTTAGGTGAGATATTAGGAAAAACTTCTTCACCCAGAATGTGGTTGGGCACTGGAACAGGGACCCCAGGGAACTGGTCACAGCACCAAGCCTGACAGAGTTCCATAAGCATTTGGGCAACTCTCCCAGACACATGGTGTGACTCTTGGGNGCTTGAGAACTGTGGGCAGCTTTGGGTGCATAATATAAGTTATTAAGATATTAGAGTGTCCAAAGGAGGGCTATGAAGATGGTGCAGGGTCTAAAAGGGAAGCCATATGAGTAGTGGCTGAGGTCACTTGGTCTGTTCAGTCTGGGGAAGAGAAGACTGAGGAGAGACCCCATTGCAGTCTGCAGCTTCCTCATGAGGGGAAGCAGAGGGACAGACACTGATCTCTGTTGTGACCAGTGACAGGACAGTGACAGAACAATATGAAGCTGTATCAGGGGAGGTTTAGGTGAGATATTAGGAAAAACTTCTTCACCCAGAATGTGGTTGGGCACTGGAACAGGGACCCCAGGGAACTGGTCACAGCACCAAGCCTGACAGAGTTCCATAAGCATTTGGGCAACTCTCCCAGACACATGGTGTGACTCTTGGGGCTGTCCTGTGCAGGGCCAGGAGTTGGATTTGATGAAGCTTGTGGGTCTCTTACAGCTCAGGGTACACTATGATTCTATAATATTAACAATGTCAGCGTCTTTGTACCAAGCTGTCTGTCCGTGTGGGAATAAATGAATGTCAGACTACCACTGCTGTAATGAAAGTAAGTAGCAGGTAAATACAACACAATTAGACAGTATTTTTCATTCTGTTGATGAATATTTTTCTTCTTCCTTTCAGTTGTCCAGTCTTTATTAAGCAAGACCTAATTTCTGTTTTCCTGCTGATCTTTATTTTTAATTTTGAGAGAAATAAGCAAAGCTAAAATACATTGCTATCTTGGTGGTATGCAATTTTCTGTTGCTACAGGCAACAAAGCTCTGTTTACCTAATGGGTTGTTTTGCTACAAAGGGGAAAAGTATCCCCTGGGGATCAATACAGATTGTGCCCTGTGCTGTCACATGTCTTATGACTAACAGAGGCAGAGAAGCTTCAGTTACCAGAAAGGACTAATTTGTTCTCAATCCTCTTCTTCCCGTCTTCCATTTTCTCACAAGGGGCACATGCAAGTTTCTTCTTGTATTGCAAGATATTTTATCAGTACTGAGTTGTCATTGAAGGCTTTACAGACTGGTATATTTTCCTATTATACTGTTTCTCTAGGAAAGATCATAATGAGAACAGAGTATGACACAATATTAATTCATTTGCATTATTACAATGGGAATCAGAACAGAAAATCACATTGTCTTTCCATTGTCATAACAATGTGACGGGTGGAAGGAGGCCTAAAATAGCCTGAAATGTCCCATGGAAATTGATGAGCAGAATGAGCAACAAGGAATTATACATTATACTTCATACTCCTCTTGAAAGCCAGCAACGACAGTGTCGTGAAGAGGTGACACACCAACAATTTGCTGTTAGGCTATGGTTATGTGACTGAACATGATTACAGCAACTTAGGAACCTATCTCTTCAATGCTGTACTGCCTTTCAGGCCTTTTGTACATGCTTTTAGCTCTCTCATTTATGAAGCAGGATGTGTTTAGACTCTCTAACAGCTGCATAAACTGGCCTGTTTTATCCCACAACTAGAAAGAGTCAGGGGCAAGCGCTGAGTTAGCTGTGACATTTCGGCTGATACTGGGCAACAGCTTCAACCAGAGATGTATCTACAAAGAGGCTTGCTGCCTTTTTAGTTACCCAGTGGTAAATCTAGGCCTACTTAGTAACTTGTGTTTGCAGCTATAGCCTGCACTCTGTAGTTCCAGCTTTCCAGCTCTGAAGTTTGAGTAGAGAACAGGTGTGGAAAGGTATAGGAGAAGTAGTTGCCTGGCACATCTGAGGGTGCTGTGAAACCAGGGAACTAAAGGTTAGGACACAGTGTCTCATACCTTAATGCAGAACCATGGAAGTCTAGTGTCTTATAGGATCTATATGTAACCATATAATATGCTGTAACATTCTGTAGACTGTTATTTATTTTTAATTTTAAAATTTACTTTGTTTTGTGTAGAAAAATGAATTTGTGTTATTGCTTGCTTTTGATATGTTTTCTGAAAGGACTTTCTTTTTTTGACACCACCAGTCCTTTGGATTCCCTTATATTTTGTTTTATGAAGACTATTAAAACTCATCTGTTTATTTTTTTACAGTAGTTGCATGATAGAATTCTCATTATTTTTGTTGTATTTATAATTGTTCATATTTCTCATAGAGTTAATGATTAACTGGCTAGTGCTGAAAACAGAATGGAGGAAATCAATATTAAATCAGAGGAGTAAAATAATCTGAGTATCTTACAAAATCTGTAAAGGAAAGCAAACAAATACTCAGATGACACAATGATGAATGCAGTTTATTGGCATAGAAGACATGGCTTATAGCTCTCTCCTCCACACTCCTATTTGGAGTGTTAAAATGCTGTGGCTTTGCCTTCTGAAATTGGAGCACACTGCTGCTGCAAAGGATGGTGCTCTCAGTGCTAGTCTGAAATGGATGCTTTGGAGTCATTAGGAAGCTGCAAACCAACAACTCCTCTAACCTCTTCAAAGGAATAGTAATTTCTGCCCTGTGTGTGTCCTCAGAACAGACAAGCTCTTAAATTATATCCAAGATGTTCTGATTATGTTCACATTATACTTGACCTCACAATGTGCAGATAAGAAACTGCAAGCACAAATAATGCAGGTTTGCAGAAGCCAAATCTCTTTGCATTACTCCCCTGCACCAGAATGAGGGACTGCATGGAGCACCAAACCGGAAGACTGCAAGAATACTGCACGATCTTGGTATTTTCTAATTTTTAGTAGAATCACAAACTATATGTTTCCAGATGTATGTAGGGGCAAAACAGGCTGGAACATGTCATCAATTAAAAATGTGCTCCTATTCTAGAACCAAAAGTACAGCAATTCACACTTACACACATCTCATTGTCCCAACAATTCAGACACAAAAATAAGTGGTCATAATATAATTAAAACAATTTAAAAATATTTAACAAGCTCAAGTGCAAGCAGTATAAGAGTGCATGAAAAGACGTTGTTTTAAAAGAGTCTATCAGACTTTCAGGACAGAAGAAAGCAAACATAGAAGGATAAAAGTTTTCAACAAAATCAATATTCATGACCAAGCCCTTCCTATAGGGTTATCATCTGAGACAAAATGTTACATCACAGCTTTCAAGCTACTTTTTAGCAACTTAGTCTTTCTGTGGCTGTTGGTATAGCAAGAAAGATCTTAACTCTTTAGACTTTCCTGTGGCAGGTAGGCACTACTACTTAAAATGCAATGCAGTAAACATGGTTGTTCAAATAACAGAAGTGGATTCCTGTTACAGGTGTAACACTCACAGGTGGTGCAGGTGGTGCACTCACTGATTTTCACCAAGACTGGGTTGAGAACCGAGGCCTGTCTTGAATGGAAACACTGTTGTTTAATTGCTTTGATCTTTTAAAACTCAGGAAGAAGAGTACTTTTTTTCCTGTTAAATTTAACATTACATATGTTCTGGTTTAATCCCCTTTTGTGTCATGATACCAGCAGCATGTAACTATTCTTTCTAACAAATACTGCCCTTAAACTTTTCAGATACCACAGGTAGTCACATATATCAAATACTAACTAACAGGAATGATGTGGTGACTTATGTTTGCTCCTTTCCTAAGCAAGCATTTTATTATCATCTCTTCTTAGCAGTCTAGATCTGTTCACTTCCAGTGAGTATTTGAAGTGTGAGCAGTCAGGATTCTGCTGCCAAGAGCACTAGGTACAGAACTTGGTGCTCCAAGAACTCATTTCCAATATAGAGAGGTGCTGGATCTTCCTCTTAGTCATACCTCACAGTCCTACCAACTCCACCTGTGTATGGATGTAGGAACTTTTTATAGGTACTCACAATAGAGCACAATTCATCAGTATGTGAAACTTTTATTCTAAGGCTTTTGCATGGAAGGAATTCAAAGCTATTTCACTTCATGCATTAAATATGAGACTTGTGATTCTTGCTTCATGAAATTCCAGGAGATTCACAGAAGGTTTGACAATTCATCTGTGTAATGTCTGTTCCTTATGTTTCTGTGGGGGCTTCTTACACCTTTAGCACTGAGGATGAGTCACTGCCCGAACACAGCTGGAGTGAGACAAAATGGTTACAGTCAGAGGACAGAAAAAAAAATTTAAACATCAGCTTTTCACTCTTCTCAGCTGCAGGGCTGTTCTGTGCTCACATGGTATGCACAGCTACTTGGCAAGGCTTTTTAAATGGCACGTGGCTGTGCTGGACATAACAGATCATTACACGGTGTCACATTAAAGCCTATATAACCTGTACAACAACGTCCCTGTCAGTGAGTGCAGTGACTGCTTCTGCAGAAGTTTGGTTGGTGATGTTGGAGACCAGCTCTGACATGGAGCAGCCATATACACTTGCTGACTTATTTAAGAAGGAGGTCTACTGACCCTCTCCTCAGGAGGCACGTTTAAGTTCAGCCCTGTCCTGGTCCTTGCCTGAGTTACACTGCAAACATACTTTGGACTTGCTGAGCTTGACTCTGGTCCTCAGGTTTGACTTCCCAGACAGACCTTGGACTTATTTCATTGCTATGAACATTTCCGATCATCTGGACTTTAGGCTGAGCCCAGCCCCCATCCCCAGACTGGGCTGCTCACTCTGCTGAGGTGCCATGGAACTAACCTTGGTTGGTGAGGCTAACCTGCCTCAAGGTACCTGCTGACAAGGTACCATGTCCCCGTCCCTGGTTGTTCCCTTCCACATGCTGCTCAAAGCTGCAAGAAAAAAAAAAAAAAGGAAGGAAGGGAGGGAGGAACGAAAGAAAGAAAGAAAGAAAGAAAGAAAGAAAGGAAAGAAAGAAAGAAAGAAAGGAAAGAAAGAAAGGAAAGAAAGAAAGGAAAGAAAGAAAGGAAAGAAAGAAAGGAAGAAAGAAAGGAAGAAAGAAAGAAGAAAGAAAAAGAAAGAAAGAAAGAAAGAAAGAAAGAAAGAAAGAAAGAAAGAAAGAAAGAAAGAAAGAAAGAAAGAAAGAAAGAAAGAAAGAAAGAAAGAAAGAAAGAAAGAAAGAAAGAAAGAAAAAGAAAGAAAGAAAGGAAAGAAAGAAAGGAAGAAAGAAAGGAAGAAAGAAAGGAAGAAAGGAAGAAAGAAAGAAAGAAAGAAAGAAAGAAAGAAAGAAAGAAAGAAAGAAAGAAAGAAAGAAAGAAAGAAAGAAAGAAAGAAAGAAAGAAAGAAAAAGAAAGAAAGAAAGGAAAATCTTTTAAAATGGTATGCTGAGCCATCTGTATTGGAGATAACAGATAACTGAAATTAAGACTGGTATCCCACAGTTCTATACTGCTTGTTTACAGTAGCAAATAACTGCATAAAAGTATTTTAAATCCTGGCACATGCTGACTTCTTAGCTAATGCTCAGAGGTCATGGAATATGTTTGAGATAAAGTGGTGCTTTCTGGAAAATGGCTCCAAATTATCAGGAACAGCTAAAAATATTATATATTATATATATATATTTAAACTTTTCATTAAGCCTTTTTTTTCAGTAAGAGTGATTTTGACATTTCCTTTGTACCTTTAAAGTGTTAATGACATTTGAGAAGACTTGCAATGAAGTGATAAAATGAATTCTTTGAAGCATTTCCAGAATCAACACTGACTTAAAAGGTGAAAGCTGAATTTCTGTTTCAAATCTGATCCAACAAAATATGTTTGCCCTCCTAATAATCAGAAAGAAAGATTAAGAGGAGCAGTACAGTATAAGTGTACACATACCCAGATATTAAAACATTCCTCAATGAGGAGCATTCATATATTTTATGTATTCATTTTTTGCTACTTTGTAATGTAAATTTTAGCATTTATATATTAAAGTCAGTCCTTGTGTAACTGATTTTCTTATAACTATTTATCCCATCCTGAACTTGATTCTGAGAATGAGAATCTGTTTGCCAAGATCAAAGAGAGGACTTGTTCTCTCCTCTGACTGTAGGAAACAAAAACTATGGAAAGTAAATCTCTGGCTGTCAGAGAGTTATGTTAGGTTTCTCTCAATTCTCCACAGACACTTTGAATTATTCTCACAGCCTATGTGTTCACATTACTATTCTATTTCTGTTGTTATTATGTTATTATTATTAGGAATTGAGTGCAATTCACTGTGAAAAAAATGCAGTCAAATCTATCTGAAAAATCAATGGTTTAAAATCTGTTCTGAAAAGCACCTCTAGCAGAGATAGACAGTTGTGTTAGATCACATACTGTAAGTAAGAAAATAAAAATATTAATAAAAATAGCAAAATTTGACAAATCATTCCAAAGTTAAGAAACATCACAATTAATTCTATTTGTAGCCTTAATTTTATCCTTCAGTATATGAGCATCATAGCTCATCCAATAAGATTCTTCTTTATTCAGGACACCAAATGAACAATAAGTTATTCAGTATTTTGCTTTATGCCTATATGGATTGTTCATGATGCCTTACCATAGTGCTATTGTATATGAACACATCTCCAACAACAAAGTTTTACATTTCTACGGTAGTCTGGTGTCTGAGTGCATAATAAATGTTAAAAGATTCATTTCACCATATTTCTCAAGGCAGAAAAAAGCCAAAGTACAGACATCTCCTCTCCTCTCCTCTCCTNGAGTATACACATTTGGGTTCAGAGGTCTCTGTGTGTGCCATGGCAACATCTGTATATGATGGGGGCAGACACCAGTCCTATGTAATACCTTCTTAATAAACCGAGGTGTAGGTCCTAGGTGGGAAATGTGGGTTCTCAGAGTACCAGAACTGCAAGTCATGAATATCGTGGTAGCTAAGCCTTTGTCTGTTTGCCAAGCGATCTAAATCCTGCGAGGGCCCTTACACAGTTTGTGGTAAGATGGCCAAGTTCAGTAGTGCGTGTGCAGAGGGTTAGAGCAAAAGAAGCCAGAGACCATGAGAAGAGAAGTACACCTTGAATAGCAAGTGAGAAGTAGAGAAGACAGTAATCTAAGACTTGCTCCCAAATACAGATGCAGTGGTCATGAAGTCACCATCTCTTCCATTGTTATGATTATAAACGCCCCCAACACTGGGGACTTGATTAGTTGACAAGTAGGCTTTGTTCAAGGGTCAGATAAGGTGTCTGCAAAACATACAATTTCAGTAGATGGCAGACTGCTCTTCTTCATCACTCACTCAGGGAAATGAGTAACTCATACCAAAAGGGACCAAGCTGCTCATTAGTATAATAAAGAATGTGAGCACAGCTTCTTAACTCATCTTTTTTATCTTTATTTTTTGGTTTTTTCTACGTTGACCTGGATAGAGAAGCTTCAAATACTTACTTGGCAAAAATCCTCTGGCCCAGTTAAGTTCATCCAGGCACAGAAGCAAATGAACCGAGAAATAAGTTTGCTACTATGATCAGTGGTGCAGTGATTTCCAATTCAAGGATTAAGTATGCCTCCCTCCAGTTTGTTTGGAGGGAATAGACTGTCTATCTGACAAGGAGTTTGGCATTTTGAGGAACTTGGACTACAATGGATTCCTTTCTAATTGCTGAGAGAGATGGCAATGAATATTTTATACTTTTTTCACAGAATTGCCGGGGGTTGAAGAGGAATTGTTTTTTTCCTTTTACCCAAAAATCTGCTAGGTCAAGAGCCCCAAACAGAGCATTATACACCAAAAATGTGTACCTCTATGCCTCAGACAGACTATACTTTCAATTTTTACCTTTTCTTTCTGAAACAGATGGGTTCAAGTTTTTGTCTTCCCACAAGAATACCTTCATAAAAGCACTTCCAGGCCTGAGATTCAGATACCCATCCCTACAAATGGCAAATTTAAAGAGACAAAGGAGGAAGACACATGGCAAAAGCAGCATCTTTCCATGGTCCAGAGGGTCTTTAAGAGATGATCAGAAGGTCAGATGATCTGCAGAACATGCAGGCCACTGTTTCTCATCCTCAAGACAGGAATTTGCACATGGAGTGGAAGAATTTTTCTTCATTTAGGGTGCCTATGGTCTTCATATCCTTGCACTTGAATCTCAGCATTTTCATTCGTTAATAATGACTCTACATAGCTGTGTCTCAGCAGTTGCACGCTATGGATTACTGCCAGCCTATAGCACCCAGCCAGAGCTTGGAATAGATATCTTGCCTTCCATCTTAATTCTGAGCAAAGGCAGCAACACTATTTGGTCGATTTTCACTAATTCATTACCATCTTCTAGGGTTCTTGCTAGCTTTTTTTATTGTATAGCAAATTTAAAAGAAATTTTATAAAAGACTGCCAGGGCATTGATCATGGTGAAGCTTCCTTCTGTGGAGAAGTAACTTCCAAGACTGTTTGGAAAAAATTAAATGAGGTATGGACAATTGACTAACACATTATTTTACATCCAATTTATGACTTTCAATGTTTTGGGTTTTTTAATTAAAAAAAAAATAAATTGCCATTTATCATAGTCTCCTCTACACAGAAGATACAAGCTAATGTATGTTTTCCACAGATTAGTTAAAGCTACTGACAGTTCTGTTAATTGGTTCGCTTTTTGTTTAATGGCCGATAAGAATAATACATATTTTGGAGCTATCCATAAGACTTAATGTCTTTTTTCAGATGCACTGTGGAAATTTAATAAGACTTCTCTCTACAAATATATAGATTTATGTATTTTGCATAACTATAAATAAAACTATATTTATGCATTTATTTATATGCATAATAATATGTCTCTGTAGATTTGTTTTCCTTGAACAATCTTCCTCAAATGGTTACTTATGTATAATGTCTGTGTTACATATTTCTTTTCCTATGAGCTCTTGTGATACTCCTTAGCTCAAGGCATCATTTTATGGCTGGTGTTTTTCACTTCACTTCTGAAAAATTGTTAAGGTGATTATTGTAGCATGAATGTGTTGTGGTTTAAGCCCAGACAGTAACTAAGTACCATGCAGGTGCTCACTCATTCTCACTGCCCTCCTGTGGGATGGGGATAAGGACTGGGAAAAAAACCCTTAAAACTCGTAGATTGAGATAACAGTTTAAGAATTGCAATACAGTTACTACTACTACAAATAATAATTAATAAAGAATAATAATTAAATAATTATGACAAGAATGATGATGATAACAATAACAACAATAATATTAACAGGAATAATAAAGAAATAAAGCCCAATACAAACAAATGATGCACATTGCAATTGCTCACCATGCACTGCCTGATGCCCATCCCTGAGTAGCAACTGACAGTTCCTGGCCAGCTCCTCTCAATTTCTATTCTGGGCACGATGTTCTGTGGTAAGAAATATCTCTTTGGCCCATTTGGGTCAGGTCTCCTGGCCATGCTTCTTCCCAGCTTCTTGTGAACCTGTTCACTGGGAGATCCTAGCAACCTGAAAAGTCCTTGAGTTAGAGTAAACACTACTGAGCAAATAAAACAGCAGTGTGCTTGCAACATTATTCTCAAACTGAATCCAAAATACAGCACTGTACCAGCTTCTAGGCTGGTACAGACTTCATTTTGCTCTCTTCATCTTCCCAGCATCAGTTAGCTTGGATTACTGCACTGCAAGGCAAAAGATTCTTCTGTTAACTTTACTGTTTAAAGAAAGGGATGAAGTTCTGTATTCCAGACCATTAAATTATTTAGCATTTCCCTGCTTGCCTACATTTTTTTTACTGCAGTTATATTCTTTTCTTTCCAAGAATCCTCTTAAGCAATGAACTATCTGAAACTCTTCTTTCTTTATTCTTATTTCTTTTTCTTTAATTGATGGTTAATTTCTAAAGTTTCTTTAAAAAAAAAGTTAAGTGCCAGACAATTGTACATATTTTTTCTTCAGGTTCCATATTTCTTGAAGAGGTTTCACCTTTTAAAAAAATTTAAACTATTTTTCTTTATGTTCTTTCTGCCAGCCTGTCTTTATTGTTCCCGTGCTTATAATTAGAGATATTTCAGAGAACACTCTCCAAGAAGTTCTGATCCAAAGCCCCCAGACTAGTCTACATCTCTCTTCAAGAACTCCTCTCCCATTGCTGTGTGCCTCGTTGCTATCTGCATGACCTGCCACCAACCAACTCCTCTACAGCACTCTTTAAAAGGCTGCTTCACCATCTTGTGGCTGCTTTGCATTCAATGGACACTATGGTCAGAATTCACCTCTACATATGTTCTGTAACTTATCAACTTTTACACCTACTCTCTGTCTTTTGTTGATTTTGAGCCTCTCAAACGCAGACCTGACAAAGGCAACAAGAACATGGCTATAGTATGTTCTTTGACACCTTAATTTCACATTTCTTCATAGGATTGCCAGCTGGAACCTGGTGTGTCTTCCTACAATTCATGTTTGTATTTTATGCACTGCAAAAAGTATCTTCTTATGCACATTTGGGTTGGTTGTGAGAATACAGAGTAAACAGTACTCAACATGAGATCACCTATGGATCCCAGCTGTTTCTGGAGTTTGTCAAATGAAGGTACCATTATTTGTGCCCTAGTAACAGTTTGTAAATCACTGTATGACAACAAATTGTGGCCGGGTGAGATGTCTGCAGACCAGTTGTCAGAGGTAAAAGATTTTGGAGCAGGCTGTGTAAGAACCAGACCAGAGGACCTTGCACTTTGGTAAGAGGAGATGAAAATAGGCAGATCAAGTCTCCCATTTGGTGTATTTTCAGTTCTTGGGCTAAGAACCTGTATTCTGTTATTGAGCCTAGATTTGTCATAATTTGTATTTTAAATTTATAAATATAAAGTCCTATTTCTGAACAATTCAGTCCTATGTTTTCCTCTACTTACAGTCCAAGATGGAAACACATTCCTTTGTATTTAATTGTTCATAAATTTTAAACTATTTCCCATAGAGACAAGTATTAGTTTTCAGTATTTTTAAGAAAAAAAAATGTTGTTTGAAAGCTGATTTTCATTCAAGTCTGTTATGTTTTAGCTGTACTGACGTAGTCTAAATGTCAGAAGGTTTTCTGAATTCTTGGTTTCTGTACATAACATTACCTGGGTGTTAGATCTTTTCCATCTAATTCTGGTGCTCAGTTAATGCACCAGTGAGAGCAGTCAGGCCAACTCAAGCAAGTGCTAGGTACTTCTACTTATTTAGTGAAGTTATAACTACTTACACTTACATTGTACTGTAGGGAACACCACACAGTTCCTGGTTATCAGAATCAGGACCAGAGTGAATAGGGTTTTTATGAAGCGTTTACATTAATGCCAACATATATATTCTACACCACTAAGAGGTGTATTTTGCATGTACCTGACATGTTTATGTGGCTACCAATCCTCAGATACATCCCTATCTCATAAGAGGAGGGCAAAACAAAGAAATAATTGAATTAATTCTGGAAAACAAAAAGCTCTCAAGGAAATTTGTAATTTTTTTTAAAAAGAAAAATGTTTCTGATGCAAATGAATATTTAAATTGGTTATAGATGCTTTCTGCAACAGGAAATTCAGCTCACACATCAACAGTCCATCCTGTTTGGGTTTTTTTCTGTTACTTCTGTCCTTTGCCCCTCCTGTATCTCTTGCCCAGTTGTATGAGTGTGTGATTTCCCAACTCTGGTCCCATTTACAAATCCCCTAAGCCCCTGGTCAGACACAGCTGAGAAGGGTACACAGGGTTAGTAATGAGGGGCCAGGGCTAGTATAGTTCAGAGGCAAAAATTACTCAAGCTGAGAACGTGGTTATGGAATGAAATGGGGTCAAAATTCAATTCTCATAAAAGTAGCACACTTGATAAATTGTGTCATTCATTTTCACCCTCTTTCTGGTGTGTGTAGCTGGCACAAGTGTGTTCTGTGTTACAGCTATACTGGTCTGCAATGTCAGCTAACAAAAGTGTCATTATTAGTTGTTCTCAAGAGGTAGGACATATGTTACTTATTTTCTGAGCAACAAAATTGCATCTTCACCATTTACCTCAGGTATATGTAAAGGAAGTGAGCTGTGCTTCAGAAATAAGACTCTGGACAAACTATACAGTAAAAAATAATCTCTGAATGTATTTGTCCACATCCATTTTCTGTATGGTTCTATAGATATTTAAATGTCTGTCATTTTATTTCATGATGTATGCATGCAACCTATTAGCCTGAAGCAAAGTTTAATAAAGACAACCTGGGTGTATGAGTTAGCTTTCAGAATCCCCAATGAGTTTTTCCAAAACCAGTTCACAGTTTGTGTTTGTGCATGTCCAGACACATGGCTGTATAAATCTAATCAACTGCTGATATTCCTCTTTTAAGAATACTACCCATGCCAAGAGTGATAATAGATCAGTTTCAAGTTTCTCAAGCTAAATCCCTGATCTGAAGAAGAATCCCTCCCTGCTCAGAAGAAGCTGGTTTTTGTGAAGTGCCTAGTGTGGTGCTTGCATCTAATGACATTTTAAAATACAATAATTGGAAAAAAAATTCACTGCAGAAATAAGGGGAAATCAAAAGACTGCTGATGCAAGAAAAGCTGCATGGAGATACTAAAAGATTTGAGAATAGAATCATAGCAGAGATAGAAAATTCTGAGGAGTAAACTCTTGGTATAAATTCCTCATTTTTTGTGGAAACAGAATGCAGACTTTCACTCAGAAAACCCAAATTATAGATTAGTTTTGCAGATAGCTTTAAAATATTTATAAGTGATGATATAAACAGAAATGGCAAGAATAGGAAAATGTCAAGGTACTAACAGAAGTAGCAGCAGTTTTATCGTGAACAGAAATCTCATCCTTGTAGTAGCATAAATGAAGACATGGAGAGATTGCTGAGCATGGAGATCTGTGTGGTAACTATCTGCTCCTCTTATTAAAGAGGAGGCTGGAAATTAGTTGCTACTTCACACACTACTGTGCAATAGCTTGGAGACCTTGTCATAAAGATCTAGTGCAATTGCCTTAAATATGTTCTTGGAAGTATTGCTTCTTTTGCCATGGATTTGATAATCCCTACACCATGCATCTTAAAGTCTCACATCTGTCACAGAAAGGTCTCACATCTGTCACACAAAGGGCATAAAAATGAGAGATGTTTGTTTCTGTTCCTGCAGCACTTGTGTGATACAATGTTAAAAAAACAAACAAAAAACAAACAAACAAACAAAAACTTTGAGAAGGGAACATGGTAGAGATAAACCTCATTTTAGGACTATAGCCATTAAAATGGGCTCTTATTGAGTATCCCCACACTCCTCATCTTATGAATAGCCAACCCTTGCTGAAATAAACAAAATAGTTTGCCTCCAAAGAAACAAAGTTAGAAGCAACTTCTCTAAGTCTATTACAAAGTATGTACTGATTGTGAATTCAGCAGGTTAGTTTCACTTATTTCAGGTGGAAGTCTTGTGTGCATTAAAGAAGGACATGCCATCTGTGCTGCATAGATCACTATGTCCTTGATTAGTCAAACCGTGGTCTATTTGCCTGCCTAAACCTTGCATGAGAGAACTGCCTTTGTTGTGTTGATGACAGGAAGGTTCAGTTTCAGGTAAGAAGGTATTTCGCATAGCATGGCTTTTGTTTATAGTTACAAAAATAGACTAATTGCTTCATTTGATACACTGCTTTAATGTGGCTTAAAAACACTAATTCTTATGTAGAATATGGACTGAATATGTGACAAGAAAGAGATGAGTCTGCTTTTCATCTCTTCTACCTTTCAAAGTCTTTTATAGCACTGTTTAGTGAAAGGGAAAAAAAGAAACCAAAATACTTCCCTTATAGCCTTAATAGAATAGGAACTAAACATGATTACTCTGCAGCCTTTGAAATTTTAGCTCTTGTCCATATTCAGCTACTACCAGGCTAATAGACTAATATATTTTCTTTTCCTGTGGCCTTTGTGTAATTGTAGTGGTGGCGGCCCTCTGTGCAGGCTGCTTTGCAACTGAAAGCTCTGTGGAGCATGTGGCATCTGCTAACCAAATATGCCATTTACTTAATTTTAATTTTGTGAATCCAGCTCTCTATGGGGGAAAATTCAAACTACAGAAATTGCTAACAATTATTTCTTTTCTTCTGCCTTCTCCTGATTTGCACAGTACGAAATGCAGTGAGCTGCAAGTAGTCACTGTGAATGAGAAAAGGTTCCCCATATAGCAGTCATCCCACAGCACCCTTTGCTCCTGCCATACAGCATTTGCAATGCCCACCAACAAGACTTTACAACCTGTGTGTTGTCTGTTGCCTGGATCAGTCCCATCTGGGGGAACATGTTTCCTGGTACAAGGTGTGGAAGTGGCCATCCTCTTGGCAGCTTCAGCTTCAGCGCCAGCTACACAAGAGGACGGGGGCACTTAAGTTCATACTAACCCTACATGCACCACCAAAACCGCAGACCAAAGTCAGGAAGAACCAAGGAGAAACCAGAAAGGTCAGTCCTGCAACTTCTTCTTCTCCTCTGTGGTTTCCTAATTTTTTGCATGTAATTGCTTTGAAAAGGATAGATGGGATAGACTTTTTTTTTTTTTAAACAACAAAAAAATGTTTCTGCCTTTCTGGAGCATATTATCTTCAAAATCAAACATTTCTCCATAGTTTACAATCCTGGGCACAGGAACTGTAACAAAAATATCACCATTCAAAGTCTTTCCTTAAAGTTTCTGTGGGTAAGTAGTTCTCATATCATTGTAGACACTTATCCCATACATATAAATAACCTGCAACTAAATATTTGTCTGTCAGCTCACAATACCCTGTGTCTGGTGTAGCATTTAATAAAATTCACAAAATAATGCCACAAAAATATGGAGAATCATCAAAAAGCCAGGGTGCAGAACAGAAGTGGTAGTGTTCTAGGTTGGGAGAGTCATAATTTTATATACTGGAGGCTAAATGAATTTTTTGCATGTGCACACTCTTAAAAGGTCAGTGCACATTTTAAAGAAATTGCTATAGTTTTTAAATGATAAAACACTCATCTCTGGTCTTTTCCAAGATGATTAAAAGGCAGAAAGGTAGATCTTCTTTGAAAGTAATCATTTCAGGTTTATAAATATCTTTTTTTTTTACACAGATATGTAGTATAAAAGTAGGTGCACATTTAATTTCCCTTGTTTCTAAGCAAACCCAATTAGTAATGATTTCTTAAAATTAGTCTCTGATGAAGCATGACCTCTGAGAGTACATATAAAATTCCCTCTGAACAAAACCATTGCCCAGCATGTATTTTCTTGTTGAATGCTGTCAATCTCACCCTCCTCGCACACTTTATTTACTAGATCTCTAAGGCAAAATTGCTGAGAAGTAGTTACCATATATTCATCTGTATTGATAGCTCTGATATTTTGGAGTATTTACTTTGAGACAAAAATTAGCTTGGAATGGTTTTCCTGATTTCCTGAAAGCATCATGGTGGAGTTAATCTGATAAATCCTCTCATCCTAATGGGCACATCTTAAAAGGATAGATAGATTGCAATATAAAAATGTATATCTTTTTCACCAACAATTAGAAGGAAAAAAAAAGCCTGAACAACCACAGGCTCTTGTGCTTTATATATTAATATGGGCTGTACTCTGGACTCAATCTGACATGACTGTGAACAGACATCACCGTAAAAAGGATTTATATTCCTTGACAGACTTACTAACCTCTGATTTTTCACTTTGACCCTTCCAGAAGCTTCTTTTCTATAACAGGAATGACTGAGCAGGATGTGTTAGCCTATACTACCAAAAACCAAAGCTGCCTGCCTGAAAAAAATGTTGATTAGTACAAAGATGCCATTCCACCCTGCTTTTGGAGCACAGGCTGAAGTCCCCACATGGCACTGTTCCATGTTGATTTAACTTGCCCACTCACCTGACACTACTGTGCTTTGCTGCAGTATGAGACTGCACAGTGTCACAGGCAGCTTTGGCCACAGGCCTTTTCTGCTCCTGTAAACAACAGATTAAGGGATGCAAAAAATGGGGTTTTATCCCTCTGGTGGCTGTTGTGAAAAGAAACCAATTTAAAACATAAAAAGCACTATCAAAAGTTCATTATTTTTAATGATTGCAAAGTAACAATGTAACAAGCAACATATTTAAGCAGAAGAAAACACAGAAAATAAATACTAATGATCTGTATGCCTGAGTTAAAGCTACAGGTGGAATATTTCCATTACCTTGATTATTACAAGGTCCACTGTGCATTCCTCAAGTTCTGATTAAAAGCACTTTTTAATACTCCTAGCAAATTAAAATGCAGAAAATGCTCACAGTGCATTAATCATGCCCAATGGTCTGCAAATTCATCTATTATTGGGAAAGGGAGAAGACAGTGAATTAGAGTTGTTGTGGCTTATGATGATACTGATGATGATCATGATTATTGACATTATTATTTGCCTTCACAGACATGCTTGAAGTTCAGGTTGAGAGGACTTGGCAAGTGTGATTCTTCAGAATGAGAAAACATCATCATGGGCTATGTGTACGTGTGCTGGATATGTTGAAATTCAAATTGACTAGAGATATTCTGAGAGTTCATAATTTATATACTACAAATGCAACACCATTAAATGTAATCCTAGACTACTCTTCTTCAAACACAGCTTTTCAAAGATGTGCAAAAGTAGTTTCAAAGACATGAAATTCTGCTGATGAATTAACTGACATTGCAAGTAAAGAGATGTTTTGTTTCAAAGGAGTTTTCTGTGCCATTAGGGAAATCTACTAAAACATGTAATTCACAATGGCTCCTTAGCCCACAGATGTTCTGAAACAGGATTTGTGACTCACCAAACCATTCATGGTTTGAGGTTTTTCCTCCTGCAACTACATCTTCTCTTTTTAGATAGGGTTAAGAACCTCAGGAAACCTAGGAAATAGTCAGATAATATTCCCATGCTTCAACTATGTTCGACTACTCTCTGTCCTGCACCTCTCACTTCAGCACATGTGCACAAATGCTTAACAAAATATTTCCTGGTTCAACATTACATGAGAGCCATATCTCAAAGGAGCAAAAGTGTTTTGTGAAATGGGATTACAGTGATGGATTAGGTTGATATATGGTGAATTTGTTCTTCAGTGTGTGCATCACTGTTGATTAACAGTGTTAAGTTGATTAACTCATAGTGACCAGTAGATTTACTTGACATTGCTAGCTCTCCCATCTTTCTGTTTGTAGTGCTAGTCAGGTAATTTAGTTCCCAAAAAAAATAAAATTAAAAAAAAATCATTCACTGCTAGAATAAAAAATAAATATCAACCAAAGGCAAGATGGTTTCATTTACAATAAATACCCATACTAACTGGACATGAATTCTTCATTAAAAACAGCATTTTGGTGAAGTGAACAGGATTCCTGGGCTGATAGGAACTGCAGGCATCCTGCTAGGTTACAGCTGCAGAAAAGCTCACTTTTAGTGCCTCTTATCTGGACAGTGCAGCTTTCAGAGGCATTTGTGCCTTCTGGAGCCAGAGACATAAGTTGCATAAATAACTCCAAGCCTCAGTGCCCCAAGGTAGACTAAGGAGATTACTGGACTTTTAAAATCTGACTGTCTGCTTTTTAGGGGAAAAGAAAATTGATTTCCCCAACAATGTCCATGCCTGCCACCACCTCACAAATAAAACAAAATAAAAGAATAAGAGAAACTCTGTAACTATGCAAATTATGCTAATTCAAACATTTCTTCAAATGACTGTTTCCTATTCAGGTAGCTGGATGCAGGACAATTATTTTTCTCTCTTGCCTACTTAAAGAGATCTGTTTCATGCCACAAATCAGTGGTGTATATCCTAAAAGCCTATTTTGAGGTATACAAGCCAAGAATTTCACAGCAGGTTAGCACTCTCCTGCCTTGATGTCCCAACAGAATCTGAGAGCACAAGGTGACAATAATCTCCTTGATAACAAAAGAGCAAGAGCAAAGCAAATAAAGTGTTTAGTCCAAGTGTTCTGGCTTTTCCCTCCTCACAAAACCGGGTAGAGTCAAATGATTCCTTCTCAGTCAATTTCTATCAGTTGGGATCTTCTGGATTTAATTGCCCATATTCCACTCTCAAAATACATGCATACAGCAGATGATGGTCTAACTGCGGACATTAATAGACTGAAACTGTTCATTACACTGTGCCACAGTTTCCCACTTGGTAACTTTGTATGAACATCCTTCTGTCTGATCTGTGGTCTCTGCTCAGGAAATACATGGTGTATATATTCATGGTAAATAACAATGTGTGACTAGTGATCGGCTCATAATCATACTCTCTGGGGAAAATAAATAGTAAGAAATGACAGAAATTATTTCAGCCAAAAATGGTTCTTAATTATATTTATAGTTTGACCACTTCATGCACATACAAAATACATCAAACTCATAATGAAAAGAAGCAGACAGTGCCCCCCAAATATACAAAGAAGCATTTTAAATAACATTGTGTCTGAGCACATTTGTGCATATCCTTCCAAAATACATTGTCACTCTCTCTTCTTCCATAGATGTCAGAGCACTCTTTGAACAAGACCTTGTAGTTCTGAATTCTCACAGGCCTTGCAACCATGAAAGGAGCAAGGTGTAAGCGAAAAATTTAAATTTTAAAAGGTAAATAAAAATGTAATGCAATTTAATTTTCCACATGTAGACACTAAAAGGATGAGAAGCTAAAAATACACACTCTCATATTAAATTAGGAATCCTGATTTCCATATCACACAATTTCCACCTGAAATTTCACAGAATGAGACACAAAGTTATATTTGTTCTATGAGGTTGAGATGCTGTAATTCTTTTCTAATAGTTCATTAATGATACATTTGGCACTAGACACTTGCAAATGAATCAAAAAGTAAAAAATAATTCCCATTGCTATTTAAAAGAAGTGGACTCCATAATTATCAGAAATTTTCAGTGGTGTTTAAAATGGCATTTTTTCCATAAAGGATGCCAGTGATTAAGTACAAACCAGGAATGTGTGTTCTGTGTGTGTTCTCTGCCATAGCCTCCAGTGCAAGCACTTTCCATATAGCTGTAAACAAGTAGTGGATCCCAACTGCATCTAAATTCCATTAAATTGTCACAAAAAACTGAATTTATCCGATATTCTCTATCAGATCAAAGTTAGCAACTGCATGAATTCATGCAAGGATGTGCAGAGTGTCTTGTCCCATCTAGACAGATGTTCTAGCTAAACGAGGTGCAAACCCTCAGATAAACTGATTTTCTTAACTGATGGAAAGATTTATATGCTGCTATACACACACAAGGTGATAACCCTGTTTTCTTCATACTCCAGTGCCAACAGTGTGCCTATGGGCTGTTTTCAAACACTGGGACAGTCTCTGCTCCCAGGGGAGCACAGCAAAGCTCACTGGTCCCGGGAGCAGCTGTGAGTTCCTCTCACAGCCTGTTTTCTAAACACTGATTGCTGCATTTGTTAACACAGCAAACTGCAAACCTCTCTTAGCCAGGCTGTTAATTTTCACTGTTCCCTGATTAAAAGTTTAAACTCTTTGTAGCTGATGAATCCCTTGTATATTTTCTTGATAGCATAAGAATCCGTATCAGCGTGGTCATTTCCCTTACTGGCATCATGTTCTCATTTTAGGAATTAACTCATTTGTGTGTATAACTTACTTGGTTTTTTTATTATTATTTTTAATTTCCAATTTAAAAAAAAATCCAATACCAATTCACATTGTAATATCAGATTTCTCAGGTAGTGAAAAGCTAGTTCTTCTGAATTTTTTGCATCTGTTTCTTGTACTTAAAGACTTTTTTTTTTTTTGATAATAGACCTGGATTGTAAGTGACTTAGTTCTTTTGATCTCTTCTGATATCACTGACATGAACAGCAAAGCAGCCCTTTAGACTAGAGACCAGAGATCACATATCAGAAAAAAATTTACATGGAGCAGATCCTGAAACTATAGAAACACAGCTGCATAATGCTGTTCTTGTCTTTAATCTACCTCCTAACATTTGATGACTGCATTTTATCCCAAAAGCACATTAACAACATAAAGCACCACTTACAAACGACTTTCCAGTACAAACGACTTCCAACTCTGCATTCTGATTTTGTGGGTTTAACACATGGAAACCAGAAGTGTTTGCTGAAAACGAACCAGCTGTGTATCTGGGTAATACTTCTCTGCTTATACACATTTCTTCAGAAAATGAATTTCAGTATCAAGTTTTGCTTTCTTTTGCCACAAGAGGGCGATCCTTTAATTTGTGTCATCACTAATGCAATGTACTAGACACAAGATGGACCCATTTGCTATCTAAACCATTATTTCAACTTCTTATACAGATAAATTGATGAATTTCATTCTGTGTATGTTCTCAGCATGCATTTGACTTACATCAAGTTACTAGGCAATATTATTTAGCTGTGAGAGTACATTGAACTTCATAAATGATTGATATGAAAAAAAAGGTGGGAAGTAAATAGGATTTCCCTTCATTATCTTTAGAAATAGAAGTACACTGTATTAGCGCAACTCATTGTTCTCAGTGATAAACTCAGACAGGTCACAATCAAAAGGAAAGATCTTAAGACATGCCATTTTCAGAAGCATGAGAAAGTTGTGAAACAAAGAAAAGGTATGTATTATACTTTTCATCCACTTGTGAATGCTTAGCTATTCGAATTTGTTAAATATGCCATCATGTACAACAACATACAGCACAAGCAAGGCCCACACAGGAAACTGACTCAAGCACTCAAAGTCTGAAGATTGTCACGTCCTCCCTAATGCAAAACTCTGATTGCATTGACTTAGAACCAGAGAGTTGAGAAGATTCTGTTTAAAATGCTTCTAACAGTCACGACGAGTGTACAATATAACTTACCATAGTTTTTTTTTCCAGTCCCAGTAATTTATGTATATAAACCTGTGTAATTTACTCAAGTCAAGACTGATTCCTCCCTCTTACTTAAGTCCTTTTGCTCAGAAACAGTGGATGGATTTTGTCCATCAAGAGTCAACTATGTTCCTGGGCAATCGGTAATGCTCTGGTCTGATCCTTGCCTTCTTCTCCTGAGGGTTGGCATATTTCCACTTGGATGGAGACATTTTCAGCTTTTTCCTCTTCTTATCTGTACACCACACTTTTTCACAGTATTCTTCCACCCTCTGGAAGTTGCTGTAACCTATTAGTTGAAGAAATTCCTTGTACCATGGCTTTGATGCCTGAGGTATGCTGCTCTGCATTGGGCATGGCATTTTGTGAGGTATCTCCTCCTCATAGTCCTTATTGAACATTTCATCTACACGTTCCTCCTCGACTATTTCCAGGGTGATTTTCCTGACAGTGTGAACAATGCTGTGCTCCACCGTCTGACAAAAATAAGTCCCTGCATCCAGCCGATGCAGCTTCAGGAATAAAAGGCCAAGGTCCATTTTTATTATTCTATCATCTGTCTTCACCTGAAAAAAGGTAAATCGATGCAGTTATAGTGTACAGGCCTTTACTATTACATTAAGCTACTGAAATTATTTCTGACCTGTACTTTCAGGAATCTAATATTAAATTTTGAGATGAAGACTAGAGATCCACAAACCTTTAATTCACAGTTTTTTCTTATAACAAAAATATTTACTTGAAGTAAAGAAGAGATTGAACTGTGAAAGGAAAGCAATCTAAAGAATCTGGATAGCACAGAACATGTAGTGGAGCAGACAGTTCCGTGTTTTCCCAGAATGGCTTAGCCACTTGTGGCTAAATCGCAGAGGGAAACAAATTAGAAACCTACAAATAATCTACTGGATGAAAAACAAACAGGCATTTGCCTGCTGACCTGTGATAAGGGATGCTGTGAATTCTCTTATACGTTGGCATGTTTTCGAGGTATTTGTATATCTAACTGCAGGACAATTGTGATCTTAAAGCCTCTGTTCTGAGTCTAGTGTTTGGGGTTTGGACTAAACAATTCTTAGAGGTCCCTTCCAACTCAAACCATTCTGTGATTGTGTGACTCTACCATTCTACTATTCTCTCCTTTTATTTATCTTTTTGTCAAGACCATGTAACTGTATTTATTCAGGTAAAATACAATAACTTTCAGGAGGAAATATTAAAACAAATTTATCTTAGTAGCAAAAGATTAGAGTCTGTTCAAATTTACACTTGTGGTGTCCATTGTCTGAACTAGTGGGTCTAAAGGGATGTGTATACAGTAGGACATCATATAAGTGATGACCTTGCAGGTCACCACTTTCTGTGAAAGACCTAATTAATAGTTTCGTTGTCAGAATGTTTATGAGTAAATAGGCATCTTCCAGCTAAATACATGAGGAATTGCCAAAAATGAAAACTGTGTAGAAATTAGAGATTTGGACAAAACTTTGGGCATGAATGGATGTTAAGCTAGGCTAACATTGGAACTAATATGTGCACATTTGACTCCTGCAATAGCAGCCAAGAAAAATGGTGGATTCTCTTTTGTTTTGAAATCTTAAATAAGCTTCACTACATTTCTAACATCTGCATTCAAGATGCTGAATGCAAACACCAGATGAAATTCTCATGTCTTATTAATTCAAGAGACCAGATGAACATAATAATTTTCCCCTGACAATCACATACATTTCAACAGGCCTACAATGAAGATGCAATATTCTTAACAGTAGGCTCTTTTGCTGGGGGAAAAAAAAAAGTATATAAGAATATTTACCTCTTCCTTCTTAGTTTCGTGTGCTCGCTGGACAAGCCAGATTACTTTTGCTTGTAAGGTCCGAGGGGTGCACTCCAAAAGGGTGCTGTTGTACTCTATTCCATAAACAAGTCGCTCTTCAGTCTTCTCCAGAACTTCACCTGGAAGGAAAATAAATGTTTCAAAAATATGTTACTGAAAATACTTATTACACTCCATATTCGGGATATATTTACTTTTAAAAGTGAAGCCTAATTCAGATCTAAACAGATAGTGACTGAAAAGTAATGACTACAGAAGATCTGACCTGGCAAATAAATATTTCCATCATCTCAGACTCTTACAGCACCTGACCAAATTGTGCCATGATTCACCTAAGATTATACACAGAGAAACAGATCTCAGCCTTTCACACTGCTAATTATTTGGGCCTGGTTCTTAATTTCATTTTCACTGTGTGAAAAAGAGGCATTCAATATAGGTTTAAATATAATAAATAATTTAATATTTTGGGGGATACAAATGACAGCATGTAACCTTTTGGAAAATGAACCTTTTAAAAACTAGAAATACTCTAACCAATATTATACATATTCATGCTATACATGCGTAAAATGGATGTATTGTTTTGGCCCAATGATGCTAATAAAAACAAGGTGGATGAATTTAATCAAAACTCAATTCTGCTTTTCCATCCAAAAAAATATCTGGAGAAAGATAAGCTATTTGTTACACTGGGGTAAGCTAATTGCCTCATTAATGAAATCATCTTATTCCACAGTAGTGAGAAAGATTCTTAAGACCAAATAGTTTCAAACCCTAAAAAAATACACTATTTTATATAATTTCTTTAAATGATTTCTCTTTTGCATTTCAAACTTGATGAAAAATTGGCATTTCATATTGAAATGCACTTTTCCAAAATGTACTATATCTTCCAATGGACTACAATTTTAATGAGGCTTTCTCTGTTAAGTATCTATCTAATATTTAATATTTAAAATATTGTTTCCTTGGCTGTCTTTCTGGAAGAACCTTTTATGGTTTATTTATTTCCTTCTACAAATGTATTGTGTGTTATCCTGCAAAATACTGAGGATATGCAGGCAACTGTTTTGCCATTCCCAAAACCAAAGTTTGAAATCATCACTTTTCCAGGTTTGGAAAACAGCATTAAACGCAGTAATCTATCTTTTCTGATACATTTTTTTTTTAGGAGAATTCTTGATAATTATTGTAAATACACATTTTTGTTCTGGCATGTGATTGTCGATGTCTGTGCTATGGAGCCCCTTCAATTCTAGCTAAATATCCTGACATTATTTCATATTCATTTCAGGATACAGCCCTGTTGTTTCTTATCTCTGCCCCATCTTTGCGGTTTATTTCTCTTGGAAGACATTGAGATTCATTATACACATCTTTAGTATGAATATCAGGGCTGCAGGACCACATGAATGTTATGGGAGGCACCTGACCTGCCACTGAAATAGTCAGTTCTTAGACCTGGATGGCGTGGGCTCATCCTCACAACTCTTATAACTTTATAGAGACTGCCAGTGAAAAAACTCAGGTGAGATCATGGTCTGGCTCACACTGTACTCTTGGCAAACTCCGTGCTGTATGTTCCAGGCATTTACTAGCAATTTGTAAGTGTGTGAATAGATTACCAATGAACTGCTGGCCAAAGCACTGCTGCACTGCATTTCCATGTCGAACATCTTGTCTGCGGAAGCGTCTGGAGGGAAAAAAATGGAATTATTTGGGAGAATGTGTTTGGCTTACATATTGTGGGTTTATACTAAAGTGGCGCTAATTAAAAACATAAGGAGTTAAATTAGCATAGTTGTGAGAAGTACTCATTTATACATTAGTATTTTCTCTCAAACTACTGAGGATCATGTGTCTGAAAAAAAGGAACACATTTGTCTGGAGAAGAGGCACGACCACTGATGTTACAAATACTAAAACAAGATTCTTTGAACCAACTGGACAACTTTCAATCCAATGGACCTTTAGCCTGTATTTTAGTTCTCTCTTTCTCTCTCTGGAAAACAAGGAAACTCCTTTTTTAATTTAGAACACTTTCCCATGTATGTGAATGGTAGTTCTTTTATCCATCACTCTTATTATTTTTTTTCACTTGGGAATCTCAAAGCACCGAGGAAATACTTTATTTTATTACATCTTTGCAGAAGACAGTTGCTAAGCTCATTTTTCTCAACAGGGTAGCAACATAGTCGTGATTTGCCCATACCTAGAAAGTGAACTAGTGGTGGAACTGTGGTCAGAACCTGGGAGCCCTGTTTTCAACCTGGAAATAATGCAAGTGCTTTTGAGAGAAGAAATCATTCGGAGTTTTGAGGTTTGGGGCTTTTATATGCATTTACAAAAAAAATTAAAACCATGGTGCATTCCCAGAAGAATTGTGCCTTTATATGACTTTCTTTCCTCCGAGTGTCCTGATAAATAACATTAAGATTGTTTACTTGGGAAAGAAAAGAGCCTATTGAAATGCTGTATCTTGTCAGATACAGTACGTTCTACAAGCTAAAATTTAGCTTTACTAAGGATACCTTTTCTATATTTGCATAAAGATTAATCCCACACAGTATAGCCAATGCCATACATAACAAATTAACAGAAGAAATATGCAGTGCAGCAAATCTCATACAGCAGGTATGTGTACAGTATAAAATATATATGCTAGAAACAAGCAAAGCCAAAGAGTTCTGTTATTCTTTGCATTTACTACTGAAGTAATGTTTCCCTCCAGTGCTATGAGAATATAAAAGACAAATTTTTTATTTGGTACAAATAGAATTTACTGGAAATACTCAGATTTACACTATTTTAAGATTTTGTCCATGGATGTTACTCATTGTATTTCTAACCTGGCAGTAGACAGTGATTATTTTCTGACTTTGGTCACCCATGTGGATGCCTGATCCAGTGGTGTTGGTGGACCAAGGGGACAGTTTTAACCTCTACTGATACTCAAAGCAGAACCAATGTTTTGCTATTGCTGTTTCAGGGGAATCTGGAAATTCAATGGTGACTGCATTGTGCCTTTTAAGGAGAAGTGCTAAAAATATGTGCATGTTATTAAACAAAAGTGGAGATTCTGAGGTAACAACTGGGCCTTATCACGCCCTGGGAGTTGTCATTGCAATATACAGGTGCTGCAGCCATGCCTTCTGATAACTCTGCAAAGTGTCAGTGCTGAATAATGCTGCCACCAGGCTGCATGTCTGTATACTGATTGCTCGGAAGAGACATTCTCCTGCACAAATATATATAAACACCATAGGATATGCATTAGCCTTGAGAAAAACAAGCAAGAAAACCCTGATGCTTTCAGGCCCAGCAGCCGTTTCTAGCAGGAACAGAATGGGTAGCAGGCATGTTCTATTTACTCTTCAGTTGCTTAAGATCCTTGTAGATCTAAAGAAAACCTTAGTCTTGTAAAACAGGACTATTTCTCCAGATTACAGAACTATTCAAGAAATAAAGAAAGTTTTGTTTGGTAGAATTTTACTGTTGTGAGTGTGAAGACTGGGAAAATACATTTACAAGAGCCTTCGCTTTCTACTTTCTTAAGAGATGAAAAAAATGGAGAGAGGTGTTGAAAGAGATAAACTCGTTTCACAAATACTGACATAAGCCTGATATCTTTTTATTTTTTTCTTAGAAATTATTTTATTCAGAATTCCGTAAATAATAGAGTACTCTGAGATAAACTACTATAAAAATCAATTTTCAGTGACTACTGAAAGTGATACCGTTATCATCATCATTATCACCATCATTTTCATTATTCTTTATTATTTCTCAGGAATGGACGAGGCAAAGTAGAAAAGTCTTGAGGCGAAAAGGTACCACTGTGATTTGCATAAGTAAATCAGTACACTGTGCACTTTCTGGTGCAGTGGATGATGGAGAAAGAGAGGGAGAGGCATCAGGGGAGTGACTGTCAGCTTCTAAAAATTAGCTAAAGAATCACACTAGACCTCCCAAGCTCAAAGACATTTTAAAATTGCTTCAGTCCTTTTTCAGCCTGAAGGGTGAGCTGGCAGAACAAAGAATCTCACTTGTAGAATTTAGTGTTTGTTTAGATAAAAAATTGAACCTACCTAAATCAGATTGCAGAGGCAATCGTGAAAAAGCATTTCTGGATCTATACTTTCTCAAGTGCACTTCACGGAATTTGAATGCAATAGAAATTCCTTCTGGCACCTGAAGTATATGTAGTACGCAGGAGCCACACACCTGTAATTACCAGTGAATTGTGGTGTGCTGTGCTCCCAGGATCAAAATATGGGATTTTTGACTGGTTTTATTTGCCCTTAAGTAAATCCTACGTTTAATTAATTATCCAGGCTATGCATGTACAAGGAATTATAATAGACTTTCACAATTTGAAAAATTAGTCCCAGGTATCAAGCAGAGGGTTTTTCTATTTACGCTTCACTTCTCTCTAAATCCTTTACATATCTTATTTTACAGATTTCTATTTAATGTTTCTCTGAACACTTGTTATGCCTTGGAGGCATTAGGATCTAAAGTAGATAGCATTTGGATCAAAGTGGGGAGGACACCTTGTACATCCCCGCCTCAGTTAAACTCTTCACCAGTAGGACTGGAATTAAAAAGAGAGCTCTTACTCCCCAGCAGCACTGCTCTTACAAGTCAGAGGTTCCCCTAAATATACAGTATGAGGGCCACATTTGAGCAGACAGAGATGGTATTAAGGCCAGCTCCAGTGTGTTGTGAAGTAAGGCACAGGTCCATGAGTCCCAGTGAGGGGAGGGATGTTAGGTGGACCAAGTGCTCCCCAATGCCCCTTGCATTACGTTACTTGTAATACCACGTAATACATGTAATACCAGCTGGAGCAGAAAGCTGGAGCCCTGGGACCAGGCCAAATGAAGATATGAATGCTCTAGGATGTGGCATTAATTCTGCCTGGAGTCCAAGGAAGCCATGGCAGGTTTATCACCTACTCTGTGACACTTAGTATCAGAAAACTTCACACTGTCTAGTAGAACCTGCCTTTTCCAGCAGTTCTCTTCACTGGGTACCTGACAAGAAACAACTTAAAACAACTTCAACGCACATGTCCTGAGTAGCTCTCTGCATCTCCCCACGTACCACTCAGTTGTGTAAGATCTTAAATTCAAAATGCTCTGAGCTTCAGCTGTGAGCTAAAGTGACCAAAGCAATGCCATCCATGACTCTCAACACTGTTAGTCTTATTGGCTGATCTCCAAACTCTTACATGTAAAACAAGTTTTGCAGACTTCAAGAACATTCAATGGAGTGCAAATCCCTTCTCCATTGCTGCAGTGCTTATCTCAAGAGAAGGAAGGTGATAGCAGCAGTATTTTCTTATTTAGAGCCTGTCCTGCTGAATGTCGAGGACGTAAGGCACAGGAAGGTGCCTGGGGTGCTGCCCATATCACTCAGCCCTGGATAAATCCGTGTGTCAGAGGACTCAAAGGCTCCTACTCTGGAAATTGTCTTAACATGAGAAATATGCTAAACATGTACAACAGAGTTCAGGGCTGAGTGAGTTTCTCTTATCTTTTCTCGGACAATAAGTAGCCTGCAGAACAATAGAAATGGTGATACTGTTAGCAGGCTAACGCGATGCTGGGAAATTTTCAACCCACCCCTTCTCCCAACGACTTTTACAGTCATTAGATGAGTAACCCATACGTCTTACAATTATGATAATCCAATTTCTACTTATACTGTAGGACATTAATCTCCCTGGTCCACTGTATAGCTGCTCATCTTTCTTAATTTGGGGCCTGAAAATTTTAACCAGACATCTCACACTAAGCAGACAACCAGAGCCCACTTCTTCCCTTTAGGTCTACTTGCAAGAGGCATGAGAAGAGTATGCAATCCTGCTTGCAAAGGCAGTGCAGATTTCCTACTTGGTTTAACGTATGCCTTAGTGCAGTAAATCCAAGAGATTCTTAATTATGCTGAGCCATAGACTATGTCTCATTTTTACTTTTTAATATGGCATATCCAAAAAGTCACATCACCCAAGGTAACATGACTATTAATTATTTTTTAATAAAAATTTATGGAAATGTCTGTTGTGCCTGACTATTGTCAGCCTGCATTTGTTTGAGTGCATCCAGGTTCATGGAAAGATAAGATATGCAGGACAGAAAATAAGTAAGTACAAAGCTCTACCTCCCTGGTTTTCCTTAAGAAAAAATAACACATTTGGCATACTATGCCTTGGTTTTGACTGAACCACCTTCACTAATTGTCAAAACTGTCTTTGAAAGTTACTCAGTTCATTCTAGTCCTTGCAGTCCTTGTAGGTGTAATATATATTTAAGCATATATTTGCAGAACCAGTAATAGAAAAAAAACAACCAATCAACCAAACAAAAAAAACCCAGAAACCACAGAAAGAATTATAGATTACCAAAATTTTGCTGACTCAGGTTAGAGATTACTCTAGGTGGCAGAGCTGACTAAGTTTAGTAAATAGGATTGGATCAATACATGCATGTTCTAGATGTTTGATTTGTGTAACTGAATTGCAGAACCTGGGTTGAGAGGGAAGGGAAGAAGACTGTAAAATGACTGCAGAAAAGAGTGAAGGCCAAGAACTATGAATAAGTGAATGGTAATAGAGAGGAAGCGTCTCCACAAGAAAAGAATTAAAGCATTCAAATTAGGTTTGTGCTTTGAACTGCCCTCTAGAGTAACTTGCCTTACAAATCACTGAAAAAAAAGCCTAAAGGAAACCTTAGCTTTTGCAGAAAATCTGGTTTGATTTTGGGTGGTGAAGGTATTTGACTATTAACACATATTCTTCCTTGCTTTTTCTTTAAAAAATCTATTCTATATGTTTTTGCAGTGTGATATACTTGATGTATAATAGTACCAAAGTATGTCTTTGATGTTGTAAAGTATCTTCTCTGCACAGGAAAAGATGTAAAGGAAATTAAGGTTTGTTTATAATGTAATGCAAAGAATTACTAAGTGATTTAGCTTTATTCATAAAAATGTTCCCGGTACTGCAATTTATGCCATCCTGTGAATTTGGCTACTTGCAATCCCCTAAAGTTATGCTGATAAACGAGCAGCTGATATTTCACTGTTCAGTTACTTGTAGGAGGGGGAGATACAAAGTACTTTGTGTTGCTGTAGGAACTGTTTATGTAGATATTTTGCAAAAAGTGTCTCAGAAAAAGCAGCAGGTCCCACCTCTTTGCCTGCATGCCGGTGGGATAGTAGCGGGAGCAGGAGATGCCATCCCAGGCACAGTAGGGATCCCGGGCGAGGCAGCAGTCAGCACAGGCTGTGCCATACATGTCACACTGGTGGAACTTCACTTGTGCTACGACTGACTCGGAGCCAACGTAGAGCTGTTGCTGTAAAGAATACACAGCGTAGGATTAAATTCTAGAATTTCCACTAAAACTTCTGTTACCAATGCAGTTATTAAAAAAATGTTAGATCTATCTTTCCTTGTGAGTTGTGCATCCAGCCTGTGCCCTGAGGGAGGCACAGTTACTCTATAGCAGAATATCTGATTACAGATTAAACTGTTCTACACGAGGACAGAGAAACAGAAAGAAGGTAATATGAACAAGTTTGTTTTGGCATTTCCTTGCTTCTGAAGTTTCAGCTTTGCAAACTTTGTGTTTGAATAGGCAGGGGTTTACATCTCTGTTTCTTCCTCAAGATATTTTCCAGTGCCTCCCTCTTTGCACTTCTCTCTCACCTAAATATCTGCGAAAAAACCTCAGCTAAACATATAAGACTTCAAACAAAGAAGATCAAATAGGCAAAAGTTAAAGCAAACTCAATTTTAAAATGGGAGTTTTCAAGTAAATTTAACTCTTGATGTGGCTACTTAAAATATGGTCACACATTCTCATGCACAGTAGTGCTACGATTTGTATAATCCCTCAGTGCACAGGAGATAGATTTTTACTTTTTTTTTTCCTGTTATTGTGCAGTCTTTCCTAATAAATTAACTGGTCTTTAAGCTTTAAACATTAAACAATTTTAAACATTTCTTTAATGTTTATTTGTATGGTTTGGGTTTTTTTTTTCAGCATTAGTACTAACTGTTTGACTCTTCTGAGTTCATGTAAATATCCTTTTCAAATTCAATAGCAGATGATGAATTTCATTCTTCAGATGCTAGTACAACAAATTTAGAAGATAATAGCTTGAATTTAAAGAAATTTGAGAAAAAGTCTTGTCACTGATGAACGTAAATTGTCTGAACGCAGAAACATGCAGAGTGCACTGCAATAGAAGCTGCTTACCCACAGCTCACTTCCACAGTTTGACCAGTCAGAAAAGGGATTCCTTAACTGTGCTTATCCTAATGGTCAAACAGTCCATAATTCCTATTCTTTGACCAAGCTTTTAAAATCTGATATTTTAAAAATACTTAAAGCTGGAAAATACTGACAGCTCATTTAGGCTACCACAAAACACAAATTTTAATCCAGATAGTTCATTCTTATTCCTAATTACACCTTTTATATCTGTTTAGGTCTCAGATATTTAACTTCCAGTGATGCCAGGGGAAGAAATTAGGAGAGGCTGGTAACAGCAATGCTTGAAGAACTTCTCTGCTGAGACAAACCAGATGATAGTAGCAGGAACTCAATCTGCCAACTGGAATGAAGAAGAAACCTAGGATATTTGTTTGAGGCGAATTCTTTGCAAAGGCTGCATTGTGATTGTCCCAAAAGACATGAATTCCAACATTTAATTGTCCTCAGTATCAGAAAACTATTATATTTCAAGAATAAGTTTATCTACATTCAACAAGCTGGACTTGGTTATTTAATCTGATATTATTTCACAATCAGTGTTCAAGAATCCACATATACACAGTAGGAAGTCACAACAGATGGTATATATCTGGCTCTTCTGTTCTCTCTCAGTCTTCTCTTTGATATCTTGAAAAATTTAAGATACTTTTATGTCTCACAAAAAGTTTTGTTCTTCAGCCACTGGATTGCTTTGGTGGCTTATTTACAGATTTTCCATATATATCTTGAATTAATAGAGTTCGCAGCCCTATTGGGATCTGGATTTCTCTAAATGATCACTTAAGTGCGGTGTTAGACAATCTAGTCTCCAGATCTTCTTTCACAGTCCATGGAAAAAGATATATATAGGAAATATTTCAGAATACTTAGACTCAAGATCCTCCCCTGAATCACCATCAGAGGACTCTGTCTTTCTGCATTACCTACAGGAAGAATGTGAGCTGGCTAGACACTGAGACTAAAATAATCTTTTAGGGCACACTCACACCTCCTATTCATGCAGTTCACATCCTTTGTTACTTGTGTTTCACTATGTTTATGTGCACCTCTATTGCACTGGATGTCTGACATCATTGTTAGACATGTTTAACCTTAAGATATAACTATCCTCAGATGTTTATTATGTCTTCATGCTGAGATGATACGAGGATATGACACGGATGAGAGTCTACTCACAAGAATAATAAATTGGGTGTTTATTTTAGCAGAAGTTAGCAGGGACTCAAAAGGGACTCAGATCCAACAGTCCTACTGGGCAACTGAATATGTGTGAGAGCCTGCAAGGCTTTTCCTGCAGTGACATCCCCATGGGCTGAAATCTGTCTGCATTTATCAGCAAGGAACTTTTCTGTGAGTTGCCATATCCACGAAGCTAATCCCTACTGTGATTACTATGACAGTAACTCATGAAACAGATTGGTTTTTGCTTGCTTTGATAAGTATGATAGTGTGATCTAAGGATATTTAACATTAGAATTGAAAAAAATGTAAATGTTTTATGAAGGAACAGAGCATATAGCATAAGTTTATATTACAGAAGGATTGCATGTATCCAACCAGATCTCATTACAGATGTTGCACATCTGTCTGTCTACCTATGCACCTATCTATACACCTTCATTACATTTGAGTCACAACCTTCACATTTCAAATTTGTCAAGTACTTACCCTTTTTGAAGAGATTTCCATAGAAATAATAGGAACTGGCATCTAAAAAATAGGAAATATTTACTTGCTTAGAAAAAAGAATGTCTTTTTGCTATGGCAATAAATTAGATAAAATAGCATTGACATGCACTTACTACATTCAGCTTTACTAGACGCTTTTGCTTTCTTTAAGAAAAGTGTGAGGAAATTGTGACTTTCAGAAGTATTGGCCTAAAGAAGTTTATTTAAAAACAACCAGTCAACACTTAATTCGGGATTATCAGAGTTACAGAAACATTACAATTTCCCTGTCAAACATGACATTAGCTCTTGCCACCACTGAATCTCTTTTGTCCTACTTGAGAGTGGTAAGTGGAGTGTTCTTTATAACAAAACATTCACTGAAGATAAGATAAAAATGGCAAGAATTCCTTCTTTTACCATTGTCCTCTCTGCCCTCTGCTCAGATTTCCTGGAGCAAGCCACAGCCCCTAATAGTTCTATTGAAAATCAACTTAATCAAGACAGGCAAATTCTGTGATTTTCCCCCCAGCAACAAGCCAATAGTTATAGTGCCTAAATGTAAGAACCACATTTAAATATGTAACTTTTGATGTTAGCTTTTCTCCTATGGTTTGAAGTAGCTTAGCCTCCTGCTTTATATGGCTAACATGACGTAGATACTCAGTGACAGAATTTAATTATTTTAGCTTTGTCACATACCAAACCCTGAGCTTTAATTCTCAAGCAAAACAGAGCTTTGCCTCACTAGGACTCAGGCTTGCCCACTGTAGAGACAGATTAACTGATTCACTCTTTCTGAGCATTGGGCAATTTCTATCTGGACCTCATTTAAGTTTCCAAGATTGTAGTAGGCACGTTTTTCTGCATGCAGTTATACTCTTTTAATTACTTAACTGGATGTGAGGGAAAATTAAATAAAATGCAGTAAGTTTCTAATTAAAAGTCACACTACAACCTCCAAGCATGTAAACAGAAAGAGAGTAGAACTGATATGCTTCAATATGCTTCAGTACTTGGGCCATAATTCCACATTAGAACTTCAGTTGAAAATGAAGATTTCCTGTCATAAAGTAACTAGATCATTAGAAAATTTCTTGCACATAGCTATTATATATTTAACTATCCTCAGGATTTTTTTAGACATTTTAATTTTGCAGAAAATTCAAGATTTGTGTATGTGCTTCATATACAGCACAGCTCACCTTGAATACTTGCAGCTCTTCAAGAATCACTTCTTCCATTGATTCTGTCTCTTGATTGTAAATTGTTATGACTTTTAGCACAATGCCATTATCTGCAAATAAATTTAAGAGGAGAAAAAACAACAAAAAACCCCAAAGGGTTATGATTGGCAGAAACATTAGATGGCCTTCAAATATTTTACATGGCTTTTTCAAATTGCTAGTGGATAGAAATTTAGCAATATGTACAAGTAGTTGCATATTGGTGAGATGAATGAGGATTCTTACTCTTAGAAAATGAAATAAATAATAATAAAAATAAGACAATTTGTCCCTGGAAAATAAGAGTCAACTGAAACATTCCTAAGATACATGATTAATTGTATTTTTCAAATGCTGCGTCATAACCCCTTGATGAACAGCAAAAGGATCACAGAGGGTGACCAGACCTCAGAAAAACAAATGGGAGTAGGTGGAAGATGAGTCCATGAGGCAAGCAAGTGTAAAGTAGCTTTAATTATAGGATCTGACTGTTTACACTAGATAGGAAACTACTAATAACCATAATTGTTGGTGTTCCCCCAGGCAAGAGAATGAAAACCTTCAGGGGTTCACTGTGCACAATTCTCACTCTCCCCTAGAGAAACACTGATCTGCTGTTGAGCTGAAGGTGTTAAAGGAAAATGAACTAAACTATCAAAAATACTAAGGCACATTGGAGTTTGGATTTATCAACCTCTCTGTCACTGCAACTCTCACGGGAAATTAAAACACACAAATAGCATCTGGTCTTCCACTCTTTCAGCTTTGCCTTGCTGGCTATTAATAGATTAGACTTCCACTCCTTAATCTGAAAATCTGTCATCAACAATGGTGAATATCACTTCCTTTCTTTTCTTACTTTCAGTCATCTTTGATTTACAGGGGAAATATTAAGCAGGCAATCGCTGGCAGAAACATTCAGCAAAAGATCAAAGGACCAAACAAAAAGAGGAACCATTAAACAGGGGTCATACACCATTTCTCAAAGAGCATATGTAATCAAAGGCATCCATTTTGTGATGGAACAGTAAAAAGAAATTGTATTCCAAGCTCTGATTTTCATAAGTGAGTCTCTCTTCCAATCCTGCTGACAGACATGTGAAAGCTCTGATGTTCAGACTTCGCCTTTGATGAACCTTTCTAACCTGCACAGCTACCCTAAGGAAACTTTTGCTCAGCTGTAAGACACTACTTATGTTACACAGCAGGTTGGGCTGGAATTGAAAACAATATTAACCCTTTACAACATTATATTACCAAAGAAGCAATGAGTTTTCTAATGGGAGCTTTGCCAGAGTAGAGATTGCAGGTTTCATTTCAGAGTTTCCAAAACCCAAATTGTTTGGCTGGAATTTCTTGTCACCTGAGATCAGAAAGCTTCAAAAGACTAAAGCATTCCTGGGTACCAGTCCAGCACAGATATAAAGCACACACTCAAGCCCTTTTGGATTTAACTTTGCTGAACAAAGACCTTGTGTACAGGAATATTTGACAGAATCTCAATCAGAAATGCAAGCATAAAATATGAAAATGCGAAATATGCTGTACAGAAATAAGTGACACATGGTACAATGTTTTATAGACCACAGTAAGTCCAATACCAAGACCATACTGAGAACATTTAACAACTTAGAAAACAGCACTAATATAAATAATCTTTTGCTATTTTACAAACATGGGGGTTTTTAAATGTTCTCAACACTAAAGTGTGCTTATCAGAGGAATTTCATTAGTAAAAAATAACTCACTGTAACTGCTTTCCTAGATAAAATGGTCAAAATGATTTGTGATACCACTCTTGTTGTTAAATTGATTAAATGTGAATGTAAGAATCCTTGGATTTTTTCCAGACAGATTAGATGTGACTAAAATCTTGTTTAGTTCCAGCTTTTCCTCTTATTTTCTTAAGTTTTCTTATTTTTCAAATACCATTAGGATAGCTATTTTTTTCTCAACTTTCTTAGACTTAGGGCGGGTCTATGTTATATTTTGCCTTGTGTTTGTTTGGAAGATGTTTAAAAATTCTCTTTAAACAAGCTTTCTGTATCTTGTGAAAATGGCACAAAAGAAAGACAAGAAAACTTGGCAGTAAACTTCTAAGAGGTATTTTTTTAAAAAGATCTTGGGTATTTCCTCCTTCCTTCCTTGAGCTCTGTTGTAACCCCAAATCTAGAAGCTGGTAGTTTCTTTTTAACAGTATCAGCTAGACTTGTGGTCTCCAGAACTGGGGAAAAAAACCTGTGGAATAAAGCCAGTAACTCGAGCTGATATTTTTGAAAATCATGTCACCTTTGTTTCTCTCAGGTCTCCAGGTCTCAGCTCAGATCTATGCTAATATACAGGACTGTGTTCTAAAGTTTAAAAAATAAGGCCGGTTCTCCTGCAATTTAATTTAAGGTTCTTGTTGGAAAAGAAAAGAAACTAAAATGGAATCCTCTACTTAAGATTCCCTTCCTAGTCTTTGAATGTTTCTCTACCATTATTTTCCCATATAATGTTATCATCACAGTGAAGCACCTGTCTAAAATGACCAACATCCTCTGTAAGGTTGAGGACTTGCACAGTCGTGCAAAGAAAGATTGTTAAAAAAGAATGTTATACTGATTTGCTTCATTCTGGAGACAAACACCGCCCCCTCCCTCCCGCCAACATTATATCTTCTTTCTTGCTGTCTTTAATTACCTGTGCCAATGAACAAGACATCATATTGCCCATCTTCAGCTTCCACTCTGTCCACTGCTATTTGTTTAAGATTGTATTTTCCATCTGTTTTAACCAGAATTGGTCTCTTATGAACAGGCCTGATGGGCTGATACATCAGTGGATGACTCCTGGCAAAATGGACAGCTTCATCAGGATAGTCCTTAGTGGTGGTGTACAGACCCCCATTCACCTTGCTGGCACACTGCAAAACAGAAAGCGTAGATTATACCGAAGGTTTGCCAAAGGAATTGTCAGAAACAGGTCTTGTTTCCAGGTGTAAAGACAAGCCTACAGAAAACCTCACCTATAAACAAGCACAGAAGACCACAGTAGGAATTGGGATAGGGAACACTATGCACGTGTGGATTATTAATCAAGAGAAGAAAGGGAATGCTGATCTGAGCCTTGGCATTTTCATGTTTAGAAAGAGCGAGTTTCTCCCTCTTTGGCATACTAAGAGAAGAATAAATAGTAACACTTTCAGATTTTGACAAAGACCATAGTGCTTATGTCTTCCCTAAATTCATATTGAAGATAATCAAAATGACAATTGACAGAGTTAGGAGAAAGGGGTTTCCTGCCCCAGTAGAGTCACAGCCATGCAAAACCAGCAGAACACTAATGCTTGAAATCAACCTCTAGTCTTATTGATTGCAAAATGTACCACCTTAAGAAACTAAGCGCACTTAAAAATTATGCCAACAGCAATAGTAATTCTTGATTTCAGGCATTCTAGTAGTATTATGCTTGATTCTAATTTCTAACTCACAATGACCGTATTATATATCACAGTTTAGCTACAAATACCAATGTTTGCATTGATCAATCTACCAGTTTGCAAAGCAAATAAACTTTATGTCAATGACTGATTAAAAGAGGCTTACTCCTTCAGTCAAATGTGCAATTAGGGATAATTTAATGCGTTAAAGAGAGAAGTTAATTTTAGGATGCTTTGTGAAGGAGATAGTGTTTCCCAGCTGAACATAGTTTCTACATTTCCAATTTGCTTCATAATGTCTAATTCTAACCATTTACAATCAAGCTGGAAATAGTAACCATTTACTTTCTCCAAATATTCATAAGACAGTGTGGTTTTAAGAAGCATTTCAAGCAAGGCCACAGTAGCAGCCTTTCCAAATTTAAATTGGATTTTTCAATCATTAAAATGAAATAAAATACTCTTTGAGTTTACTGGAAACAGAAATTTTAAATTTGTGGTCAGCTGTAATTGACAATAACAAACTCCTGCACTTGTCAAGTGGGGCAATGTTTGTTTCCACTTTTTAGGCTTAGCTACAGGAAAGTATTTGTTCAGTGATGACTTAAAAGTAATTGCTTAATCAACCTAATGATGGAATTTCACTGTCTGTTTGTAATAAAGAGACAGAGCTGGAGCATGAAGACAGGCTAAGCCTCTGCTTGTCATGCACTGCACAGCATATCAAGGGAATAGGCATTGCCAGGTTCCCTTTACAAAGTTCTAGCCTTGGAGAGATTTAATAAAAATAATCCTTCACAGTCTTTTCATTTTTTAATTAAATAAAATCAAGTAGTCTAGAAAGGAAAGAGTAGATGCAGCTGTTTCTGAAGTCTATCAGCATCACTTCTGATGTAACTGATGTCATTTCCAGAAGCAGTACAGCCTAAATGAACTAAACGAATCAGCAAAACAGGGGCAGAGATTATGGCAGTAGTGCAGTGGATTTCAGAATCTGTCAGAACCTGTGTGACTCTTAACAGTGATTTTCTGTTTATTTAGTTTTAAGCTCTACTCTCATTCTTTACAGACTTATTCTTTACTCATTCAATAGCTAAGATCATACAGTACTGACTCTCATAGATGCTGAATAGTAGGTTATTTTTGGCATCTTGAGACTGTCATTCCTGTAATGGGAAAGGGAGTGGGATTCAATTTACCAGTATACTGAGCTTTTCTTTGGAGTGTGAAACCTAACATTTGGCTACAGCCCGAAACACGCTTTCTCTTCATGCTACTGGAAAAACATTGAAAAGACTTCTAAACTGTGCCCCAAATGAGCAGCCAAAACCAAATCAATTAATGCTTTGTTAGCTGGCAGAGCCAGCTACTTCAGCCTCTGATGTGCTCTACAACATGTAGAGAAAAACACGATTAAATCTATTAACACCCAGGAAAGACCTGACTCCTCAGCTAATTTGTTCCACAATTTGGGGAAATTTCCTTGCAGTCTTCTGCTCCTTTCTCAGCTCCTATGCATTGCCTTTTGGGGAGGTGGCAATCCAGTCTGACTCAAAGGTGACGAAAGGAGAGAAGCACTGAAAGCAAGTGGAACTTAGGGCAGCCTTTCTGTAAATTATCGTCAACTTTGCTGAAGTGCTGGCTCAGGGTTCTCTCCTTTTTGCCAAAAAGCACCATTACATCTTCAGTGTTAGGAGATATCAATGCAATAACTGCGGTCATTAATTCATGCCTGTGTTTAATGCTAGTTCAAATAACATATGTGAGATGTTCTACTGTCTGGAAAAAAATGACTGCCACTTAAAGTGCTTGGACTGTATCATCTCTGCAAAATATACCACCATTCTGCAATCCATGCATGGTGCTGTCTCATTATTTGGTAGAACTGCAAAAACTATAAATTTGCTATACCTAAACTCAAATAGGAAACCAATAATTCCTTTTAATTCAACCATTTTTCTCAAAATGTGATAATTTATTTACCTGATTTTCTATCCTGACTTGACACCAATGACTTAGATCAATGTCAAACAAACAAAAAATCATTTGGTATTATGTCAACATTGCTACAGTGGTCATTGGCCAAGATGGTTAAATCATATTCATGTTTAAATCCTAGATAATTTCTTTTTTGGAACATCTGATTTGACATTTTGACTTATGGCTCCAGCCCCAAGAGAAGCAGAGAAAAACAAGAATTTAAAATGATTAATTTAAAATGAGGAAGGACATGCATTTGAAATGACACCACAGGGAGAAAGGTTGCATTGGCATGGAGTAGATAAGGTAATATGCCTTTTCACCACTCATTCCTGAGATTCAATGATAAACGAATTGTATGCAATGCCTATTTCTGGAAACAATTTTATTTAGTATGAAAGAGTTAGCAAAGATAAGACAGCACTGAAAGTTATGCTCCAGCAAATGTTTATTCCACCTTTAAGCTCAAGAGAGTGAGCCCCAAACCTAAGAGAAGATTAAGAGGTGAAGTGTGAAAACTGGGGGGAATTCAGGCAAACAGCTGTGAGAAATGTTCTGCATATCCCAGAGTCAGAAACGCACCCAATGCTGATATAAGGGGTGGACCTTCATGAGTGTAAACAAAAGCAGCTTTACAACAGAGGCCAATTGCCATGGGTGGGTAAGTAGTTGTAATCCCAAAAGGTACAGGGCAAAGAAAAAATCCAGGATGGATGCTTCCTTGAGTTAGCCTGGCATTGCCTGCTGTGGGGCTCCTCCTGACTGGCATCCGGAAGAGGAAAGTGAGGGAGGTCCTGCCTGCGCCTCTTCTGTGAGAGGGGACGGGCAAAGCAAAGGGCACCCTCAATCTGCACCAACAGGTGGGGATGTGAGAGCCCCGGGACAGAAACTTCAGAAACACTTAGAAACCAAGTGAAATGGGAGAAGGGCTTGAGGTGAAGATTACTCGTGATGCAGGTGAGAAATCGACACAGAAATGAGGAATTCCTTGTAGAAATTAATTACCTGTCTCTAAGCAATGACTTTAAGATTCCCTCCAGAAATCTAAGCGCCAGACAGGAACAACTCTCTACACGACAGCACCTCTATAGTTGCAGAGTGTGCCACAATAGTTCCCAGATTAATTGCATTTTCAAAATAGGTCTTGTTTCTTTCCTTCACTTAATGTCCATTGAAAAAAGAAAAAAAAATTACCTTTATAAAGAAACATGTGTGAAAATTAACAGAAAGTACGAGTGGCTTTGCTGAGTTTTGTTCTTTGTAATGTTTAATGTTTCTATATTCTTTGTAAAGAGAATAGAACAAGAATGTTGATAAACTCAGGATTTAATTTGTCACGGTGCTAGACCATTGCTCCAGAAAGAACCACTTTTCAGAGAAATATGGAGAATCTACCCCTATCTACAAATACATTTATTCTGACTAGTTACTTTTATTAAATTTTTTTAACCCATGCATTGATCTAAATTACAGAAGTATTCAGATTTGATCCTTTTTGAAAAAGAGGAGGAAAAGAGGAACCAGAACCACCTGACCTTGAAATAGTGCATCCTCTTGTGTTTGTGGGGCTTTTTCTTCCTTTAATGCTTGTTAAATGTCCTGGTTTTAGCAGGCAAAAGAAAGAATGTGAGGTTCCTTCACAGATAATGCACTTACTGTTTCTGAATGCAGCATGTGATCCACCTTCTAGAGGTGCCTTTTTCTATCCTTTTTGCCTGGGGTCCTAATTTTGGGATCTTACAACCTTTACACAAGGTTGATAAATTCAAGTCCCAACAGGATTTTGAAAAATCTTACATACTTATCCCACTATTTTCCTTTGGGAAATATCTGGGTCTAGTACTTGATTACACTTATTGCTGAGCCATTACACACTTTTCCAGAAATGCTGGAGCATGTAGACAATTCAAAGAAAAATGTCCCGGACTGAAGTCAGAAAGATTTGTACATTAGCAGCAGTCTGCTTTTCCTTTCCAAATTCATTTACATAGCAAAGCAAGGGAAGATGGATTGCACTTACTGAACCAGGTCTAGGATAAGGTACTTTTCTTTCGTAGAGAGCCCAGTGGTATTCAGGTCCTTCTTTATGAGCATATGGTCCATTGAAAGCTGCTCGGACACTTGCCATGTGGTAAACACATATAGCATAGCCCCTAAATATATTGCTATAAAGTAAAATTTAAAGACATTATTAAAGTAATATGTCACATTCTGTACATATAATACAGGTTTTATTGCACAATTAAAAATAAGCCACATTTCAACAGTATTCAGGGAGAAAATACTACTTATTATTTCCTATATGTTTTTCTTCTAAATTCTGTGTCCAATGTTCTTTGAAAGTCTTTAATGTGTTTATATTTATAACATTACTCCAAGGAAGCTCTGTGCTATTATGCCAAAATTTGATGATGGTGAACACAAGCTCTAAATTACTTGTTTAGAAGCACGGAGTGCAGCAAACTGATCTCAGGTCTTTTACGTCTTTGATTAGTGACTTAAGCACATTACCATTTTTCTTCCCTAACACTTTTCCCAACGCTTTCACTTGAAAAGATGGGAATCAACCAATGCTGACTAAAATGAACAGTGACTAAAACGAGTCCTTTTTGTATTGAGTGGGAATGTTGCCTGGTGTTATTAGATCAGAAGATCACTTTATGTAGGTCAACCCACATAAATGTTTCTATTTTACATTTTATTCAGTTAGTTCCAGAGAAGCAAGTGATTTTTTTTAAAGAAACATCACTACTTTCTACAAAGAAATTATTTCTGAAGATTCCAGAAGGTGATCCAAATAATTTTAATTAAGTGCCCACCCTTCTCTACTGGCATCAGGAGCCAGTAAGAAATGCCAGGTGTCTGCATCCCTAGAGGAGCAGATCTGCCTTTCTTTATTAGAAAAAAATAAATCAAGACATAGTGGAAAAAGCACAGCTGCTCTTTTTTACCAGTTATATCCTAAACTAACAGTTGGATTTCCAAGATGAGAATACTATGTGCTTGCACTTGAACTAGGCTGAAGTGGAAAAGGAGGTGGAGGCCACCAGCAAGATCACAGCTGGGGCTTAGTCTTCACTAAGAAGTGAGTTGGAATTTAAGCTGCTATCTACTTAACCTTGAAATACAGTGGAGCTCTTAGAGGAAGACAGGTGGCTCTGAGATGCTCTTCCTATAAACATGCAGGAGTGCATATACATTGGCAGTGGGAAATTTTCAAGCTGAGAAACATTTAATTAATTTGTGATCCAGATAGACTGAATCACTGAATGAGACTTCAGCCCCTGAGTGTTATAGAGCAGTTTTTATATTAACAAGGAAGCACACTATGAATAGAACAGAGATTAAACTGTTTACTATATATTTGCTAAGGGATATGTATCATACAGCTTCTATCTCTTTAATAGACTGTTCAAACATTCCTCCATGGCTGCTATTATTTCTTCTAGTTGTTTACCTTGTAGTGTTGAAGAGGCCAAATATCACTGGATTTTTGTTATCACGAGTTTGCAGCAAAAAAACATCCTCTGTAAAATTTAAATGCAATGTTATTGGTACCAAACTGCATTTCCTGGCCCCAGAAGAGAAAATTGATTGTTAAAAGTATAATTCTATTTTACTCACGTTATTTAGTTCTATGCAGGTTTTAAAAGCAATCTTTAAAAATTTGGTGATCGCCAACTCCATATTTCTAGAACTTCATAAACAATGGGAAAAAACCACTAACAACCATCCACTGTTAATGAATCAAGTATAATATTTGACAGTAAGATGTGTTACCCTGAAAGACTATGGAGGTTTTTTGACAGTTTTAAGTTTATTGCATTCTAGGATATTTACCTAATTCATCAAAATGTGTATCAATTCCGTTTCTCCCAGGCACAGAACAAACCAGCCTGGTTTTAAGGAAAGTGGCCCATTTGTTGACAAGCATTCGCTGGCCTCCCATATCATTCTGTGCGAAAAGAAACAAGTGCCAATGGTAATTTGAATGAGTAAGTCTGGAAGCACAAACATCTCTGCTGAATTAATCATTCATTGTATATTATAATGTCAAAAGCATCCATTTCAAAACCACATGTCTATTACTAGTACTATTCCTCTGGAGTCAGTTTTCAAGCAGGATTGAACTGATCAAGTCCAGGTCTCATTAAGAGCTGTGGGTTTTTAAGAATTTTTTAATTCTGTACCATAACCCTGGATAGTTTTAGCTATACAGCTGTCATAAAACTTTTTTTTTTAATTGCTGATTTTTGTAAATTAGATATACTGAGTGCATTAGTGAAATTTAGCTTTGCTTTAAGAGCTCAGTACAGGATCAGTTCAATGCATTTGGAAACTGAAGCCCTGAATCTATCTGTAGAGCTGGTACAGCTGGGGCAAGTCTGAGGCAATTGTTTACATGGTGGTCTAACAATTTCTCAATAACTTTAAATAATCCTGCCTTGCTATGGCTGTCTCACCTTTTTCTTGCTCTAGCGACTGTTGGGACTTTCAAGAAAAGGGAGTATTTAATACTACTTAGCAATCAGATTTTGTAATCTTTGGGTAGCATCCTCAAACTATGGCCTTATATCCAGGTAGACTGTGTAACTGGCTGTTAAAGGCTCTAAACAGGCTTGCAAAAACTCTTCTCATAAACAAAGATCTGTTTTCCTCAGAAAAGTGGATATATGCAGAGTAGCTGCCTCTGTGTTGCAAAAACCTGTTACAGCTCAGATAAAAATGTAAAAGCTGGGGGGAAAAGGCCAATTATTGAATCACTAGCTATTGTTTGTATTCACTACATCAAATCTGAATTATAATTTACAGCTGTGAAGTTAATGGCCAGATGATAAAAGACTTGGAGTTTTGGAGAAGTGGAAGAGAAAGGTCCATGGGATTTTGGTTTAACCTATGGCTAGCAATAAGACTTCCAGGTGGATATACTGTAGACTAGAGGGAAACATTCAAAATAATCTATTCAGATATCTATTCAGAACATAAGCCAAAGAATTCTACTTCGGATCTTGTTACAGAATCCAGAAAGCCAACTGGCTTGGTGAGTATTAAAGTCTGAGGATGCAGTTTGTTTCTTTGCATATTTCAGATGTTTTTCAGTTACATATGAGTACTCAAGAGACTTTAATAGGTAGTGTGATGGTGAACATATGTGGCATACACCAGACAAGGAGGTAACACAAGATTTTTAACTTGTATCTTGCTCTTCGCTGAATAGGTTTGAAAAGATATCCCCTACTGTTAAGGGGGATTTTTTGGAAAACTTGTCTTTTGGAAACAATGTTAAGAAATAAGCTTCTTTTTCCTTCCTTTAATCAAGCAGATATAGTCCCAGTGGGAATGGGAGAGCACCTCTCATCAGCCTTGCAGTAGTCAGTTATTAGAAAAGGAATGCACCCAAAATTCATCAATTTTTCAGAGAGGACCAATTATGGATGTTTCAACCTGGAAGATCATATGTTAGCAGTGCTCCTCTCCAGCAACTGCCCAAGATCTCTTCCTGTGTGTGGGGCCAGGGAGCCAAAAAGAGATGTGATCAACACACCAGCACCATGGTCCTGAGTGGGAAATGGATAGTTATGCAAGGTAATGGAGGGAAGAAAGGTGTTTCCTCATGACTTTACCACTCCTTCTGGTAAAATTTAAGCCTATCTGTGATAATAACTTGCTAGACAATTTGATTATTTGTTCTAATTTTCTCTCTGCACAATTTTTGTTAGTTGCTGTGAAGAGGAATGAGAAATGAAATGAAAACATTAATTGGCTACTATTTATGAAGCACTCTATAGATGGTTGGCATTGCACCCTTCCTATCATTCTTGCATCAGATTTTGAATCAGGTTAAAAAATTTAAAAAATTTACAGAAACACAGGTGACCCTGACCATGGCAGTGGATTGTAACTAGATGATTTTTAAGCTCCTTTCCAAACTAAACCATTTTATGAAAAACTGAATTTGGCAGCGACCTCTGGAAATTGTCTAGTCCAAGTGTCATGAACAAGTTGCTCAGTAAATTGCTCAAGCCTGTGACCAGTAGGATTTGAACATCTCCAAGGACTGAGACTCTGAGCAACCTGTGCCAGTGTTCAACAACCCTGGCAGTAAAAAAAAATGTCTTCTCACACTCTGGCATAACTTAGTGTGTTTCAATCTGTGCCCATTGCTCCTTGCTACATCCAACTGCCTGACAGGGAAGCTACTGATCGTGAACAAAGTCAATTCAGTCCTTTCTGACAGAATAGAAAAGCAAGAGGGAATATAAAAGAGGACTGGTGGCTGAGCTGCTTCTGTCACATGGAATGTGAAGGGACATTGTTCTATGTCATCTGTGAGAGCTGCAAGAGGCCCTGAACCTACAGCCGGTCCAAAGAACTTGAGAGTGCTGACTTGAACAGAGAATGTGGACGCTAAGGCAGTCCTGTGGGCAATTGCTGTTACTGTTATCATCTCTCTCAGCTAAACTTGGCATTAAACACAGATTTGGGATGATTTGTGAATTTTATCGTGCTTGAGGGTAAGTAGATGTAAGGTTTTCATTCAGACCTATAACTTACTCTCCCATGCATAATTTATGCCATATTTGCCTGTAGGAGAAGGACAAAATAAAGGAACATGCTTCCTTTCTCATTCAGCTGGGGAATCAGAGGAAGGCTCTTACCGCACATACGCGCCCCACTCTGGTATATATGGCATGAGTGCTTGTCTCAGCCTCTAAAGCTTTTTCGGTAAAGAAGAAATATACTTTGTTGTCATCATGGTCTTCATTGTCAGGAATCATGTATGAGCCAACAAATTTTGGTTCTTTAAAAGAAAACAAAATTTAATTGAGTTCAAGTTATTAAAACATTCTCTTATTTTTTCAATCCTTAAAATGAGCTGGTAGCAACCAAAAAATAACATTAGAAATCAGGGATCTGTCAGTCAGAGAGCTACCTAAGGGCAATCAGGTGATGGAAACAGTGCAAAAAAATATAAAAAATTAGGGGTATCTATAGAACATGTGGAGTACATTAATGCTGAAATATTTTTGTAGCTCCAATTCACAAATTAATATTCTTTGTATTTGTGCAAAGACCTTTTTCCAGTCTCATTCTCTGTGGTTTATATATCTTAATTTGGATTAGACTAAAACTTCACACTAATAGTTGCATAGCAATCTCTGATCCCATACAAACCAGGTGTAAGAAAGTCAACTTTGGACAAACAGCCATTTAGATACAGAAAAAGTTCTCATAGTTACATAGCGTACATAGAATATACATTGTGCAACTTCATCATGAAATAAAAACTTTCTAAATTTTTCCTGTTTTGATGTTTTATAGCAAAGTTGAAACCTAAGAGTAAGCATCAGTCCATGCCTGTATGCCTGTAACCCCACACCAAGCAGACCTGTGAATGATTTCATTTCTCTGAATCACAACAAAGTTTTTAAAAGTCCTTTAAATGAGAAAGGAATTCATACAATTCATATAATTTCTTTAGGAACAGTGCATAATGTAAATATTTTCTAAATTTCTGTTCTCTAGAAAAACTGTAACTGCATTTTAAGACTTTGACACAGCACTTGCTGCATTTTTCTAAACTGCTTTTAATATACATTTAAAAATGTACCCTTTCTGCAAATTTAATTTTCTAGTAGAGACACAATGAAAAGCAAAGTTTGAGGCCACACTTTAGAGAATTCTATATTTAGAATAATGAAATCTTCCAAAGAGGAAAGAAACTTCCCTTGCAGGTTGTGAACATCCACTTGATTGTTACTACTCATACACAGCCAGTCTAAACACTCAGTTCAGCAAGCCTCTAAGTATTGGAGTTAAAACAGATGTAAATATGTTTAAAACATTATTTAAAAAAAAAAAGAATTAATTAAATTCAAGTCTTAGGTCAGATTTTTGTAGGAAGAAATGTGTGGTAGAAATATTTTCTCTCTTTCCATTTGGTAGAAAACTGCCTTGAAGTCTGAGAGAAAAAAACCTTTATGTCCTTTCACTGCAAAGATGATTCTCGCCATATGAATCAACATAAAAGGCAGTTATTGACTCTCCTTGCCAAACATTATCTGAAATTATATCACTGTTATAACGGAATATTGCAGCACTTCTAGAGCAAAACAAATCAAGGTTCTGACACTCTATTTCACACAAATTTCAATACTTTGACATTCAGTTACATTTCACATTGAAGAGTACAAAACATATTCTAAATTTCCCAGGACATTATTTTTTTTCAGTATGTTTGTTGTGGAATAACTTTTCTTCTTTAAAATTACTGTATTTTTAATTTATTTAATAATAATATATTTATTATTATGCTTTATTGTGTAATATCACTTTACTACACAACCTGGCAGTTTGAGCTGATCTATTGCAACTTGAAAAAAAATTATCTCACCTAGGAAAAAGACTACTGAGTTCTAATTGGAAGCGCCCACTAATTATATAATTTTTTTAAAATATTATTTTAATTATATCTTGCGTATCATGAAGTAGTATAGAGTATTAAAAGTATAAAAAACAATTTTAAAAGTGAAAAATTAATTATTTAAAAATTCCACTTCTTAAATTCAATATATAATCAAAATAAAGATTTCAATTTGTCTATCCTGGTTGGGTAGTCATGAAAAATTTCATGAAAAATAAAGACATTTTAGAGAAATTCACCTCAAAGTGGAAATGCATATTCATGAACAATATTTTTTTTCATTTATGGTTATTCAGAAATTGCCTAGTCATCTGAAACACCTCTGGTTCCTCCTTCTTCTCCTTCCCATACCTTTCAAGAGGCGCTCATTGTCAGGTTCAGTTCGGAGATGGGCCATGCGATTCATGGTGCGAAACAGGGCGGCATCTCTTCCCCAGTAGTCACTGTAGAGACCAGTAAAAAGTTCACCACCTGCAGACCATACATTAAAAAAAGCCAAAATGAAACAATTTGATAGGTCTAAGGATTAATTTCATAGACTGACACACAAAAGAGGAGGGCATTAAATAAATATCTATCCACATCTACTACAATAACATCCACAACATGAGGCACGTAAGTTCAAAGATGTCACCATGGTCCAGGCAGTGTCTGGCTCTAGGGACACTAACACTTTGTTGGCATCTAAATTTTTATCAGTGCAGACTCATACCAGTGGCTTGCCGCTGAGCAGCTCCAGACATGTCCTGGTCTTGCTAATGAGAAGCAGCAAATTGTCTGGTTCCAGAAATGGAAGGGACACGGTGGGTTTGTAAGGAGAAATAACAGGAGCCAGAAAGTGGGATGAAAATGCAGCAACAGTTTTCAGAGAATGAAGTGCTAAGGATAAGAAGAGTGTTAGCTGCACCAAACTACTGATTTGGGCTCCCGTGCATGGTTACAGCTCAAGGCTAAATCATACCTGAACCCACAGACTGGATGTTTCCTGAGCTTTTTTTAATGAGATTTGGCTCTGCGTAAAACATGGTTGAAAAAAAGAGTCATACTGAAAACAGTGGAGGGCTGGATGCAGTTACCTCCCCAGCTGGAAAGATAAGAAGCAGTACTTACTACCTTAGAAATTTTTATAAATAAGCACATTTTGTTAGGCTGGGGGAGTTTTCCATTCAGCCTACTGAAGCTGTTCCACTTCCCTGAAATAACTACAGTTTGGGAAAAACTTGCTGGCCGAGGGGCTTCGGTGTTCAGTGAACAGAGAAAAAGGGACTATTTTCCTCTGGTCCAGCAAAAACTTGTTTTCATATCGTTAAAATATTCATCACAGTAGGGACAGGACCTCAGATTTCATCCCTCATGCACAACTAGTGATGAATATTTCCCAAAACATTTATGGGAACTGAAATTTGGTCTCACTTTCAAAGGATTCAGATAGTATTCAGGAATTCAGCAAGCATAAGAAATTTTACCAGAACTGATTATCAGGAATGGCAGAAAAATCTATATGTATATAGATACAATTGGATTATATATACGTTTAAAAAATTCAGCCTCTCTCTGACCCACCTAAAATTGTGATATGGTATACATTTTACCTTTGTAAAATACCAACAATAATTCTACCTTTTATTTATGTATGGACTTTATTCTCCTTAACTGACCAACCATTAACAATAGCATATTTCATATAATTGTGGACTTAGAAATTTTTTAGAGCCTATTTAAGAAACAAGCACCTATTGTCACTAGGTGGCATCCTTATGTTAGAAAATAACACAGCAGGAATTAAACTGCACAAAGAGAGGAAAATAAATTATTTCCAGTTCAAGGCTAATCTGAGTAGGGGTTTCAGTGACACGGCTTCCTGCCCACTAATCAAAATAAACATGACTGAGCCATCTAATAACATTTGCTGGCATTTATAAAGGATTATACCAAAAAGTGTGAATTTTGTTTCTATGAGATACACATGAATCAAATGGTTGCCTTAAGTATGAGCAATTACTCCAAAAAATTAAGTTTGGTAGCTGGGGCTGCTTTAGACACCTCTGTTGATCAGGGGCTGAGTGTAGTTTTGCCTTAGGCTTCATTATACACTGAATGGATACTGCCCTGTAAAATACATAGACGTGATTTAGTGTAAAATATTGGCAAACAAAATAAAACGTTAATATAAATTATAGCATCTGTAGAAGTTAAGGTTGCCCAAAAATAATATAGAGCTTTATTTTTCAAACAGCACAGAGCTGCTTAAACCACAGAATTTGCCAGTGTTTATGTAATATTCCAAACAATCTGCACAACCCTAACTAATGAGTTACAATAGTCATAAATCTCCACTTAAGAATTCTCTTGGAAAAAATATAGCAGACTGGTTGGTATTCTTTTTAATTTTGGTGACGTGTCATGCAAACCAGGATGTTTTATCCTTTCAACACTGTAGTGAACCTTGGAAAACACATCAGTGCAGGGTAAGTAATTTGTCACATATTGCCAGTGATCAGGATTGGCATCTGTAAGTCCAGATGTTCAGAAGCTTGCATATGAGATCTATTCCTTCTGTCTGACATAGGTATAAAATGTTGGAATACGTACCCAACCTGCTGGTATGGCATTCTACCATATACCAAGGAAGTTATCACTGATTGTATCTGTAAGATCCTGAGGGGAGAAACTGGCAGTTCCAATCCTGGATGGATATTGTTCCATGACAGATATTGTACAGGTACAGAAATCAATTCTGACTTTTTACCCTGAACTTTTTTTCTGAACTTTTACTACACCAAATATAAGACAAGTATCAAGTGTTAGCAGACAGGTCATTTCACCCATGGACAGCAATGGGACAGTACTGACAAGTGTGACTGTCAGATATCTCAGCACTAAAACATTCAAAATAATTCTGAGATCTTTTGCAGTTTTGATACTAAGAGTATCTTCCCTTGTCCTTTACAACAGTCTTTTGCTCATCCTTTAAATCCAACTTACAAATTTTGAACACTACTAGGTTTTTACAGGTTCTGACCAATTCCAGATTTAGAGACAACCCAAGACGGAAGTTTGAAAAATCCTGCAAGATTTCTACTCTTTTCTTCTCCATTGAAAAGCTACTATTACCTATCAACTCACCCCTGTCTTGGTTGCCGGGCTTTATACAACTGCACTGATTAACCTGTACATTCCAGTGAAAATCAGCTGAGTAACTTCACAGACCTTCACTGCTCCTCCCCTCTTCAGGTCTAAACTCAGCATCATGTGTACGTGACAAATTAATTGCTAAACTTTAAGTTTTAACACAGCCCAGTTAATCATGTTAAAACAAGAATAGAAACTTTCTTCTTCCTTACTTCAGCAACCAAAAAAACCTTCCATGAACCTCAAACCAGTTTGAGCTCACGTGATACATATTTTTTACCTAACATTCTTTTCAAGCAAACAAATACATCAAAATTCAATTGAGACCATTTAAAAAAATCTTTATTTTTGACCTTTTCTCAAAGCAAAATATTAACAAAATATAACTTAGAATTTTTCTTCTAAACTCTTCAAAATTCCTCGATGACAACGCTCACAGTAAAACAGATCAAAGCATGTGATTTAATTGAAATAATATATACAAAGGATTTCTATAAACAGGCTGCTTCTACCTTAAAGATGGGTTTCCTTCATTTGTTACTGGCATGTTTTATGTACCTGCTTCAAATTGAAAGGCAATGCAAACACAAGCCATTATTCATCAGTAGTCCTTTTTGTGTAAAATGGAAAATTCATGTAATGAATAAAGGATTAAAATGTAATGAGTAGAACATAAGCCACACCTCTCATGTATTTCTTTGACTGTCAGTCAGTTATTATTCACATGACAACTAAAACCAGAACACTGATCACATTTTAGCAAGTGATACTTTTCACAGTAGGAAACTGCAAATTCAAAAGAAATTACCTATTGCTTAGCTGGTAAACTTTCCCTGTATATTTGTATTTTCAGTCTGTCACTCAAGTGTTCTGCCTTTTGTTTTGAAAGAAAATGTATTTATCTTAGTTCATTGTCTAGAGTAAAAGAAAAGACACAAATACCTGAAACTCTTAAAGCTCTAAAAGCATAAAATATTATTTGAGTGGATTCCCTGTATGCTAACATATTCAGATGTATATTATGTTTTTTACCATTTGCTTGTGACACATTGCAGGTAACAAAACATGGATATAAACTAATTTCTCAGCTTTCAGGAGCTAGTGTGGTCTAAGTTAATCGGTGTGCATGATCTGATATCAAAAATAGTTTGGGCTATTGAAAACAGATGGGAGAGTTCATTAGGAAGAGAAGTCCAAAAGTTTTATATGCCATTTAGCTCAACATACACATTTTATTCATCCCGTTTGCCATCCAACATTTATTCTGTTTCCTGATGCTGAAAATAAATTGCTAAAAGTTATTTTTCATAAATTGCACAATTCATCAGAAGTTAGTTTACCGCTGGGTAAGATAACCTACTATAAAACCACTACTTAGTTTTAAAGCCAAGTCACGAACTGTTGTTTTCTTGAAGTGGGTATTTTAAGTGTTGTGTTGAAATACATGAAGAGATGCAGAAGAAGGGATTGCCTTTTTTTCTAAATTAATCCAGCTAAATCTGGTTCTAATTACTTATGTCGCAAATGATCTTTCAAAGATCAAGATTTTAAAAGCTTTTAAACTTTTATCAGAGGTATTTAAAGTTTCCTTGTTAGCCTAATCTTCACTATTAGTCAATGGCCAGGCTGGTGAAGGTTGCTGTTAATGTGAGTGGCACAGGTGAGAGCAGGTTTTGAATAGTTTCTCTAGGAAGAAAAGACTGCTGGGATGTGAAAGCCTTTGTTAACATGTTCTCATAAATCCTTCTCAAGGACATGCATACTGGCTGAACCTACATGGGAGAGTGGAGACAACTTTGGCGCGCACCCTCCAAGGGTACACTGACTTCATATCAGGAGTGGATTTCACTTTTTAAGAAAATTGGAGTGCATGAAGAAGAATGAAACCTCCAAGCACTGCAGAAAGAAACTGGAAGACCAGTCCTGGAGGTGCATGTTGTAGTTGTCATCTCCTGTCATGGGGTCATGGCCATCATGAGCTGTAATCAGGGCTTGTTTGAATGAAGAAGCATCCCTTCCTTCAGATGACAATTGGCATTAGAAGTCTGTCTCATTTTCAAATTTCAATTAAATGATTCTGTAATATTCATAGTGTTTTCATCTATTTCTTCTACCCTTTTCAACTGGCTACCTACAGAGGCAAAGGATATACATTCTGGAGCCCAAGGAGCAGCATTAATTCTGTTTATTCTGTAAACTGTGTGTCTCTGGGTAGTCGGTGGTGGTAAAGTAGAATACACGGAAATTCCAATTTCCTTAGCATATTTTTCCTAAGTGTTGGAAGTGTTTAACTCCAATAGTTAAAAATATAAAATAATAAATGCAATAATAAACTCTTTGAAAAATTCTGTTATGCTTTTAAAAAAATCAGTCCGTGATCACTTGAAATTACAGAATTCCCAAGGGATGCCTGGAAAAACATCCTCTAAATACCTTTCTCAGGTCATATTAGCTTTGATGAAGGGCTGAAAGTTAGTCTGTTTTTCGGTGTCGTATCAGTGATCTGATAAAAGTATTATTTTCTCTTGTTACTCTTGTCACATTATAGAATTGTTAGCTTTGTAAGATTGATTTTATAAACCCTTACCAGTGGATGTCCAAAACTCTGATCAACATTTATCAGGGTAGGGCTTATTTAATGGATTTCTCCTTCAGATAAAAATATGAAGATCCATAAGACCTCCCATAATTCAGGCAAACTCTTGAAGTGCTCAGTGGGACAATCTGGCTTCCATTTAAGCAAATAAAATTCACATTGATCTCACAGTAGGAACATGATCGGGTTAATTTATTTACTTAGTTCTATCTGAGGAAAGGTTGAGAAGGACTTCAAGATTAGACCATGCAGTTTAAGGCCTACAGCAAATTCCTTGGGATGAGTCTTTGTTCCCAGGCTGAGCTGAGACTGGAATATGTCAAAAACTGCAGAAACAATTTAGAAGTAAGGGTGGGATAAAAGCATAACAATCTGTGCTTCATGGATTTTGGAAGGTCAGTCCAGTTAACAGTCCATAATAGCAGTTTCTTCTGGTTCTTGCATGACTTCTTAATCTGCTGACTCTTAAGAATTAGAACTCTAATTTTTAATTTTTTTTAATGGCAACAAAGAATATTTTGATGAATTGCTGTAATTTGAAAGATTTGGCATTACTGCTGAAAATTCTTCTTCTAAATAATTTTTCAATGTACAAATAGACCTGGCATGTAAAAGTGCATCTGTCACTCATGACCAATACTTCCTCACGACCAAGCGTGAGTCGTATCATAATAGTTATTGATCAGAAACTTTAGCCGTCTGATTTTAAGCTGCAAAGCCAAATGTAAATACCAAAAGGGCCCTAAAATCCTCTAACCTTTTTATCCTTGAAAAGTAGAAAATTTGTTTATCTTTTGCCTCTTTTTTCTAGCTCTATCTTTTAATGAATATTCCTTTTGAATTCTCAGGTTTTATTAATTTTTTTTTTAAAACTAGAAACCATTGTATTACTCCCTAACTGCATCTAGCATTCACCTTTTACCTACTGTTTCAGGATACTTCTAGTCAATGTGCTATAATATTGCCAAGACTCTCTTTGCTTGATCTCACAAGATGTTTTCGAGACAACATTGTAGAGGAAAAAACATATGGTTTGCTATATCGCAACTTGAAAGATCCCAGTCCTACAGTGATATACTTACCAGCAAGGCACAGAGGAGCACTATCTCAGCACAGCTTCCTAGCACTGCAGGACTTAGAGTGAATTCTATTTTTATACTGTGGAGTATAAGATCAACTCTTCTAACACAGAATCACCAGTTTGGGATGGTTTTGTTAGAAGGCAGCATTGAAAACAAATATATTTTTATCTCAAAAGCAGTAATTTATATAAGCAGTAAATGCTTGATATAAAAACAGCTAAATTCATATTTTTACAAGATGCTTGTTGCTCAGATTCTCAGTAAATGAAAAATAGTAAATGTTGTGTATTTGTCTCAGTGCTGTGAATGACTAAACTAGGCTTGTTTTGCTTTTAAGGAAAGCGGGAAATTATTATTTCCAAAATGACACAACAATCAATTACCTTCAGGATGGCACGTTTCATTCAACATCCCACTTCACTGAGACACCCTTGCTGCAGTTAATACTGCCTGGAATGTAATATTAATGTGGGCAGCACCACGAGCATTAAATCTGACATGTGGAAGGCTGACAACACCTCAGTGTGCTGAAGAAAGAGACTCAGAACAGACTGACAGGACCATGAAGCTTGTGACATAAAGATCATTACCAATTAAGATGGAGGTGAAGGAAGACTTGGGGTCAAAAGGGCACCTGCCTCGTCCTCTTTCAAATTTGTGAGATTCCAGTTGAAACAGATGATCCTTAAAAAAAAGAAAATCACAGAGAACATCGTGAACCCTACAGGCAAAGAAACAAAGTCCTTAGAGACAAGATTTAACTTAGTTATACCTTTGTAATGGATTGACTTCATTAGGGAGAAAACACAATTACAATTTCTCATTGATGTACTAGTAAAAATTCTCTGGGTTCCTACAAATCACCACTGTGTATGCACTGCCTGAAAGGAATCAGAAAAAAACATGTACTAAAATTGCACTTATTTCATTTGTGCGGGAGTAGGGAGGGAAGATTCCTCTATCTTTTCTTCAGATTATCTAATCATTATTATCAAGCCGTGGAATGTGTTCTTCCCCTTTAAACATTTTTTCCCAGTAGTTGTTAAATATATCATACTGTGTTATCTTCTCTTCATAGCTTTGAGATGTTTATATATCTTCTTCATGTAAGTATGTTTGGGAATGAATCCCCAGTTATATGTTTTCAGAGCAGATGTGATTTCTGAAGTGGATTTAACAGAATATCAGTATATAAAAATACTGACAACTTTGTTTAATTTGTCTGTATAAGGCTGTAAAAACTGAGAAAGAATCTACAATTTAAATTTTCATTTGTAATGCTATGCTTGTCTCAGCTTTCACAAAAAAAGCCCATTAACGTCTGATTAAAGTATCAAGTGAGAGCACAATATTTTTACTTTAGATATTAACAAAACAGCATACCACAAAACACAGGGATGGGGAAGAATAAAAGGGCAAATATAGAGAAAGTATGAAAGATTGATAAAATATATACCGCATGGCCATCAAGCGTGTGACTAGCAAACATTTCAATAGTTTAGCAGTTTGAGTTCTGTGTAACAGTTTTTCTTAAAACTCTACTGAAATGCAGATTATATCAATATCTTGGATAAATGCAATTTGCCTGTCCGTTAAACTAAATCTCATGTTTACATTGATCATATATGAGGTAAATACCTTGAGAGGCATAAAATCACATACAACAGGAGCCTAAATCCCTCAGAATTTTAAGGAGGACCTGTCTCAATCTCTACCTCACATCAAACGTTTTCAAAGAGTTCCAAGAGGTTTTTTAATCATAAAAATCAGGTTTTATTAGACCTGACTTTTCAGGTATTATTAGACTAACTCAGTACTCACACAGAAGGAAGCTCAGTGTATCTAGACTGCAAGAAATAATGTCCTGTTATTCTTTATTTAAATATATATAGTCCATTTAGTCCTGATGTCGTTATAGCAAGTTTGGGGTTTTTTTCTACACTTGATTACGTTCATGTAATTTTGGGGGGTTGTAGTACATGCAGCTCAGTCCCCAGAAGGTTTTGCTTTGAGAGATACAGAAACCTGATTATGTGTCTGCTCTCTGCTATGCTGTATTTTCCACCCTCCCTCAGATCACTCACCTATATCCACCCATATCACCCTACAACCTATAAATCTTCCCAAGCAAGTGCAATTGCCCCAAAGATAAAGATATATTCTCTTCAGGTGGGTCCACTCATGACAGTTATGCTGTCTTGGAAAAAAAAACAAAACAAAACAAAACACCCAACATAAAAAGACAGGGATCAAAGAAGCAGAAGGTGGAAAACCAGAAAGATAATAATAAGTAATATTTTAAAAGGACAGAAAGGAAAAAGATATAAGAATGGTGGAAAAGTTGTAGAGCTCTTAGTTCCCATTTGATGAATAATTAAATATTTCTGTGCATTTCATTTAAAACAATTAATCTTGAATTTGTCATCACACCCTCCACTTCAAAGTATGATTCACATCTTAATCCCCAGATCAGACAAGTTGATGTCTTGTACGTGTCTTCCATTCCCAACTATTTAAATAATGCAGGTAATTTTGATGCAATTTCTGGTCAAAAAGTAAGATTCTCATTAGTTAGAGAGTTTCTATAAAAAAAAATGGGGCGTGACTCACAGTTCTGGAAAAATAGGACTTTTTTCATGTCTACTTGCAGTGAAAATGCCACCATAAAGTACAAAACAAAACAAAACAAAAAAATAAAACAAAAAAAAAGGAAAAATACCACAAAAATTTTAACTAATGTTCCTAAAACTCATGAGGTAACAAGGTGTTCATAAACTCACCTCTCCAGAAGCTGCTGTGTTAGCCTAACCCTGGAACACCAGTGCCTGGTGTTAAAGCTGATGTAGCAGAAAATACCCATCCTGGGTAGAGACTGGTGGTGCAGGAATATTGTTTTATGCTGTATCAGCAGCAATTGCACATCAGGAGTAACTATTCCCCATCTGCTCTTGGGTAAATGTCAAACAATGAAGAACTATTTCTCTGTGTGTGGAAATCTCAGTCCCATTCCATACTTTTCAAACATCACATACCATGTATTTTTCAAAACTAAATACCATAACATTTTGAGTCAAGAGTGGAAGAAAAAAGAGTAAGGTGAACTCAGAAAGGGAAAGAAAAACTTTCTGAAACTACGCAAAAGGGAATCATAACAGCATAAAATTTTATGTAAAGGAAATATTTATAAAAACGTGACTGATGTTATCTATTCTCTAATCAGGCATTAAAAGTAAAGTTACTCATGAAAAAGGTTCTCTTCTGAGATTTGAAATAAACTATTTGTCAATCAATCAGTTCAATAAAGATGTAGGAATGGAGAGGCAACCTGAGAGTTAAAAATACAGTTTTCAGGTCTTAATGCTTTGTGTTTACTTTTCCCACATTAAAATAAAAATTTATGTATCTATGAAAGGAACAAGCAATAATTTTAAAACTGATTACAGAAAAAAACACATTCGGGTAACATGATCAGGTGTGGGAACAAAATTATTTTGAAACCATACATGAAGAAGTTGTAATATCCACACTTTCTGGTTTATAGAGGATAGCTCATGTTTCGTCTTGCATAGGGAAAAGAAACTGGCGTTTGAGCTGCAGAAGAAGTCATGATCCCACTAGGGCATCATAAACCACACTTCATATTTTGGTTTTCCCCTGGTAAAATGCCAGTTATACTCAGACCAGGGACACATAGCCAGTAAGGGAGTCTTTTGCATGATGTCGAAGAATTTTGTGTCACTGTACACAAAATTATAATAGCACATTGAAAAAGCTACTAGTGTCATTAACCATTTCCCTGAGAATCAGAATTAAATCAGTGGTAAAGATAAACCCATCACATTTAACACTTATTATATGAAAATGCATAATATCCATTCATTATCTACATTTTAGAAGCTGGAATTTATGAAAGAGAATTGTAGCTCAAATACATATCTAATGTTAACACCGAAAGTAGGCAAAAAATTGGGATTTCAGTGCAGCTCAGCAGAATTTTTAAGTGGAGCTCACCAGTTTTGATATAAAGCAGGATGTGTATCTCATAAATGCTTGCAGATGCATGTAACTGTTTGAAAAGTCACTGAAAATGTAAGCAATGACTCCTCCCAGAGAGATTTTCCACCTCCACCTTTTAGGACAGCATACCAAATATTCCATGGTTGCAATAAGTTATTCCCATCACCAGGACAAGTAACTGAAGTTCAGGTGTTAGATGTGTCAGCTTACATGGGATGCCAGTTTAAATGAAATAAGCATTGCACATTAATAATCAGCTTTGAAGGCTAATTCCATAATTCTAACACTCCTTGCAGTTTGTGACTTTGGAATCCCTTGAGAAATGTCAGAATAAAACTGACAGTTTCCTCACAGATTATACAGCACATCAATTCAACACTGCAATTTATTTTCTGGGCATTTTTCAGTGGTTAGGGTAAAAACTATGCAAAAGCACATATGGAGGGCTGGGAGTGTAATTACGTATTTCTATATGTAGCTTGGGAAAAGAAATGGGGTTCTGCGTTTGATTTATGATACCAGTGACTCAGGAAACATAATACACTTTCAACTATTATTAAAATAATAATGTTCTTTTAAAAGGAATAGAAGATATTTCCAAGACATCAAGCATTTTGCCATTAACTTGATATGAATTGATAATTTTAGACAATGAAGAATAATGTAGGCTATAAACAATAGTGAAAGAAAAGGTCAATCAGAGACATTAAAATTTAAAGACTGAGTTTAACTTTTGTTGCAGAAAATTGCTTTCACTTATGCCAAGTGCTGCTTTGCTCTGGTTCAAGACAACACTTATGCATGTGATTAATTTAAAACACATGCTTACTTCCATTCCTATCCAGCAAAGTACTTAAGCCTATTCTCAACATAATACAATGGTTGTATCTCTTCCCTAAACCAGGGACTTAAAACACAGAGGCTTTAGTTGTGTTTTCCTAGGATATTATTTTTATGAGAGAAAAATAATTTGATTTTCTGGAAGGGTTTGTCTTTGGTAAATTTTTTTTTTCACTTTAAATTTTTACTATTTTCTAGGTAACAAAAAAGTAAAACATACCATGTTGGCATTTTTTTAAAGGAGATTGAAACAATTTCATAACCTTTAATTGCATCTTTAACTGTGTATGCATGTGCTCCAGCAGTACCACCACTCTGCTCTCCAGGAGACTTGTGCATTTTTGTGGTTGGCACTGTTGTTTGGTCGTTTGTTTTTTTCCGGTGTGTGATATGTCTTGATTTGTATTTTTGCTATTTTTTTTCTAAGAAATCCATGTTATTTACAGCGCTGGATACTAAATCATATTTAGAATACTGTGGGGAGAGGCTATACAGATTTTTGTGAGTATAGTTTTAAACATTGGCTGTACTATTCACTATTGCTCTAAAGCACCAGACAAAATTCATTCTTAGTTTCAATGAGTAAGAATGATATTACACGCAAGAGCTGTTTGTAGCATTTCATTTCTAAGGGCAGTGTAATTTATACTTTTTGAAAAGAACTAGGAATAAGAAGGTTCATATGCAAAGTGAATGAATGGGAAAATGTAAAGTAGAGATGCATTTCTTTGTGTGAAGTTATGAGAAACACTCTTCTACAATTCTTAATAAAGCCATGTGGTGCTATATTGGAGGTGGGCTTACGGAGCACTGCAGACGATCCAATATGGATTAACTACAAAGCTCACTTTATTAATGGCGTTTCTACAATTACAGTATTCTCTGAATGGACATGCATTAACATTACTGGTGCTCAGACACATAAACAATCACTCATTGGCTATAGCTACAAAGCTACTGTCTCTGTACAGCTTGTCTTCAGCTGCACCTGCAGTTGTTCTCACAGTGCTGCAAGCTGTTTATCTTTACGAGCACACAGAATCTGGCCAAGGCCACGCTCCCTTTGCTCTGCAAAGAAATCCAAAGACCTGTTAATTCCCTACAGTACTAGTGTCATATGATGTGCCCTTTTTTATATTCAAGTAATTCTTAAACCATGAAAAAAAGGAGTGTTAAGACCAAAGATTCACCATATTTTATCATAATGTCCTGTTTGAGGTGGAAGACTGTTGGGAATGGATGGGACACAATGGGAGACACTGAGTCCACAGGGAAAGGACATCTCAATGGACTGGCTTGCTGAGTGCCCTGGTGAAATGGGCTTTCCCCAAGGGTCATCAGAGGTGGAGACTGAAGCCCGGAGCAAGAGAGAGAGCTGCAAAGGGAGAGGGTGTGGGAGGGAGAAGGCTGTCAAGGGGATGTGCACATCCCTACTCTGACCGGCAGCATGTTCAGAAGTTGCCCTCAAACCCCTGTGTCTGTGAGGTTAATTTTCACTTGCAGGGTTATATCCTCTCACTTACTTTGAAGTCTCATGCCATTTTGTCCTTTCTCATAATGGGAATGATGCTGAGACCATTGTCTCAAAATAGGGGATATTGGTCTTGGTTCCATGTATGCTTTTTTTCTTTTTTTTTTCTCTGATAGTATCTTAAAACCCAAGTGACAAAGCAAAAAAGTAACACGTGTAAAACTGTGATTTGAAACCTTCACTAACTTAGGTGCACAGAGAGACACAGTTGTAGTTTAATCAATAGTCTTTAGAATCATGGAAATTAATGCAATTTATGAAATCTCCAATACAGTAATAGACCCTATTTTGCAGAAAAAAAAAATTTAAAAATATTTCACGTATCAGGTGTGCTGCTTCTAAACAAAAAATACATTTGTTGCCCATATGTACTTTCTCATTTACTAAAATAAATTTTAAGTTTGATTTAAACTTAACAATGTGCCTTTAAAGTGTCACTTTGCACATTTATGTGAGGAAATGAAAAACTTATTTCAAAATTAATCACGTATCAGATTTGTAAAGCATTTCAGTGACGTAACTGGATTTTTTGCATGTGAGAAATTGAATATTGAGTGTATCCAGAGAAATTTTGTGACCACAACAGAAAGTGAAGTGCAATGTGCAGAATAAACCTCATCTTGATTTCTATTCTCTTTTGCAATATAGAGTTTTTAGTATAAATTGAAAACATTTTTTTGAAAATATTCTTTTGTTCTGTATGTTCTCAAAACAGGGCTTTTTCACTTCTTCTTTCTTGTATACTTGCTTATCATTACATTTTTATTTCAACATAGAAAGACACACTGAATACACTGTGCAGAGGCGTCTTTTAGGAAGGATGAACCCTGACTTCCCCATTAAAAAAAAAATAAATCTGAAAAATCACAGAACCTGTCTGTAAATCAGCAGGAAATATAATTCAAATATAAGTCTGCAAAATAAACTTTCAGCTCCATGACCTGCCTTAATCTGTACACTTGCCTCATCAAGAAGGCATGTGGCAAAAGAGATGTACAGCAAAATATTATGCCCTTGCATAACAGCAAAAAATAACTTGCTGGATCAGGCCTGAAAAGGTGTTTCATATGATTTAGCCTTTTGTATTTAAGGCAATCTTTGGTGCTAAGAAAAACACGTGTTAGCAGTATCTGAAACATATACTCCCAAACATTACTAGGTAACTAATTGATACAAAGACAACTAACTCATTCAAAAATTAAAAATTTTAACCCACTTGAAAATGAATCAATACAATAGAGTTTATATAAAGGAACCTGTGCTCCAAATACTTATAATAATACTAATAAATTCCTATTATAAAACACTGTTCTACTTAAGTCATCATAAAACAGTCATGCAGGTATATAGGTTAGCAAGATGAGGATGCTCCCACTGTGAAAGAACTTTTCATGCAGTATCTTCTTTAAATAATCCAAACACTAATTTTCAAAAGGATTTAAGCCCTGGCAAAAAATCTCTGCTTGTCATCAGAGGATTACTAACTTTGAAAATTATACCTTCAGCATTCACTCAACTATATTTCCAAAGCCAAATGGGGATACAATATTACGAACAGAGTCCTCAAAAACTATTTGAAATAGTCAGGTCTCTGCTTTTTAACATAACTAAGATTATTTGGGAGGTAGTTTTTCTTCTGAGGATCTGTTTTCAATCCTCTTTACTATCTGGTGACATACTGAGAATATCAATCATCCTATGGGATGAGAATGCATAAAATATTACAGACACTAAATCCTCCCTAAAAATTCAGATGCATTCTTCAGGTCTATGCATTTTATTCCACAGTTAAATGACTAAGACACATTGGGGTCCAATCTGAAAATGTGTTTAAAATCTGGAGCTATGTCAGACTGCTGTCTGAGTTTGCAAAAGGATTAGCAATTTGTGACTTGTGTCAAAATATCTGGCCTAAAATGACACAAATAATACATTTTCCTGATTTAATGAACGTGAAAAATTCTGGCAAGAGAAAAAAAAAGACGCTAACAACACTGCACATAGAAATCACAGGCATTTACCCTCAGCAGTTCAGAATGTTTCAGCAGAAGCAATTGAATAGGAGTTTTAGAAGAGACACCTCTGTGTGACCTTAAAGTGAACACACAAACTCATTAGGCAAAAAATAGAACCATTAGAAATTATGATTATACTGCATTAATGTGATAGTTAATACATGTGAAAGTTCCAGCAGCCACAAAAAGGCTCCCTAGAATTAAAATATATGAATAGTTGGTGATACAGTCTTATGATGAAGTGAAAGAGAAGTTAAAGATAGCACACAAATGCTATAGCAGTGAAGGGGTTTCTGTGGGGAAGTGTAGTCTTTACACAGAGCCTCACTAATCAAGACTTATTTTCCATGATTTTGGCCAGCTAAACTTGTGTTGAGATTCTTCAGGGTCGCAACAGAGCAAATAACAAATAAAGTCCTCTTTAAAGATATAATCCAATGATTGCCATAATAACAGCTGGAGAGAAAGGTCACAAAAAGTAAAAAGAAAGGAAGCAAGCAACTCTAAGGTTTGAGCCTTAGTTTAGGCTTTGATGATAGAAGGAGGAAGAGATGCATTGGGCGTGGAAAGGACAACAGCTACATTTAACTGAGAATGGGCTTCAGAAGGACTCAGGTACCCTGAGGAAGTTCTGTCTGTCTCCATGGTGTGGAGTCTTAGATAAGCAACAGCCCTTTTGTAGAACTTCAACAGGGAATGTCTAAATTGTCCATTCTGGAAGAAAGAGCAGAGGAGTGGATCCATTATCTCCTGAAGACACAGATGAGTTGCAAACAATGCTTCATTTTAGCTCACTTTTTAATAAAAAAATAATTTTCCTACATAGATATGAGTCAAATAAGAAAAACTGTCAATCATAAATCATAGGATTGTACAATATTAAGGGTGCATCTTATAAACCTGCAAAAAAATTAACTAAACACTGTCATTGTTACTTTTTTATGGCTTTAATTATGATGACTAACATCGTATTGAATAGTCCCTCCACTCCTCAAATAATGACATAGATTTCACATGGGGCTGTCACTTGGAAAATTGCTTCCTTTCATAAATAAAGGTGGCAGAATCTAAAAATCATTATAATGAGAGGTGGAATATTTCACTTACCCCCATCAAATTACCACACAGGTGGAGGATTTCTTTTTTTTTTGGGATAATAGCATTATTCCTCTGTATGGATTCATTCTCCCAGGACCATCTGTGTTTAATCTGGCAACGGGCTGGTCTAATATGATAGAAGATTCATTTCATATGGCTGATCAATTCACATTCTCTACCAATCTTCCAAATTGAACTTGCACTTCACGTATGGACATATTTAGACAATACTCAAAAGTAATGAATGCCATTCGCCTCATTTTGTGGATGGAGAGTACTGTCAAACAAACCTGTTGCCTGTTCTTACAAGACATAAGAATGACTGATAAGAACAGCTGTGCTGATACAGAATACTTGGCTTTCTCTAGGGCATTTCACTTAGTACATAGCTATTTGATGAAACAGTGTGCATTGTAGAATTGTTAAGAAATACAAACTGTTGACATATATCAAAGTACCGTTGTTATGAGGTATCATTGATGAATCCTTCTTTACTGAAGGTTTCCCTAAATTTCATTTTTTCTAGAAAGATTTTTTTTTTTTAATCTAGCGGTGATTTAAACAATCATATGATTCCTTTCCTAGTAAAGTTTATAAAAAGACTGAGGCCTAAATAATGAAGAGAAGAGGTTAATGAAAGGTGAGGTTATGTAAAGCTTTGAATACTGAGTTACAGATAAGAAGCTTACTAAGTAGATTTTAATACGATACTATCCGAAGTGTTATATTTTGGAATAGGGAAGACAGTTTTTATCTCAAGTACATCAGAACAGCCTAGAAGATGGAATTTCAGATTCTTGTTCAGACCACTTCCATGTATTAGACTGAGGTGCCTCATTTAGGATCTTGGACATACCAGGTGTCTTGTTACAGTCAACAGTGACAGAAATCATGAGGAATCTCTTCGTTTACCTTATTGTATGAGACTAATTAGGTGATCCAACTAAGTGTGTAAATTGGGATATCTTAGTGCTCCAGAGAAGAACTTCGGGTCAAGTGCAAAATGCTAAAAAGAAGTTTCTAATTGTGATGCTGTGCCAAGAACTGGGCACTTGAGTCCATGAAAACGGAATCTCAAACAGAGATAGGGAAGTGACCTTGCCTGTATACACACCATCAAATACCTTGTGTGGTTCTAATGTCTGCACTTCCAGAAGACATGAAAATACTGCAGAGAGTTCACAGGAAGGACACAAATAAGAGTGAGGAATCCTTGTGATGGGAGTTTAAGGAGCGATATTTATTCAACTTATCAAAAAAAAGTCAAGAGGTGGCTTGATCTTTATGCATAGGTACTTACATGTGGAAAAGATGTGGAAAAGATAGTGGGAGACTTTTGAACTTTTGTTATCAAAGGCATATCAAGGTTAAATGACAGGAAGCTGAAGTTAGAAAAATTTAACCTTGAATAAGTGGCTATTTCCTAACACTGAAAGTAATTAAATATTAGAATAGCTCATGTTTTAATGAGTGGTGTCACCATTAGTTTGATTCTTTGAAATGACAATACATATTTTCCTGAAAATGTTTTAATTCAATACCTGGGCAAAGCCCCTGATGTGGGCATTCAGACATGATGGAAATGAACTCTTCTGGTAAAAAAATTTATGACACTGTGTTGCTTACTTGACAAAATTTCATATATATTTAATGAATGAGATTCTAACCAGTGGCTTTCCACTCACGCAGAGGGACACTGTGTCTCTAAGCAAATATTTTCAGGGCACGAATTTGTCACATATTCTGTCTAATGAAGTATTGACCAACACCCACTTCTACTTGGTCAGTGAAACCAGATGTTCCTCCTCCCTAATCCTCTGCAAACAGAGAGTGGAGATGAGGTAATAGGAATAAGCATGGAAAAGGAGTAACTTGGCAGATCATTGCTTGCTTTGATTATAAAAATACGTAGGAAACAATATCCTAAAATAATATAAAGGAATATGCCTACAATTCTGTTTCGCAACAAAGCTGGAAGAATGATGGCATTACAAATGCTGGTCAAAAGCAGAACAAATGTGTCATGTAAAAAATTAAACTCAGATATGACCAGCACATTCTTTCTTAACTGGCATGTGAATTAACTTCAGTTTATTAAAGTAAGAGCTTGTGTTGCCTGCATTTGTGGATGTAGGGAGGCAATTGGAAAGCTTATTGCACAATTGAACCTTGTCCTGTTTTTGCATCGAATTACAGAATATATGTAGAAAAAGAAGTGCCTCTGTCCACACTTAACAAAATGCTAAGGGCAACACGGATTAGAACGAAAAAGTTCTGACTTGACTGAACTGTCCCCCAAGCAAACAAATATACCTGCAGCTCACTAAAGGCAAATCCTTTCTAACTGGACTAAAGTCTTAGAATTTAGAGCTGGTCTTCCCTAATAACCAGAATCTCAGTTGGCCACTTGAAGAGAAAATAGCATAATAAAGACTACATCAGATTAGGAACATCTAGGGGAGACTTCCAGAAACCACCAGTGTGTTTTGTGGAAAGGCAGACAGTCCATCAGCCTGCTGAAGTGGAGTAATACAGCTGTAGGCTGTTTACTGAGTTAAATGAGGCACTGTAAATGGCACTCTGCCAGCTCCATGTACATATCAAAAATTTACAGTGTGTTCTGGAAGAAAAATTCTTCATACACTGTTTTTTCCCATAAATTTAAGCCCGTCAACAGGTTTTGTCATGCAGAGATGCCTTCCTCTCCAAGAATCAACTCTGTCTTGTCACCACATAGTTTGTAAAAACTTAGACTATTTTTTTTGTATTTTTTTTTTCTTTTGAAATTTGCACTCATTTTGCAGATCCTGTGGAGGTAGAGTAATTTCTTTAGCTGTACTTGGTGAAACTCCCATGTGGACTTGTTAAAGGTACTTTGTGAGCTAGTGAATAAGGCAGTCTGGATCACTGGAAGACCTCTGGAGCAGCACTACGACCTGTTGCTCTGCTGAATAGATAACTCATAAAGATAAAATCATTGCCCAACTGCAGATAGATAATTTGATTTTTCTATGGTTCATCAAAATTCACCTAGGGTATTTTGAGCTATATAGGACACTAACGCAATACTGTTTTACTAGCATAGAGATGTGGAGACACATAGTCTGGGACAGAAAGCACTTCCTTCAGCACTTGTCACATGCTGCCAAAACTAAGAAGTTTATATAAATGCAAAAGGAAGAGCCTGAATGCAGATGCTTCCCCTGCTCCTCTGCCCCACCCCACCTTATTGGCATGAAAGGCAACAGGAGGGACAAATGTCAATTAGGTGAGAATAGAAGAAAAGTAAGATCATTTTTTTTCCTGCATTTTTCTTCATCTTTTATATTTGCTTTGAATAGTTATCTCAGATTTTTTCTCACAGAGCACATGGGAAGGATGCATATGCAAGTCCTCATGAGAAATTTGGGGTGCAGGGTCTCTGACTTTTGCTTTCTGCAGGAAAAAATAATGTTTATTTAATGAACTCCCCTTTGATTCTGGATGATAAACAAACAGAAACTGGAGGAATCCAGCCTTTTCTGACCTGCCTGGATTTTGACATTTGAAATCATTTCATGAAGTCAGAGATAATGAACTCACTTACTGGCTGGCATTTAACTTGCTTATGTTTTCTTGGACAAGATTTTGTAATATGTCTTTTGCAAACACCAGTAGTTGTTCTATCTGCAAAGTCAGCATTCCTATTTTTCCTAATTTGTAATTTATTTCTAAATGGCAGAAAAACATTGGGTATTTTGCAGAAATTTTTAAATTTGGAAAAGCAATATTCATCAGAGTCAAATTCATTAGAAACAGATAAAAAGATAAGCTGCTGTCAGTGACTATACTTGCATATTTTTAGAAAGACAATAACTGACAACAGCTTTACAAAAATGAATAGCCCGAAACACCAAAGCTAAATCAATTAAACCAATATTGCAACAGAATGACTGCAGTAAACCACTATATATTTAATCTATCAAATGGATTTAGAGTGTATCATAGAATTTATAAGTAATCTGACCTAGAAAAATATAATTTTTTATACTGTGGTGGTACAACACAAGCTTATTGCGTGCAGTTTTGGCCACAGCAATACAAGAAAGATATTAAGCTCTTAGAGAGTGTCCAAAGGAGGGCTACCAAGATGGTGCAGAGTCTGGAGGGGAAGCCATATGAGGAGCAGCTGAGGTCACTTGGTCTGTTCAGCCCGGAGAAGAGGAGACTGAGGGGAGAGCTCATTGCAGTTACAACTTCCTTGTGAGGGGAAGAGGGACAGGCACTGATCTCTTCTCTGTGGTGACCAGTGACAGGACCTGAGGGAATGGCCTGAAGTTGTGCCAGGGGAGGTTTAGGTTGGATATTAGAAAGAGGCTCTTCACTCAGAGGGTGTTTGGGCACTGGAACAGGCTCCCCAGGGCAGTGGTCACAGCACCAAGCCTGACTGAGTTCAGGAAGTGTTTGGACAATGCTCTCGGGCATGTGGTGTGATTCTTGGTCCTGTGCAGGGCTAAGGGCTGGACTGATGATCCTTGTGGGTACCTTCCAACTTAGCATATTCTGTGATTCTGGGAAGCTTGATGTAGAATTCAATAAAACCAATATTTATTTCTTTCTGTTTCCTGTGATCTACATATTAAGACAAAATGCATAGTATCATTAAATTTCTGTAAACCATGCAAAGCATGAAAGGAGCATTTGAACCTATGCAATGTAACTCAGGATGTGCATGTGAAAGATTTCAAAGCACATTTCAATCACTACAAAGTAAGATTAATATTTTCTACAGAGACTGATTGGAGAAAGGACACTTTTACCATGTTTTTCTGAGAACATTAGAGGTTCTGTTTTTCAGTCACTTCCAAGGAGTAATGATCTGTCAATGGGGCAATCAAATTCTGCCTATGTTTGGAGACAAAAATCTCCTTTTGACTTCACGATTTGTTGACAGGAGCTTAGTGTTCTGCAAGACACAGCTCAAACCTAGTTTTGATATGAAAATATGAATTTGTGGTCACATAAGAATGTAAGACTTTATACAGGAAGTTGAATGCTCCTTTTCATAAACTATATTGCACCTCACAAAACCATGCTAAATACAGAATCAGAATGCCATACAGTTTGATACTGATCATGGCTTTAGAATATTTTCACTGTTCAAAGTAAAACCAGCAGCGCTTCATTTTCTTGCCTTCAAGAAATGGATGACTTTATGTAAACTTTTGTTGGAAGACAGAAACAAAATAAATGTCCCTGCAACATGGGACTGGTGATCACGAAGGTCAAGAGCCTTAACTGGATGGATAGGTCCAACAGACTGCTTCTCTTTGGCCTGCTCAGTAAATTGGAAGACGTAATGTTGCAGAAAATACAGTCCTGCTATTCTGTCATGTGCTTAAATACCTCTCTAAAATAATCTCTAATTTGTATTTGTATAAACTTTGCAATTTAAGAACCCCTCAGTTTTCACTGAGAGGGTCACATCCTCTCTTTGCCGTCAGCTCAGGAAGAGCTACTGAAACTTATAATTTTGTTCCCTGATCAAAGAGCAAGTATTTTCCTGCGTTGACTTTGTTGATTCATAGCTGCATATGGAAGTGTGAATCTAGGTCCATATGCTGGGTTAGCTGGGTATCTGGATACACAGAAGTCTGTCATAAAGGCTCCCCCTTTTTTACCTCTCACATTTTATACCTCAACATGTCTGAAAAGTGTAATTGTTCTAATGTATATAAACCTGAAAACCACCTTGTGCTACTTAAAGAGATTCTGTTCGGAAGCAATTTAGTTTGCAGATCAAAGATAAATTTCACTCTTCCTGAAATTCAATCTATTTAATTAAAAAAATGTCAGCAATATCTAAAAATATGTTCCTGTCAGCCAGCTGCGTATCATAGAATCATAGAATGATTTGGGCTGCAAAGGACCTTAAAGATCATGTAGTTCCAAATGCTTTGTCATGGGCAGGGACACCTTTCACTAGACCAGGTTGCTGAAAGTCTCATCCAACCTGGCCTTGAACACTTCCAGGGATAGGGCATCCACAACTTCTCTGGGAAACCTGCTTCAGTGCCTCCCCCTGTCACAGTAAAGTATTATTAGTAGTAGTATTATTATGAATGGCACTGAGCTGAATATAAATGCATATTATAAATCAGCGTTTACACTCCATTTTAAATGTTTTACTAGTTTTTAAATAAAGGTGGTTTTGCCCCGTATAGAAATGGAATAGTTTAGTATAGTTATATTTTTGAGACTGTTTCATTTGCTACTCTCCTTTCCATGACAGTCAGACAGTGAGAAATGGTCAGAGAGATGAGTGGGAAGAAACAGGGGACAGTAAATCTGAAACTGTTGGATGAAGATACTCTGATCAGAGAGATCACAGAGACTGAATTGCAGTTTTCTGAAGGATCTTCTCCTTTCACTTCCTGCAGCTGCGCAATGTCCCTATCAAAGAAAGCATGATTACAATTTGCCCACTTACCCACATGCGTGTGTTATTTTTAACCTACCATAAAAATGGCACATTTGAATCCTGATTGTCAACTTTTCAGGTAATGGAATTTAGTATAGATACTTATTAGTGTAAGAAATATATTTCCTGTTCTACACACACACACACACACACAAGTAATTTTCCCATGATTTCAGTGTGGGTAAAAAGTTTAGAACCTCTTTTTGACAAGGTAGAATAACAAACAAAAATAAGGGAAGGAAGGACAATGATAGATAAGGGGGTGATCATGGGCCACACATTCTTACATATGTCTTGTTTCTCATTTTTTTGTTTGGTTGGTTTCTATTTATATTAGTCTGTTGTTTACGCTTTCTAAAATAGTTTTCCTAAATATACAAACATTGCTTCCTTCAAACTGTACCAGGAAGGCTGACAGGAGGCTCGTGAGAGGAGCAAAGAAGACATGCAAAGTTGCCTTATCTTAACATTGCTTATTATTCAGTTCCTTCCTTAGTTTCAGAAGACTGTGTTTCTGCAGTTCATACAACTTCAAATCTAAGTGATGTGCTGGGGTCTTAACTTCTGAGATGCTTCTGATTTTGACAGCAGTTGGGGGTGCACAGCATGGATTGGATTCTTGGAGATTGTTTCTGGTTACTTTGTTCTGGTTTGTTTTGTTAGAAGGATGCATGTTTACTCAGAAAAGATTATTCAAAAGCATTTTACTGAAGTAAATACCTTAGCTGATTTATATGAGTACACTTTAAAAAACTTTATATCTGCAATAGGGGCCATAGGGGAATACAAGGATGCCTTAGATGGTGCTTTGGCATCAGCTCCATGACAAGTGCTCAGCTCTACCAGGGGACATCATGTGAATCAACTAAGCAAGAGCATTGATGAGCAACTCTTCTTGACACTTGCCAGTGAAAAGCAATCTTACCTTTGAGCTATAGATCATCTCCATCTATCAAGTCCCACCTCACAAAATGCAACCCAAGATTCCCTCGCAACCCAGTGAAATCCTCTTTTGACTGCAGGGCAGCTCAGATGACAGTGAAATTCCTTACCAGTTGTTTTACCTTATAATTGAATAAATTATTCCTTCAGCATTATTAAGTATATGATAAGGGATAACTTTGAGTGTCCAATTTTCACTAAGTCTGGACATCCAAAGTCCAGACCTAGCAATGTAATTTTTTTCTCAGTTTTAGAAATTCAGTGCTTCTACAAGTTTTAGACTCATGTCAGAAATTTGAAGAATATTCCTAAACTCTGTATGTTTTTCAGACTGGGAATGGGAGTCCAATGAAACGAGGACGCAAGGAAGCAGGATGTGACCAGGATCAGCCAGTCAACATTTGGCTTCCATGTAGCAAACTAAAGGTTGCATATAATCAGGATTAGGTTTAAAGCCCAAGGAGTCCAGCACGCTAATTTAAAATGAAAGGTTGGCATTTCCGCTAATTCAAAATGAAGGGTTGGCATTTCCGCTAATTCTTTAAACCTGATCTAATATAACTGAGACAGAAAGGACCCCACTTCTGAAAAATCTAGACAATTTTTATTTTTGCATAAGAAATATGTTCAAAATATTGATTATATGTTCCACTTACTCATCTTCTCTCCGTACTATTTCATTCAGCTATAAGCATCATTAGAGAGCTAACATGCACTTGCTGAACAGGATGAACATAGAGAAGCTGAATTTAACAAAGGTTTGTCAAGGAATTCCCTCTCCAATCAAACTAATATGTTTTGATATATAATGTATTATTTCATTAAAAAACCAAACCAAACCAAAAATAAAGCTAACAAAACAATCAAACAAAAACCAAAAACTAAAGCCTCCATAAATTTAGCTAAAAACCTTTAAATTATTGATTCATTTTTTGGTAAGAATTTCTATATAAGCTTAACTAGTAAAAAAAAAAACTCATAAGACAAAAAAGTCTTTGAATTCTTTGCGTAATTCTTCATAATTCAATATATCAAATAGCAGTATGTTCCTCTAGTCACAAACTAAATTTTAGACCAGAATTACATTTCATCAGTGAAACTATTTATTGTATGGTTTGTATGAGAACTGTTAGCAACTGAATTTAAATATTTATTTTTAACCACAGGGGCTTTGCTGGAATCCAGACCAAAGGACTGTAAACCTAATTTCTTACCTCTGATGGATGTCCAGCTCTTATAAAAGTACAGACTGGATCAAAAGCTCCTGTTCCACAAGCCAGAAGGTGCGTTCTGTTATATCGGTGAAGAACACGGATGTAATTAGCACATTCATCCTAGTTTACATAAAAAATAAACATAGGAAAATATTAGCTTTATTTTTTTAATATCTTATGTTCTAATATCATGTTCTTGTATTGAATCTTTCTACTTTGTTTCAATTCATGCTACTCTTTTCCACCAGTTTAATAGATGGACAATTTGACAGGGAAAAAAAGCAAGTTTAGAGCACTGATTTATAATTTAATTTAGATACTTAACTAGTTATGAGTTCTTAAGTTATAAAACACACTTTTTTGTTGCTTTAATCTCAGAGACATTCTGCAAATCTAAATATTTGTTTTACTAAGTGTTACTAGATACACTAGACATTAGAGTCAGAGCATAAGATGTGAATAGTCAGCAAATGGCTTCTCTCAAGTAAAACCAACTTTATCTCAAGAAAAATAACACTTTTATCTTACCTTCTTTTCATAAGGCCTCTTCACCATTAATTTCTTACATAACTAATTGCTAATCGATATTTTTATATTGTATAGTCTCATAGTTTATTTTGTTCCAACTGTTTAAACTCTTCTTTGAAGAAGAAGCATTCATTTCCCACAGGGAAATACTCTGGGACTCGTTAGTGCCTTTGCAGCTTCATAAATATTACAATTAAAATTACAATCAAGCATCCCCTTGAGATGCGGGGTCATTACTCTTTCTGAACTAAACTAGAAATACAGACAGTGAGATAAAAGCGTCCATTGATTTTGGGACTCCTGGGACTTGGTTTTACAGGGTATTTTACATTTTTCAATGGTTTCTATGTTTGGAGCAAAATACTGTTCATTTCCATTCATTGCTCAACACTTCTGCAATTCAGACCCTGGGTTCTAAGACACTCATGTCAAGTTTAAGACTACTATAATGGAATTAATCTTAGATAACTTTAGCTGCTCTGGAGTTTGCCATGTAATTTATGCTATTCTCCTAGGCTTTTTCAATGAAGAAGGCTAGATATCTTCAAAAAGCAATTAATACAATCTTAAAATGGATGTGTAAAACAGAGTGGAGGAATTTCCCTTGAAAATTTGCTGTTCTGCACTGATGACTACTTAAGTTTTCAGACTGCAATATTTGTATGAGAACAATCTTGGATCTTATTAACCAGCTGCAAGAACTTGATGTCTGCGAGGATGAGTCTGCAGCGGGTTCCTGGGCAGAATTCAATGCCTGCAAATCCACGTAGGTTCAAAACTATGAAACTGTCATTCTTTTTTCTTCAAATCCTTAGGTCATTCAGTGCAAATTTTCCAACAGCTCCAGCAAATAAATAAGGAAAAAAATTTCATTGGCTACACAATTTTCCTTAGCCATTCACCCTGAAGTTATATCATACTAAATGAAAGAAGTAGGTAACTTACACAGGCAAGTAACCTGCTGTGTAAATAAACATGTATATACAAAGGACAGATCAAATTTGCAATATCTTACTTTTGGACTTTCTTGATTCATACCTAATTTGTTCCTTTCTTTAAAAAGTCAATTAATAAATAAGAGATGTTAGACAAATTGAGAGCAGAATGGGTTGAAATCAGTACAATGTGACTCTATGTGGATCAGTACTCAACAAGAGAGTTGTCCACTTTGTACATTCATTTCACAAATATTTGCTGAATGGTGGTAACAAAATGGTATTCCATTGGAATTTTATCATGCATTGCAGTTTTTACATAGATGTTTTACTGAGCACTGATCCTGTTCCTCATTCTCCCTCTTCTCCAGGCATAACCTTCCTGACTTATTCCCTCTGTTCACTCTCAGTGGTGGTCTGTTCTTTGCTCCATGGTTTCCTTTTTTATTCACATATGCTTGCAGCTTTTGGTCATTGTGCCAAAATCAATTTAGGAATTTAGGATTTTTTTTTTTTAAATGAGAAAAACCTATGCATTTTTTCTCTCATGTGCCTTTGTAGAAATGCCTGAAAAATTCTGCAGGAAAAAAAAAAAGGATAAGGAAGGTACCAAATATAGAAAAGAAATAGTAATTCCAAATGACTAGAGCTGATCACTTGTAAGCAGATGACAATAGGTACTGTTCTGGGAAGTGTCAGGTAACTAGGCATTGCTGCTGACCCTACTAATAATACACTGTCCACACAGCAAGGAAGAGATGCATCATCCAAGGGGACATTAAAATAGTTCTTTCTACTATATTAATTAATTAAATGGTGGGGTTGTCTTTAGGATGTTTTATAGATATATTAATAATCTGTGGAATTTTATTCATCTGAAACTTCTCTGTGTGGAGGAGTCAGTCATCTCTACAGAATTTGCTTTCTATCTCTGAATGATGTCCAATTCTGATAAAGTAATTGAAAGAATGGAAAGCCCTCCCACTACAGGCTAACAGGTGTGATTCTTGGCACACTGGATGACAGCTGAAGGATTTTTCCCTTGGCTTCACACAGATCAGAAAAGTATGGCCATATTTGACGATCATTCATGTGTTGTTAAGGCAAGGATTTTTAACTGTTCTACTAAGTCTGTTACAAGCTCTGAAGCTGTGTTTATTACTACAATATTTGCACTTTTATTGCTACAATATGACCTGATAACTTTTAAAGGCTGTAAAAGCTTGTAAAAGTGGCCTGTTACGTTACATAAAAAGAGTTAGAGAGTATGCATGAAGGATTTTAATGCTGAAAAACTTATTACAACATTATCAGTTCTACTCAATGTTAACTATGCCTTGAGTAACAGAGTAACATAATTAGGTATCATGTAAGGACTAGAATATTGTTTGGTATTACAATATTTCCAGCTTTTAATGTTTTAGCATATTTTTCTTAATGATTCCACTTCTGGAATCTTTAGTTCATTTAAAAGTTCTGGGGTTTTCTAAAAAAAATAATAATTGCATGAAACTTTCATGGTTCAGAGAGACGTGGGAAACATATGAAGCTCTTTAAATTATCACATTCACTACAATATGAATTTGAAGACTTATAATAACAAATTGGACTACAAAAGTGTTTGAGTTTTAGGGAAACTCATGAGTCTTTGCATTTAAACAACAGTACCTATTTCGGCATTTATTTAACAAAAAGAATATTGTCAAAATATCAGAAAATATATCTCATCATGTAGAGGGGAAAGAAAGTTGACAGAGCTCTAACTAATAAGAGCCTATGCCAAGAGGTGGTATTAAATAAAGCTCAAATAATTAAGGTTTCAGATTAATTTAATATGATCATAAGGTTTGTAAAATGTAGAAAACCACCAAAGCCACATAAAATTATCAAGGGTACAAAAGTATCCAGAAAAAATACAATCAACTTTTAAGAATCTTCAAAAAGGATCAGTTCTAGGCCAGGTGAGTGTAAGGAGTTGGGTTTTTATTATTATTATTATTATTATTATTATTATTATTACTATTTACCAGTCTTGTTCACTGATTCCCTTAATGTGGACAGTTCTCATGCTTGTATTGCAGCAGAAATCTTTATAACTTCCTAATTTTACTGTGAGTATATTGTGGCTGTCATCAAGGCTGCTGTTTGCCATGTTTGTGGGAAAAACTTGTATGTGCCTTTTCATGTCCTACATTCCTGTCACTGTTGCTGCAAAACCATCATCATTTGCAAATACTTTGGTACAGTGTGAGCTCTTGCAGCTGTGGGATTTATTAGGTGTTGTACTTGCTGTGTGTTTAAGAGGTGTAGATAGTGAACTTGGTACTCTGCAAAACTAAAGAGAGCTCCCATCTAGAAGAACTTTCATCCTGTGCTGCCCATGTTATCAGCTGTTGTATGTCAGTGAGCTTTCAGGTCTTTTCCCATGAACTGATTACAGTCAAGGCACTGTATCACAAGAACAGAACAGTTCTGACACTCATTAAAACTGACTATTTTTACTAATATACCATGAAACCTTTAAGGCAAAATAAATGAGAGGTTTTGTAATCACTAATAATTTCATTACTTTTCTGAAAGTATTCTAGAGAATGTGGATTTTAAACATCAGCTGGAAAGTGAAAATGGAGAAGGTATCCTTTGGGTATGAAAAGGAAATAGAAATGGAAATGGAGATTATTAAGGTACCTTCTTTGAGAGCATCAGAAAAAGAATTAGAAGAAAGTTTAGATGATCAAAATTGTTCAATTTCTATTTATGAGCTGGTTTGAAGAGCAATTAAACCAGTAAATTTAGTTTCTGCACAGTAGTTACTGTTTTTAACCTACAACACTTAGAATTATATCTGTGCTTTAATCTCTCTGAGGTTAGGGATGCCTGAATCCTTGTTTTGGACGAGTCACTGGTATAATTAAAGTATATTTGATTTGTAATTAATGGTACTTACAGCATCTCTTCCTTTAATTATGCATTCTTCTGCCTGCAGAGGTGTACTAGGCCAATGGATCTGAGAGGGAAAAAAAAGGAAATCATTCAACTGGCAATCTGATCATGTCAATGCAGCTCTTCACAATTTTCATGTGAAAGATTTACAGAACAGGGGCATAAAATCATGGAACAGCCCAGGTTGGAAGTGACCACACAAGATCATCTGGTCCAGGCTTTAGTGGGAAAGGGAGCCTAGATGAGATTATCTAGCACTCTGTCCTACATATCTTTGAACCCTCCAGTGACAGAAACTCCATCATATCCCTGTGGCACATTGTTTCAGTGATTCATTGTTCTCACTATAAAAAGTTTCTTTATTATCTGCTGGTGCAACTTGTAACCACTGCCTCTTGTCTTCTCCATGTGGATTCTTGTGAAAGGAGAGCCTCTGCCCTCTTTGAGAAGCTGTTTAAATATTGAAGTACTGGAATACTGTGATGAGCTCCCCCTGAGCCTTGACCTCCCCATAAAGAAAAAGCCTTCAGTCTTTCCATTGTTGAAACATAACTGTTTTGATTAGGATGGCTCAGGAAACTTGATACCAGTCAACAGAATTTAAAGGAAGTCAATGTATGGAACATTAAATATAAATTCAGTAAAATTTCAGCTAAATTGTCAGTGATTTTCAACTAGAATATTAATTGTGAACCCTGATTTCCTACTTTCAGTGACACTTAGGAAAGAAAAGGTTTACAGTAAAGTTAATGACGGTCAGCAATTAACCTCATGGGAGTATCATCAACTCTTCACAGTCAATTAACTAGAAGTGAAGCCAAATTACACAAGTGAGATTTTTTTTCAGCCACCTACTGCATAACATTTATGTTTCATTCCAGATGCATGATTTGTTTGGATGTCAACAATATTAAGCAATGACTGAGCAGACTGGAATGGTTACTTAATTTCTTAGAACACTTAAAAGTGAAAACAAAAACAGTCACGTCAGTGATATCAGGTTTGGCTGAAACCAAGTAAATATCAAAAAACTGATGTCAGCATTAAGACATTTTTGTCAATAATCCAATCACAAATTTTTTTCTCAGCCTGAAACAAATTTTCAAATCAAGTTCTTCCGCTGGCCTTTTTTCTTTTTTTTTTTTTATTGAATTAGCCTAGGTTTCTTAAAAAAAAATTAATCTGAGAAAATCCAGGGATAAACTATAAGACAAATCGATTGAAAGACAAGTGGGGAAAAAATCCTGGATGCCTAGGGCTTGAAAACAAAAGGTCAGCTATATATATCAGTGTTTAGGTCTCGCACCACCTAAATCCTGCAAGGAACCTAAAACTAATGAAAACGTTTGTTTTCAGTCAGATGGTCTTACAGTCATCTATGTATGATCAGAAGTAACTCTCATCTAGTCTTTGTACTGCTGTTGTGTAGTCTGGGGAGGTACCTGAACTCTGCTGAACTCCCATAAGGGCCCTCATCCAGGCACTGTGGACTGGTTTATTCAGCAAAAAACTCTGGGTCCACAGTCATTTACTTTACTCACTGGTCAGGAGTTGAATAGTCAACAGCTTGTCCTTAACCTAAAAACCTAGAAGTTAGAAGATCTCCATGATCTCCTGAGCCTAAAAGTGTGAAAGTCACAGCTTTCACTTCCCAAATACATGTTCTAATTAGCAGGCTAAAATGGGGGCTTTTGCCCATCTCAGGTGAAGATGGCTGCTAGAAACAGAGAAACCACAGAGGGAGTAAAATACTTGACTCTGTAACTTGATATTAAATACACTGTGTATAGGTGCTTATTTTTGTATTTGGAGACAGTCCCAGAGTGATTGAAAATACTTTGTATGTATATTTTCCCCTTAAGACATATTGAATTAAATGCATTCACAGAATTAAGAGAAAAATGCAAAGAGGTAAACAATGCCCCTGATTTTTCTGGAATGTTGAAAAGCAGCTTCAGCACAAGTACGTGAATTGGGTCCTCGGCACAGACTAACAGAATAAATCATACTCATAGAATGGTTCGAATTGGAAGGCACACTTAAAGACCAATTAGTGTCCCTGCTATAGCCAGGGACATTTTCCACTAGATCATGTTGCTCAAAGCCCCATCCAGCCTGATCTTGAACATCTGCAGGGACGGGGCATTCACAACCTCTGTGGGCAACCTGTGCCAGTGTCTCATTGCTCTCATATCTAAAAATTTCTTCCTTATATCTAATCTAAATCTACACTCTTTCACTTTAAAACCTCTGTCTCCTGTCCTGTCACTACAGGACCTGGAAAAAGTCTCTGTCTTTCTTATAAGCTTCCTTTACAAATTGAAAGGCCAGAACAAGGTCTCCCTAGAGCTTTCTCTTCTCCAGGCTGAATAACCCAAATTTTCTCAGCCTATATTCACAGGAGAGATGTTCCAGCCCCCTGATTACTAATGTGGCCCTCCTCTGCATCTGCTCTAGTAGGTTCACATTCTTCTTGTACTGCAGAACACGGAGCTGAACACAGTACTCCAGGTAGGGTCTCAAAAAAAGAAGAGCAGAGGGGCAGAATCAGAGGTGCAGCAGTGTAGGAATTTCTCTTAGATGCTCATATCTACTTCTAAGGCAAGTCCATTTTAGTTACCTGAAGTGCATGGGTCTTAATTATGTCTTTAGTAATAGATATGCCTCCTGAAGAAGCCTTACTATGCAGAAATCATTTTTTAAGATTCTTAACTCTTACCAGCCTTAACATAAGTTTAAGGTTTTAATCTCTTCAAGAGTGTTTTAGAACTGAGACTAAAAAAAAATCTCTGCATGTCAGATTTTGCTACCATACCAAATTTCAAATTATCATAACATAGGATGTGTTTGCAGTGCATGAAAATCCAGACATTAATCAGCTGCAACAGTAGCCTTTAACCTGCTATGTATTACTTTGCCTGATGTTTACGTTTTAGAGTTATGACAACTACCAACTCTAATTTTGAATTGAATCTCTGCCAGGATTCCAATTTTTGGCAAGCTGTCAATTACTATTTTGGGGAAATCTCCCTAGGTATATAGACTGGAATAGCATCACACTACCATACATTTCACTGGGCTGCAAGTTTGACATAATTATTGGCTTGCACATAATTTTTTTCAAAATTTTTCACTCCTTTAGATTACTGTGAATTAAATTTTTAAATTGCTTGTTTAGTGATGTTTTCGCATCTTGCACCATAGTATTATTGTCCTTGAGACCTGGGTGATATAATTTTAGTACTGTATTTAAATGACAGGAAAAATTTACTTTTGAATATATTCCTCTAGGGGAAAAATGGAATTATAAGGCAGTACACCTATGGGGAAAACTTTAATTGGAGCTGGAATGCTAATTACTGTCTCCAAACAGCTTCTCTATTCAGCCAATAGCTTTAAAAAACAGGATGGCATCGCCAATGAAAACTGATTTAAAAAATTATGTGAGCTTTTAGCATTTCAGGCCAAAGTAGACTACTGTGCGATCTAGCTTGAACTCTAGTATGTGACAGAGCAATTCAGCAATTCAATCATCCCATCCCTGATTTAAGTTAATAAATAGTGCTTAATTAACAGATAACTCATGTTCTGCGAAAGCACAAATTCTGTAAAACTATCTGGTGGTGACTGGATATTATATGTATTTGTCAACAAATACATAGGCACCTTCCTTCTTGGGAGGTAATTCCAAGGCATAATCAAACTCACCACTAAACTGTGTGCTTCTTATTTCAGTTTGAATTTATGCACATTCCCACGTAGTACTCAAAGAAGATACAAGCAAGCCCTGCTCTTGCAGACTTGTGTTCAGCCAGCTCTGGAGTGGAAATAGATCTTCACTAGCGGGAGGATCTGTCATGAGGGCTCTACAGTTTATTACAGCAGAGACATAAGTCCTAACCTGGAATTATCTCACAACCAATGAGAAGCAGCACATTGAAATCTGCCTACGCAAGGCCATTTACAAAAGTATGAAGGTTTCTTTACAATGCCAGATCTTCATAAGACCCTTGAAGTAGAAGTTAGGAAGAAAGACTATCTGTAAGGAATTTGTAGGCAAATAGGAAGAAAAGTTTATTTACAATCCAACAAGAGATGATAAGTAGGAACAAAGGTCCCCCTTCTCTATGAGCTGTTAGACCAGTGGTGATGAGCTACTGGCACTGGTTCAATACTGCTGTTCAACAAAGATCTCTCTGGCACCAATTACAATGAACTGAAAAGCTTTTAAAAACAAATTTGGCACCAGACACCAGAGAAAGTTCTCTATCAGTCTGTTAGATCACTACAAGCCTTAAAGACTTTGGACCCAATCCCAAATATGTGTAAGGTCTGATTCCAAAGGTGGTGCCAAAGGGAATGAGCTCTTAGGGAGAGCAAAGGTTACATGAAGTGTGCCTACAAAGCTTTGGCTTTACACAAGTGCTTCAAGGGCTCTAATTCTCTGTAAACACTGATATCCACATTTCATGTTCTCCCTCATTCTTGTTACTGTTAGGGTTAGGGCATTCGTAATATAGAAACCAAGGTGTCTAAGTAGCTTTCAAAAACTTATAGTAGTATATGTTAAATAACCTAATCAAGCAAATAATACAACCTTCATGCATTAAATGACAAGAAAAATACAAAGAGTAAACAAAAATCAAAGTACTAAAAAGAAACATAATTTGACAAAGACAGAAGTCTGTCCTTGTCCAAGATGAGACAGAAGGTCTGTGCCACAGCTGAGAGCTCAACCTAAATGTCTGGTTTTCCCCACCAATGCAAGCATAAGAGTAGTAGTGTTCTTCCCTGGAAGTTTTTTCCCAGTTTTTAGGTATCTTTTCTTCAGTGAATATGAAAAGTGGCCTGGATAAAATACACTTTAAAAAATTTGGTAGATATATATATAAAAAAACTAATAGCTTACATGAAAAAGCTATAATTACCCTTCAGAGTGCTGCTTTGTATTTGAAACCTGGGGAGAATTGAGCCTTAAAAAAAATGTAACCTATTAAATGCATATTTATAGGATGTATACCTCATATGCATCACAAGTTTTTAGAAATGTTAGATTACTTTGGTAGTCAACAAGTCTCAACGCAAAAGCATTTTATGTCCACTCAGCATTTTGTTGTTTTTCTTTGATGTACTTTCTAACATGCTGGCTAGAACTGAATTATTTGGTTGTTTTATAGCAGAAGGCATAAATCTCTAACTGAGAATGGATTACATTTTGATTTATAAGAAGCATATTCATAATCCAAATTGTGGAGAAAGGGATGACAATGAATTAAAAAACACAAACTGTTTCCTAGAACACAGAAGATGAAGATATATCTGAATCTGCCCAAAACTACCAACTTCATGAAACAACACTTTTGCATCTAGACACTCGTGCTGGTTACCAGAGAAAATAAAACCCAGGAACTTGACTGCACTCATATACATTCGCTGGATTATAACTGCTGTTTTAGATTAATTAAGATTTTCTTTCAACCTGAAAAAAAGGTCAAAGACTAACTAACACACAGTTAAAGATAGATTAATTAAGAACTCTGTTAATAATTAATCAACCAGTCTCTCAATTCTAGGAACTTTCCCCAACACATCTCAGTAATTAAGCTTTCCTGTAACAGAAATGTCTTGTTCCACACTTTTGGTGACAGTGCTGTAGGATGATCACATTTTCCCTAGCTATCCCCAAACAAGATCTGCACTGAGTTAACACTGGGAAAAGAGAAAAGATCATGACATTTGTATTCAAGGGAGCTAGGTCGCAGTGAAGTCATGTTTCTAAACATGCCAGGCCAAGCTTCATCTATTCCAGTTTCTCATATTTTTCACTTCATAAAAGCAGGCAAGAAGAGCTTTCATAAATTTGTCATACTCCCTATGCATCTCTCCAGATAGAGAATAGAGAATACGGTTTCAGATATTCCACCTACAAACAACAACAAGGAGAGCAATGAACCTTGAGTGTGTCCAGATGGGACAATGGTGATGGAACTGTGAAGCGCTCTATCCTGTCATCTTTCCTCACAGATTTACTGCCAAATGGAGAAGAAGAGAGGGGGGAAAATACTTATTTTATAGGAACAACTGCTTTCTAAATGTTTTCATATCCTTTTCATATCCCTGAGCTCTACTATCTTGTCACAATATATAAATAATTTGTATCATTTCTCACTGTTGAGGAACAAAGCTCAGTATGGAACACTGCTCTCTTGGGAATTAAATTCCTAATTTTTTTAAAATGTAGATAAATTCTCAAATGGCTTCCCTGAGTATATTGATATCATCATATCTAGGAGTCACATTCCCAAATGTTTATAAAAGAGCAAACCATATCATATCTGTTTGCAGTAGTGGAACATGCTAATTATGCTTGGAGATAACCAAGGTTGCTTATGGTAGAGTTGGCCAGAATGTTGGCATGAGAATAATGATATTCACTTACAACAAGGATGCAGAAAAAATAGAATCATCAATGGTCAGTGCAATATAGACATCAACAAAAAATATTTCTTCAGAGGGACTTTATTTTATTTTACTCACTTTTTCATCCATTTATTAATTTGTGAAGAAATGAAAACTTATCAAAACACATTGGGAAAATATAGAAAAGTACATGATGAAATATTTCAAGAGATCACTGATCCACAGTCAAGATGGCTGAGGCAGGAACAATACTCCTGCCAGCTTCCTTTGCTACCCTATGTTTCCAATCCTAGCTTCCGAGGGCAGAAGCGAGTGAGGAAGCCAAGGCTCAAACTCTGGCCTCTCCACTTCAGTTGTCAGTTTGCCAGTTAGTTGTGGTTTCTATGATGTACTGAGCCATCTGGGAGGATTATGACTTAAACCACCTTTCTCCCACAGACCACTGAGTTGGCTTCAAATGCCACTTTCAGTCACTACTTGACAGCACCTCTGGCCCAAACCAGTGCAAAATCCAGTTTCTAAAGAAGACTAAGAAATATCTGCACGGTTTATGCTGCTGTTGAAAACTTCTTATAGTTTGCATGATATTTCTTTTTTTTTAACATTTTTTCTTCTGCTGTGATAAGTTCCCCAAAAACTACCAGGGAGACTTTTTTCCTTGGTAATATAGCAAAGATACAGAAATAGGGTGTCTACAAATGTGAGATGCTCCAGCCATCTGAAATCATGCTGAAATTCAGTGAGAAATAAATATATGACCCCCAAGTCTCTTCACCTAGAGTGAGCCTTATGCGTTACTACTGGGGGAAAAAATGGTAATTAGTGTATTTTTCTTAAATATAACATGACCTTAAAGCTCATGCACAAAACATCTACAAAAACTCCATTACCTCATTTCCAGTCATGCAAACTCTGTATTCTGTGCTACACATTATGGCATGAAGTGACTAAAATATATAGCTTTTTACTCCACCTCTCGGTAGTTGTCATTGATTCGATCCAAGCTGAGGGAATACAAGAGGTCCCTTCCTCCCACGAACAGTCGCTCTTGATACTCATCCAGCAGCATTATATGAAGTCCGAGATATCCAAATGGGCTACGAAAGACTGACGTCCTGTTTAAATCCCAGAGCTCTGAAACACAATCAGAATGTGTGTGATAAATACCAAACAGCTTAGCTTTCATGGCTTCATTTCCATATCCTCCTAAGGGAACTGGACAAGAAGTTGTGGGACATTAAAATGCTAATCGTATAATCTTTGAGCAAGAAAGAGACATAAGACACCTGGGAACAATTTTCAAAATGAGCCAGTTCTCCAGGAGGTTTGTGTGTGTGTCTTTACATCATAATCTTTATGCTTAAAAATTATGAGATAGGAAGGGATGAAAATTAGTTTTCTCCTTGACATTTTCTGAATGTCCTAAGTACTGCTTAGTACAATAACTGCAAATGAGGTAAAAAAGGAATGAATTGATGGAAATTGGGAAAAAAAAATACTGGAAAATGTCTCCTTGTCTTTCCCTCATGTCAAACTACAGGTTTTCACTGCACACACAATTTTTTCCTGGGCTTATTTTTTGGGGAGGATGGTGTTGCTTGTTTTAAGTCCAGCACTGTCTAATCTCAGTTCACTGAAAATATTGCCTTGAAATTCAGTGAGAACAGTATGAAATCTGTGAAATGAATATTCATAATTTTCCAACATTGATCTTGTCAAAAATTGTGTTGACCTTATATAGGAAGCTGGGGCTTGGCTGTACATAATCCAGGCTAAAGTCAGTTCCACAGAGAAAAGGAAATTCATCCTGGGTAATGTTGCAGAAACTTGGAATCTGGCCTCAGGGAGGAAGAAAGAAAGAGGCAAGCACACGGATTTTTCTGCACTCTAGTGCAGAGCACAGCCTGGCTTACAGTACATCAGAGATGCTGAAAACCACTTGCTGTTGGGAAGCCTCCAAAAGAGTCACTACAGAGAGTGCCCTAGAACTGCCTCCAAAACAGCAGAGCTGGGATGGGGGGAATGGAACTGTGTTCTTATGTCTGTACTGTGGCACATTGTTTTATTTTGAAGAAATCACTCTTGGCAAATGAAATTTAATATGCTTATCCTCACAGACATCTATAAACCTAATTTTTTCAATTGTTTGAATGTATTTAGAGGCTACAGCAGATGTTTTTCAAGAGGACATGTCAGAGAAAGTCCTCACACAGGTCTACCACTATGACATCCACTTGAGATGCCATGTATGCCATTCATATATGCTGTGATTTTCAGAAGCTAATGAGCATATTTAACCTGAGAATGCAGCTTCTTAAGGTAGTCAAACATTAAAACACCAAAATCTATAATCTATATTAACTATTAAGAAATGTTTTGTGTTCTCTGAGAAAAAGGTGTTCCACACCAATGAGAATTGAACTCTATTTTTGAATTTGAATTTGCCTTGCTCACAAAACGTTTAACTTGACCACTATGCCTCATGAGATACCTTACTTAAATTCTAAATTACAGAAATGAGAAAATATATCTTGAACCATGGCAAGAAATTTAACATTCAAAAAGGATCTTAATTTAATCCAACAAATTCACACAATTTCTTTTGATTACAAATTATTAAGTATCTTATTTGTGTGATGATAAGTGAATTTAGTAATAGGATAAATATGTTTTGCTCCATTTATTGGGGAGGTTTATTTCAGGTCAACAGAGGCTAAAAGTAACTGGTTTCTAAAAACTGTTTCCCTACATGATAATATTTTCATCAAAGGAATACTAAAAATTCAGCCTCACAGCAACTGATGTCTTTCCTGAATGATCTTCAAAGAGAATCTATTGAATAGTTGTACCTGTGTGTGACTGGCTTCATTTAACAAATGGAAAAACTAAGCAACACAGAGGAACATCATAATGAGCAGAACAAGAGACATTTTTGCCTAAGCATTGCATACCAACCAGCGGAGAGATACACATTTTTTGACAGTGATACACTCAGCACACAGCTGCATAGCAATGTGGAAATGGCACTTTCAAAGCTTGCTCTCGCCAAGCAAATGAGCAGATTGCTGTTTTGGAAGAACACTGCTTGTTTCTGAACAGATTAGAAACGGAATGAAAGCAGAGCTAGAAATACTCTTTTGGTCCTAAATAAAGCTACTTTTTATTTGCAAGAATATGAAACATTCAATATATTTTGGTTTGGAGACAGTCTTGCAGTGGAAAGAATTGCATTTGAAATTCTAGTTATATACAAGCCACAAAAGGATACTGTGGTAGCTTCCCCTGATTTATTTCCATGTTGTCCCGAAGGCAAATTGTTTGTAAATGAGACAATATTTCTTTATACAGATCAGAGATATGACTCACGTGTTCTCCATGAGAGCGTAAGGAACAATGAACAGTCTTGTACCTGATCACATAAACTGGTAACTACTCATATAAGACTCAGTCCTGCAAAGCACACCTGCAGATCTTATTGTCTTCAATGAAAGTTGAGAATATTAAACACCTTTCAAGATCAAACTTGTAAAAGGAAATATTTCTAGAACTGCCCCCAGCAAACTATACAGACATGGTTTTGCCACGGGAGTAGAGGCAAGAACACAAGTGAACCTGACATCTGGAAGGGCTGGAAAACACCCAGCAGAGGGACCTGGAGAGTGATTTTGTACTAAAACAAATGTAGTAGTATTATGTAAGTCCTTCAAAAGGTAGTAGAATTTCCATACCTTGCAGGATATCTGAGATATTAGGACAGTGCAGGCAAATAGAATCTAGCACTTCCTGAGTGCCTGGAGAATGGGTGGGGTATCTGGGAGTCTAAAACAGTACTAGAAGCCTGTCATTTCTAGGTCAGTGAATCTCACCACGATGTGGCTGGATGCAAATGACACAGGTTTTGAAGCAGCAGAACATCTTCCATGTAGCGCTGTGCCCCTTCAGCAAAGCTGGTGGGCTTCCATGTAGCAGTGCAGGAAATCAGCTGTACTGCTTCCAAACTGGAGCTGTTGCAGCCACACATTGCACAGCCTTCACACTCAGACAGTGAATTGTTAGTTCATAGAATCACAGAATGGTTTGAGCTGGAAGGGATCCTAAAGACCATCTTGTTCCAAACCCCCTGACATGGGCAGGAACGGCTTTCACTAGAGCAGTTGCTCAAAGCCCCATCCAACTTGGTCTTCCAGAGATCAGGCACCCACAGCTGTGCCCACAACCTGTGCCACTACCCCATAACTCTAAAAAGTTTCTTTCTAATATCTAATCTAAACCTACTCTGTTTCAGTTTAGATCCATCACCCTTTTTTCTATCACTCCATGCTCTTGTAAAGAGTTCCTCTCCAGCTCTCTTGTAACCCCTTTAGACACTGAAAGGTGTTAAAAGGTCTCATGAAGGTCTTCTCCAGGATGAATTGCCCCAGCTCTCTCATCCTGTCTTCATAAGAGAGGTGTTCCAGCCCTCTAATCATCTTCATGGCCTCCTCTGGACTTGCTCCAACAGGTCCACATCCTTCTTATGTGTGGGGCCCTAGAGCTGGACACATGGATCACTGCACTTTGCAGTGTTGAGTTGCCTTCAGTCATTGAAATCAGCACAACTACAAGTGAGACACTTGAATTCAAAGTTAAAGCAACTTTCCCAAAAATCTACCTGCAGACACTTCATGTTCACAAAGGGTCACCTTATAAATATAGATTCTTTGAGGTGTCAAGGGTTGTGGTCCTGGTCATGCTGACACCCTTGAGTAAAAGAAAAAAAATCAGTATCTAGTACATGTCCAGACTTGAGCATAACCCAAAAAGAAGTTATTCCTCTGCCATATACTAGGATTTAATAGCTATGTTTATGCTGGGCCCATCTAACACACTTACAAGATCAGGTGCAATAGCAAGTTTCTTAGAGAACCAGGCCAGAGAAAATAGAGTGCTGCCAAACAGTCTTAAAATATTCTAGTGGCTAAATCGGTCACCTGAGAAATAGCAGACATGAGTTCAATTTCCTTTTCTAAATGGATTGAAACTCAGATCTTTCTCTTCCATAAAGAAGTCTAATCACAAGCTATTAGCTACTAGATTGGTAGGGAAGGATGGATGCTTTCCCCATTTCCTGCTGAAGCTGTGCAACAAAATAGTCAAGCTTCAGAAAGAGTGAACAAGAAGTAATACTCTAATTTAGTAGTTATATTGCTTTTCTGGGAAAGAAATTCTGGCTCTACTTCTCAAGATAGTCTATGCATTTTATATTAAACAGTTAGTGGATAAACTACATAAATTGTTCCAGAACATGGGTTAGAACCTTCAGCTTCTCCCTCACATGGGAGTGACTAAGGATTACAGCTGAGCAGAAGCCTTCCTTTTTACTGAGTTTCTACAGATTTCTATGACCAAAATAAAAACAAAAGAAAAACACAACAAACAAACAAAAATAACAAAAAAAACAGAAACATTTTTTCTATAAAGATCTTGTGCAAAGAAATAAAAAGTCAGAGAAAAAGAGATTGAATCATTCAGGGAGAATATATTGCTAGTGCTCAACACACAGGACAAAAGAGAAAAGACATTTTCTACTCTTATCTTTTGATAAAAAAAAATCTTCTGGAGTACTGATCCATAAATTTGACAAAATGTTATCTTTCTTTCTACAGTTTTACCATTTTAATCTAAAGACTCAAGCCCATAACTTAATCCACACCACTACAGTACAAACAGTAACTTACTCAACAAAGGAAAGACTCATTCAATATTTACATACTCCTATATGGCACTTCACTTACCCACAAAAGCCTTAAAGCAAGTCTGGGCTGCTAAATTACATTTCATAAGAGAACAAATCCTAGTTCTTTCCAGGGCTTGCGGGCAAATATTCAGAGTGATCTTGCTTACTACACTTTCCCTTAGAGCACATCTACTTTGGTTGTCATATTCATACTTTATCATCTCTGACAATATGGATTTTATTATACATTTGTCTAACAGTGTTAATTATATTCCTAATAGCTGATTTCTTGAATTCCTGAATGATTTAATGATTGGTATGTAATTATTTCTAATTTTTTATCTTATTTTATAAGAGCCATTTCTTCTATTAAATAAAAAAAATGAAGTCAGTCACCCTTTTGTTATGTTATTTCAATATTTTTAAAATAAAATGACTGATAACTTAAATATGCTTAGAACATTAAATACAAAAACCTTGCTGCTGCTCCACAGCAACCAGAGTATAGTGACATTTTATTTATAAGAGGTTCTCAGATTTTAAGCATGTACTGAGTAAGATATAACTTTGGACATTGAATATAGACAAATATCACTGCAATTTATTTTTTTTTTTCCTCAGGGAGTGACAAAGCTGCTGTTGCTCTGCTCTGTTTTTCATAGTATTACATCATCACAACTGCATAAGTCTATTACTTTTGCCCTTTTTTGCCCTCATAAAAATCTTTGGTTCCCCTTTTAAATTCTTCAGAAATACAGCCTCACCTCCCACACTGCTTCATGCTGCAGATCATTCTTCCGGCAAAGATGTTTTCCAGATGCAGGGCACTGACAAATGAGTCCACATAAGGTGGATGGCTCAGTGTTGCTTTACAGGAAGAGTTAACCACTGGGGTTGCCTTCTGTCCCCATCAATAACGTAAAAGACCACTGATACATCATGTCAATACCTGAATGACTTCTTATATTTCAAATTACATGCATATAGATGCTACAGAAGAATAAGTTTTACAAGAATTTGATAAATTTTTTGTCATTTTAATCAATTTAGCTTTTTGCCATATTGCTGGCAAGTGATAACAAAATCTGCTTACAAGTGACAAAAAAGGGACAAAAATAAAAAGGAAGAAAAATCAAAAAACATAGGGGAGAGCCTGAAATATCTGTGACACAGTTTATGAACTAGAGGTTAATCATAACATCAGGCAATATAAGCATCCTTCAGTTTTAAACCTCCATTACTTTAAGGCAAATGTCTATTCAAGGATCCTCTAAAGAGTCATCCATAATAAGGACAAATATATAAACTTACAAGTGGTTGACTCTTTCTGACAAAGTTAAGACCTCTAACTGGAAATATTAGGTATAAATGTAGTAATAGGAGGCAGAAGATTTCTTCCCTGGGAGGAAAAAAAACCCGCCAAACTAAAACTCACCCCAAAAAATTATGCTGCTGAATGAGATTAGGAACTTTTACTTTCCTATGCTCACAGTCCTCAGTCAATTATATTGCTGTAAAAATAATTATAGAGTCATGATAGTGATTATAGACACATTAAGTCAGGTGAACCAGTGAGGAACTGAACTGGTTGAGCAGCAGAAAAGGAGCCAGTGTAAACCTGCCAGAGGTGGCCAAACTAAATCCTGCTGCATGAGATTTGCCAGCAAAATCAGAGCCAAGAACTAACTAAAAAATCTTGGTAGTAGTAACGCTGGAAGATACCACTATAATTTTAAAACACAGCTCTTCAGATGCTTTCGTGTTTTATTTGGGGGAACATGAATCAGTAGGAGATAAACTTAAAAGGCTGTGAGGGAGAACTTTGATTGCTTGAGGTTTTATCTGTGTGGCTGCCAGGCAGATGCCTCAGAAACTTGGCAGGGTAGGAGACAGAAAGCAAAATCTAGCAAAGACAAGCAAAAACCCATTAGTTCATAACCATCCTCACATGATTCAACCTCTGCTCTTAACAGCAGGTGAGTTTGGCTGCCTCGCTTTATTTGGAGAGTGTAATTGGCTTCATGATGGGAGCTGGTGCAGCAAAGCCCATGAATAATTTTATTTATTTGGTTCTCTTCCTCTAAATGTGTGGATCTACTGATGAATTTAAATTATAGTGAAAACTTCAAACAAAGATCTTTCTATGTCAGTCTCTCCAAATTACAGAGGCAAAAGTTTCTGAAATTAAATGGTATAGTTTGGGGAGAATAGTTTCAATCTCTCTGCAAAACAAAACACTCTTCTCTTTCTTTTTTTCTAAGAATATTGGAAAAACCTAAAACTGGAACACATAATGTGTCTTAAGAAATGCTTTTGTTTCTTCTAATTCTACTCAGCTTATGGCAGAAAAAAATCTGTGTAACTTGGAAGTCTTTAACTCAGATAGTCATGATAGCTCATGTTCTAATCCTTGATATTTCCATTTCAAATTATTATATGTCACACATATATTATAACATATGTATACTCTGTATCATCTGGCACATATTTCGTATTTCTGCCCTGATGGCAAAATAGCATATTCAGCTAGCAACACTATAACTGATTTGATTTTAGTTACTAAACAACAGATATATAACCATTACAGAATGACCAAGGTTTATAGTATTAATACACCACATACTAGTAAAAAAAGGAAAGTGCTCACACAGCATTTCATAATGTTTCTAATTCTTGCTGGAAACTTCTGCAGTGTACATCAATTTAAAAGTAATCACACACCATCTTCATACAAGCTGGGTTTATGGAAATTTTAATATACATTTCTAGAATTACATAGTGGTCCAATAAAAATATCTGATATTCAATTTAATGTTACTAATGTTTGAAAAGAAATTAAATGCAGTGCAATAAAATGCTGCTATTTTTGGTATTTAATCATACCTACCTAGGAATGATGGATGATTTACAACCTGTCCTAGAAGAAAACCTCTTTGTAAATCAACTGAAAGCAGTTACAGAACCCACCAAAAGTCGTGTATGTTGAAGTGCTATTTGTTTTCTGACACTAAGACGTGTGACCCTATCAGTTTCTGCATCTCACTGATTTTCATTACAGCAGTAAGCTACTATGATTTCTGACAGAAGGCCTAATTCAGAGCTCATCTGCCACTCTTCCCAGTTAAGTTCACTAACTTTGAGCTAGGTAATCACAGCCATATAGATCAAATAGATGTGAAACGGTATATGAAAAAAGAGTTTCCTTCTGTATTTGATCTGAACACGAGAAGCAACAGACAGAGAATCAATGCAGAATGAGAAGATATCTCTATAATTTCAATGTCTTCATTTCATTATGCTCTTAATGATAACATATAATAAGCAATAATAACAATTTTAAATATTTTAAATTAAGTTTACTATATCTATCCCATATCTATTTCCAGTTAGCTGGATATTGCCTGCAGAGTGATGGAGGGTTTTTTTGTTTAGCTTACCAGTGTGATTTTTCTTGGAAAAAGTACATGCATTCCCAAGTTCTATCTGACAGCACAATTCAAAAACCTGGTTGTGATAAAAAACATCAAAATATATTAACTGCTTATGCAAAATTACATAATACAGGACCTGTTGTAAGTCCCCAGGTCTGAGAGACCAATATTAAACCAGCATAATAAGGCTGCCTAAAATTCTCTAGTAACTTCAAATCTCTGATCCATTATTTTTAGTAAAGCATTTTAGGGGGTGATAATAAAAAATGTTTGAATAATAAATATTTTTATCAATGTTAGAATTTTTTTTTTCTAAAAAGTAGACTACATAGATAGAAAGCTTCAGAAATGTGCTTTCCTATTAAAGCATTCCAGTGGAAATATAAATTGAAATTTTTTACTATGACATTATTCCAGTCTAAGGATGACAGAAGCATCCATGAAATAGTCTTTGTGGACATTATCCACTTCATCCAGTGTATCTCTAAGGAAGTAAGCACAGAAAGAAATGAATGCCCTTTTAAAATTATACTCACTGAAGATGTTTTACATTATACTTAATATCTTAATGGTGTTAACAAGTGAAAGAACCAATTTATAAAACTTGAGTTTTAGAAGATACATATGGTTCAAATAATCACAGACTTCTTCTGATGAAACACAGACCATCCAGTCTCTTGAGGACCTGATTTATTAAGGTGTACCAGTTACTACATGCTTATTACCACACCAGTCTGGGAAGAGTAGACTTCTTCCTATGGAGAGACCCAGTGTTTTGACAGAAAGAGAATCTGGTGCTTTCATTTAAAATGAAGATGCCAAAAGTCAGGGGTTTATGCCGTTCAAAATGACTGTTAAATTGAATTTCCCTTGTAAAAGATGGATAAAAATGAGCTATCTCATGTCACTTTCAGCAGCATATGCTCATGGGCCGGATGGCATGTGATTGACAGTGTGTGTAAGGCTATCTGGAATCATCAGCATGATAGAAACCAGAATGGAGGAGAAAGAAGGCATTGTAAGAAAAGCACAAGGCAGAGGGAAAATTGAAATGGAAATAACTAAAAAGATAAAAGGAAACTTTCAAGGCAATTTTTTCCTGACAAATAAATTACACACAGCATATGCATAGTTTGAGATAATATTCCATAGGTGAGCTTAGAAAGATTTGCTATGCCTCACACACTGAAACAAACTCAATTTTTACTAAGCATAGGAACTCTATAAACAGCAATGAATAGATTTATATAGAAATGAGTACATTGTTAGTCCAAAGTCTGTTCTCTTTAAGTGATCAGAATAGCTTCCTTGGAAAGATTTAATTCACAGAAAGGAGATGGATTCAGCTGCTACATCAGTGTCTTCAAAAGACTTATTTCATTTGAGTTAACTAGCACTAACATCCATGATTTGATCCTGCTTTTCCTGATATATGTCAAATATTTTTAAATATTAATGAAAACTGAATATATAAAAGCTCTGTTTGTTGGCTTTATTTTAATTGTTATATTATTATTATTAATAATAATTCTTTATTAAGTAATTCAAACACATATTACAGTTGGGATATTTCATATTCAGCTTTTGTTTTGTTCAAAGTCGGGTGCCTAGTTTAAGGTATTTTTTCAGTTCCTTTTTTATGAGAACAAGAGACAGAGGCATTCCCAAATGGCATTTTAAAATTCCTTTGTAAAAGCATCCAAACAAATACAATCTAAAAGTAGTAATTTCTGTATTCCAAATTTTAAGGAAGTCATCTAAGTTTTAGGTATATAATGAAATGTAGATGAATAACACTCCAAAATACATTCTATGAATAAACAAATGTTGTATTTTCAGTGTTTCCAATTTTAATCACTGCATTGATGGTCTACACATAGAAATGGTTTTAAGGATATTTATTGTCTCTACTGTTTCTCCCACAGTATGCCTAATAGTCTGTAAAATGCTGGTTAAGTTAAATGCCTTGTAAGAAAGAGACAGAAAGCTTTATTTGAATAACTTGGGATATATTTGAAACAGTTCAGAATCAGTAATGCTTTGCAAATATTAACAGTCAAAACATGCCTCTGCCATTTGACTTCAAGCTGGTAGAACTCAACAAAGTTGATCTTAACTAGTGTAACTGGAGAATAAGTCAATAATAGGCAGCTATTAGTGGTCACATATTATAAATTGTCTTATGAACTGCTGCATATTATCCTCAAACCTTCATAGTTCACCCATCCACTCCTTCCTTTTTTTCCCCCACACTATTCATTTCTTTCTGACACATATTGCAAGACAGAGAAAAATCATAGTGCTTGTTTAGAAATTTATTGTACTTTGACATAAACATTATGTTTTCACGTGGCAAATTTAAGTATCTAATTAAGTCAGACAATACATCCTACTGAATTTCAGCTGTAATTTTTGCTCCTAAACCTTTCAGATGCTTTAAGAAAAATATCCAATCCTAATAAAGGTCCTGTTAGTTTACAGAGAAATCTACATGTAGAGGGGAGAAACAGTCTCCTGAAATTACAAGTAACATTTCTATATCCTCATTTGACCTGATGGTAACCATAAAACAAACCCAAAAAAACAAAACACACAAACAAAAAAACCCCAAAACCAACCTTTTCCCCTTCAAAATGGAACATCTCAGTATGATTCTGACCTGATTCATTTTGCATTGTATGCATAAACACCATACACTTATGAGGTGTTCCTCTATTAATTATTTCTTCACTGTAAGTTTAGAAATTCACTTTCATCTTGATGCTTGGTTTAGCACTGGCACTTAACTTTAGATGTCTTGTGGTCAATATCTCTTTTCTTCTCATACCTGACTTTACAGCAGGTAGAACATGAGCTATTTCATTACTGTCCTTTATTTCTTACAAGGGCTACTGATGTTTAGAATTTAGATGAAAAGGAAGGATTGATACAGTAGATTCGTTTTTGTATACTAGAATGTTGTGCAGAAGTCCACAGAGATCTAGAGATTAGATCATAGACTCAGAGAATGTTTTAGGTTGGAAAGCACATTCAAAGTTAAAGGATCATCCAGCGTAATTCCCTGCCATAGCCATGGATGTATTTCACTATACCAGGTTGTTCTAAGCCCCATCCAGATTGACCTTGAACACTTCCCGGGATGGGGAATCCCAGACTTCTCTAGGCAATTTGTTGCTATGTCTCACCATCTTCACAGTAAAGATTTATTCTTAAAATCCAATTTAAATCTAACCTTTTTCAGTTTAAAATGACTATTCCTTGTTATATCACTACAGACTGGTAAAAAGCCTTATTCCTTGGTATATCACTAAAGTCTTTCTCCATATTTTTTTTAACCCCTCATATATTGAAAGGCTTCAGTAAGGTCTCCTCAGAGTCTTCTCTTCTCCAGGCTGAAAAGTCCCAACTCTTTCATCCCGTCTTCACTGAAGCGGTGCTCCAGCCTTCTGTGGCCCTTCGGTGAACCTGCTCTAACAAGTCTGTATCTTTCTTGTGTTGGGACCCCCAGAAGCACTTCAGGTGAGGTCTCATGAGGAAAAAAGAAGAAGGGGAGATCACCTGCCTTGACTGCTGGGCTTTGCTTCAAGCGACCCAGGGCATGACAGACTTTCTGGGCTGCAAGTGCACGTTGCTGGCTGTCTAATTTTTCATCCTCCAGTATCCCCAGCACTAAGGTCTTGTCAGCAGAGCTGCCCTCAGTTTGTTATCCCTCAGCCTCTGCTGATACTGGGGCTTGCCCTGACCCAGGTACAGCTCTTTGAACTCAGCCTTGTGGAAGTCATGAGCTTCTCAGAGGCCTGCTACTCCAGCCTGGGAAGGTCCCTCTGGATGGCAAGCCTTCCTTCCCTCCTGTGTATCAACTGCCCCACTCTGTTTGGTGTCATCCATAAACTTTCTGAGGGTGCACTCAATCCCACTGTCTGTGTTGCTGATAAAGATATTAAATAGTACTGGTCCCGGCATGGATCCTTGAGGAACACCACTCATTACTACATTGCTCAGCACTACAAAAATAGCCCTGGACAATTGTTTTCACTAGGAATTTCGATAATTTCAATTATAAAGATGAGGAAAAGGAGAAAATAATAGTTCCACTTTTCACCAAATTCTCCCCATGATTTGCAATGATCGCTCAGCAAGTCTGCAAGAAATCATTGGACACATCATATTTTGAATGCAAGTACAATGGGTGACTCACAAGACTACTATCCTGAGAATTTGCCCTCAGAAAACTAGGGAGCAGAACACACACATGTGGTGGAACTGGGAGAGAACATTTTTTCTGGGACTGAAAGAATTTTTGAAGATTTTGAAAAATGTTTTCATCCCAAACTGGAATTAAAGATTCAAATACAGAACATTTTCAAACATCAAAAACCCCTGCTATTTTCACATGGATGGAACTATTTTGATATTTTTACGTATTTCATTTTGATTAATGCAGTCTTTTTACTGTAAGTCAACTAAAATTTCAAAATTACCTGTTCTTAGAATAAAATAGAAGTCTGAATTTAAAATATAAGTATCCTCGGTTTTTTTGCCAAAATATTAATCATATTGATTAATATTATTGATTAATAAATAAATTTCCATGATTTCATAATGCTTCATAGAGGAAATAACCACCAAAATGATGACCCAAAACCAGGATCTGTATAGCCAGAAAAGAATTTCTGCACATTTTTAAAATACCTATTGTTATGCCTTCTAGAAAAAAACCGTGACCCTGTAGTCTTTAATAAAATTCAGCTACCTCTAAAACCTAAAGGACTTTTGGAAAAAACTGCTATCAGTTTTTCACAGTAGCATGTAGAAATGGAAAGATGTAGAGAAAGGAAGATGTAGAATACAAAATTTAGAATCCTTTTACAGGATTACAGTACAATTTCTAGATTTCTAAATCAACTTTTGAGATATACATGTTACTTTCAAAATTACCTTCAATATAAATAATATGAAAATATTCTATTAGAACTATAAGTCCCAAGTACCATTTTCTGAATCTGACAGCAATGGTTTTGCTTTTAAACAATAGAAGCAGAAATTTATATTCTGCAGATTATTTATGAGTATGGGATTACCTAAGGACAAGTTAATTTTATAATACATGCTGCATATTGCACTAGTATTTATCCATCAGGATATAATTCTTCATGCTTGATACTAGGGAAAATATGTAAAAAGAACATAATGAACTGTATGAAATAGCTTGTCACAGAATATTATATCTATCAAACTGTCAGAAGTAAGTACACTTAGGAATGAATAGGTCCACAACATATATTATTTAGCCGAGAGCTATTTAATTGTTTATATTACATTTCATTAATACTTTAGACGAAAATGTTACACTTCAGTAGTTCTGCCACTTCTGCTTAAGTGAAGTTCAAGGGAATTTTCTCTCTTTAAGAATTAAAGAATTGGGAATATTTTATTGTATTCTGACCCTTGTAGGATGTTATAAAATAGTGTCTGATCTGAAGGCAGTGAGATAGCTTTCTTTATGGAGAAAAATAAAAAGGAGGAAAAACATTAGAAAAGATTCAGATGTGTAAATGTAAATGCAATATATTTAGTTTATTTATGCCATCTTTAGTCGCATAAATATCTGTATAAACCGCTTCTGATTTCAACAGGCTCTCTTGCAGAGGGATGTATTTCTCAATCTAAGGACTGCATAAACAGCTCTTAAGTACCACTGGATGGTAGCCACCAGGAGATCACAAGGGCCATGATATGTGTTATATGTGTATCACAAGAGTACAAAACAAACAGAAAAAAAGCAGTCTTCATTGCATCTTTTGCAATCTCATTCACATGTTCAAATTGAGTGTATTTTAAGTATAAAACACTCTCTACCAATTTTCCACTGTTAGACTCAATGGAAAATTGTTAAACCACAGCACAATTGTATATACTTGTTTTTGAATGAAAAAAGAAAGGGAAAAGTAAGCAGCAAATACTGCAAGGACAAGACAAGGAATTGTATCGGGTTATTTAGCAATAAGGATACAAATAATGTGAAAGTCAAATCTGTTAGTTTCAGAAGACTATGCAAAGGCAAGTAGTGGATCTGCTCGTAAACAAGCCAATTAAAAGAAGATAGGAGGAAGCATATGACAATCTATTCTAGTTAACAGCCATCCAGTAGTGGGAAAAGGATTAGTTTTCTTCCAGGTTATTTCCCCATCTTCATTTTTCATAACACAATTTACACTAAAGAACAAATTTTTCTGTATGCATAGGATATTGACACCACATAATTAGTTGAATGTGTCGTCTTTCCAAGTAAAATACTTCTGTGTAACAGTAACATAAAAGAAGAATATTTGCATCCATCTCCTTGGAAGTACAGGCATCCAAGGAAAATATTCTGTGACCCACAGAATAGGTGTCTATGTGCACGTGTCCATGTACATTTATATGCATTGATAAAATGTTGTTCCACAGAAAGGTCTCATTTTAAAAGCAAGGCTGCTCAGCATCTCAAAGTATTCTAATAAAAGTTGCAAATATGATAGCTGTATTTTCAAAAGCCACCTTGACCATTTATTTCCCTGTTTCAACTTTTACTCCTTTTTTTTTCCCCTTTTGAAACTAGTCTCAGTGACACCAGTACAAATAGAGATCAACTCTAAGAATCGTCAGAGCCAATTTATATCAACACATTTCCTGTGCAAGTATAGCCTGGTCCTGTTATTAATGCCATTTGGTAGTAACTACTTTCTCTGTTATCAGTTCTTTAGTCTATGTCCATCATCATTATCTGAATAGATTTAAAAATGCTAAATAGTTATTGGAAACAATTACTATTTCTTCCCTATAGAATTTAGCATTTTGGTAATTCATGTGTCAGATGGTCAATGGAATTCAAACTGCTTTCTTTCTTGCTCTGTTTAGAAGAGTTATATAGATCAGAAGACAGGTCCTGTGTACCTGTTGGTAATTTACTGTGATAAGGATGTACATGTGCTGTTGTAATGAGGCAGCAACATAGATGCTATCTGTGCTGAGAACCAGAAGCCATGGTGTTTGCATTAAGCTCCACTGAGTGCAGCTGCCCCTGTTCTTGCATTTACACCAAAAATATGAGCAGCAGCACCTTAACACAAGTTATGTGTCTTGAAATACCATCCTCTTCTAAAGTAAGTTGTACTAAAGACATCTAAGGAATCCCTTCATGTTAAATATTTACCTCCTTATTTCATTCTTATGTCAGAGAGCTTTAAATGAAAACCAAAACCAAACAAGTAAAACAAGTCTCCAGGATATTACTGTAAACGGAATTTTCATTACACAAGATTTCTAAGAAATTTGGATTCATTTATGCTTAATCACCTCCATTTGTCTTCCAATATCACCAAGTTTGGACTTTTAGTCACAAAACTCAACACACAGTCGCAATCACTAAATGTCATATCAAGCTACAAATTCTGTGCAGGTACAGGCATTCTTTTCTTGAGGACCAGTGAGTCTTTTTTGGAGGAAAAAAAGCAAAAATGAATAGAAAGATATGTGTTTAAAAATAGTGTAGCGAATCTTGAAGTGGATGGATTTGACACAGGTAGGGATTCAATTTCAAATGTGCCTTGGTGTCTCTGGGCAAAAGACCATGGCAGCCAAAGAAGACAGCATGAACGTTGTGCAAAAGATAGCACTGTAAGCTGCAAGCAGTTTTGCACTGCTGAACTGAGGGCCAGCCATGCAGGGGTGACGCTCATTTCAGTTATTCTCACTGGCATAAATGACATTTCACTTATTTATACCTGTGTAGAACCTTGTCCTTGATGCACCCTATCTCTGCTTCTGATTTATTTATACAGTCTGGTGATCTAAATTACAGAAAGGATTTTCCACTGTTAGAAACAAGAGGAAAACATGACTACTATTTAAATCCAAAATACTTCTGATTTATGAAACAAATTTAAGATACATTCAAAAACATGCATCCAAACCTACTAGTAATATTTGCAGCCTTTTTTTTATGATTGCAGTGAGCTCTAATGATATTCCACTAACTGTAATTTTCAGCTCAGATGGTACAGATCCATTTATTCAGACTAAAGTTTGCATGTTCAGTCTCCACAGTGTTTGGCCTCTCCTTACACATTAATCTTGTGTAATAAGTGGCAGAAACCTTCAAAATGTATTAACACAGGTGGACGTTTGGTGCTGATTTGCAACCCTGTGGAAGAAGCATGCTTCAGGCTGTTTGTACAGGTCCAGTAGCAGGGTTAGAGCTTCGAAGTGATAAGGTTACCTAAACCATAGCACAACTAAAGAAAGCCAAGCCATCCAAGAAAATCAAGGTTGATTTCTACATGTCACATTTAAAAACTAAATATGTGTATTGCCTGAGGAATGCATTTGAAACAGCCAAGCCTGGTAGGAAAGAATGTTTTAAGAGCACTGTTTCAACAGGGATATTTCTACTGGGAATAAATAAACTGCTGAACGTGCCTCATTTTCTAATGCCCCACAGATGTAAACTGTATTTGATTCTATTGTCTATAATTTAATTTAATGCTTGGAATGTTGCAGTAATATACAGTAACTGATATGCCCTTTGATTGAGGAACAGCCAGACCAAAAAAGTTTATATTTTTTACTGTTCTAAAGAACCTTCTTATTATAAAGAAAGGTTCATTTTAGTATGCATTTCTATTATTCTGTCTTTATTAGAAATGACATACAGAACTAAAGGCAAGACAATGCCTGCTTTATGTCTTATTAATTGGAAAGCTTTTCTGTTCTAGATGAATGTGATTTCTCTTTGTGTTGCTAACGGTGAAAAATATCTCACAAATTTAAATAGTGTTCAGTAGAAGCATTGGCTGACTAGCGCTATCATCTGTACTGTGAAATTATTTTTCTGCAATGATAGAATTGTTTCTTACATATCCTTACCCCCATTCCTGTTAAATGCCTCTAAATTCTTGAGGAACCAGGCTCTTAGTATTCAATACAAGAAAGATGCAAAGGAGTGAAGAAATATTCAAAAATACTTTTCACTTTGAACTATTTCTAGCCAGAGAATTAACTTAAATATTTATATTAATGCATGGCACTATGTTGTGACTTAAGAGTGGAACAGAATTTTAATGTTTTACTCCGTGTTATTTCAATACATTTTCTAATACATATAGATTGGAAAAATAATATATTTTAATGTGCCAATACTTTGGTTTCTTTTCAAATCTGAATGTTTCTGTTGCTTTGCAGTTGTTCTTCAGACAACAGCCAGAACCAGGGTATCTACATTTTAATTTTTAGACTGGGCTAGTGGAATAGTTATCACGCAAGAGTTTTGCTGGATGCATCTAGAAGCTTGTTGATGACCAGCAATTTTTTAAACTGCCAAAAGAAAATATATTTAATGGTAGTTTCCACCATTGATAGAAAGTGTGAAAAGTGGGATTTACACTCTTGTTCTGTTTAAAACTTTTAAAATGGTGAATAAGTTAACATACTTATCTATACACATGGCATGTTTTTAGCACAAATTAGCATGTCAGGGTCTAGGATTTGTAAGTATCAGTTTAGTGCTGTTAAAATATATTATAAAAAGAAAATATGGTGGTGCTAACATGCTTATTTATTTGATCATACACAAAAATCAATAGAAATAGAATACTGATTATCCATTAGCATTATAAAATATTTCACTTCATTCTGAAGAACTGAAGATTGTTGAAGGCTGAATCACTTTCTGATAAGGATACCTTCCAAATATAAATATTTGCATTCCTTGGAGGATATGCTTCTCCAGAGGAACAAGGAGCACTTAGCTTTTGCTTTATGCCTAACTACACAACTTTAATGTGCACCTCAAAACTCTTGTACAGTGTATTGTACCTAGGGGTTAAGTATGGCATGTTAAGGAGAGACCAATTTCAATTAAAAATGCAATAATGGCATTAAAATATGCACTGACACAGTCTCAGTAAGGTTTCTTGTCTGTTACTGTCAATAGAAGCATATTGAGGTTTACTTTGTGCACAGTGCACGGGGGCTGACAATAGTTGCCAAAGGTATGGAGAGTGGCTCCTGAGCTGCATTTCAGAGGAAAAAAACAACCAATTTAAAGCTGTTCTTCACATTTTGGTGCTTCAGCCTGTATTTGGGAAGGTGGCAGGTTTTACTTTCAGAGCTGCTGAGAATCTCTAATTTTGTGCTGATCTTACTTGAGGAAAGAACATTGGAAAACCAGAGATATATTTGGTATTCTTTATTTAACACAAATTAAATAGCAGAAATATGTTTAAAGGGACATAAGCAGCACTGCCTTGAAAATCAATTAATTATACAGGAACAATAGGACTGCTGTGGTAGATAATCACACAGGCCTACACTGTGCCCGGCATGTAGGAATCTGACATTTAGAATTTGTGAGCTAACAAACTTTGAAAAGTATTCCAGCTTTCTTGAATGTCTACTTTGAAAATAGAAACTGACTCTATAGTTGGCCAGGTTACATGCCAGGGATTTTATTCACCTACAAGTTCAAAAGTTATGAACCTCTGAGCATCAAGGCAGGGAGAGTGAAGTTGCCTTCAAAAAAGTAAGGGGAATAAGGCAAGAAGACTAAAACTTTTTATGTCTTTGAAAGAACATGCACTGACTACTGGGAAAGCATCAATTATTAGTGCTGTGAGTAATAATTGCTATTGCTAATGAGCACCCTCACTTATAGATACAATGAGATGTTCTAAGAGACAGATTCGGGGGCAGATTTTTAATGAGCTCTTCATAGTCACAAATACTCTGTTGCTCCCCCACAACACAGAACAGTTTAACGTCTTTTCTTGTGAAAATTAAAACTAAGTTAATTTGCTTACTGTTTCTATAAAAACTTCTTTTCCTCTGAACTACTCAGGGAGCCACATATTAATTTTGTCAGTCAAGTTTTATAACAGATTTTGAAAAATTCATAGCCCTTCTTCTTTCAGTATAAGAATGTGGCCCACTGTACACCATGCAGCAGATTCAGTGGCTTGATGTCCAAGGGGAGACTAGTGGCAAGTGGTGGTCCTGAAGGATTGGCATTGGGATGGGCACTGTTTGCCCTTTACCACCAACAGGGCCAGTGGGATTGACTGCATGCTCAGCACTGTTTCCTGAGAACACCAAGTTGTGGGGTGTGGTCAACACATGGGAGGGACCTCGACAGGCTCGAGAGCTGGGCCTGCATGAACCGCGATTCCAGTAACGCCAAGTCCAACGTAATGTGCATGGGTCAGGGCAATACCAAATACAAGTAGAGGCTGGGCAGAGAAGGGATTGAAAGCAGCCCTGGGGAGAAGGATTTGGGGGTGCTGGTGGATGAGAGGCTCAGCATGACCTGACAATGTGCACTTGCAGCCCAGAAAGCCAACTGCATCCTGGGCTGCATCAAAAGCAATGTGGCCAGCAGGTGGAGGGAGGTGAGTCTGCCCCTCTAATCCACTCTCATGAGACCCCACCTGGAGCACTGTGTCCAGCTCTAGGGCCCCCAGCTTAAAAAGGACATGGACCTACTGGAGTGAGTCTGGAGGAGGCCATGAAGGTGATCAGAGGATGACAGAGTTGGGGTTCTTCAGCCTGCCAAAGAGAAGACTTCTGGAAGACTTTCAAGCAGGCATATCCAAAGAGGCTACAAGAGTGCTTGAGGGTTGTTGGACAAGTAGTTGGAAAGAGTGTAGATTTATAGTGGATATTTTAGGAAAAAAATTCTTTACTGTGAGGGTGGTGACGCCCTGGCACAGGTTGTCCAGGATGCCCCATGTGGATGCCCCATGCTTGGAAGTGCTCAAGTTCAGGCTGGGTGGGTCTCTGAGCAACCTGGTCTTGTGGAAACTGTCCCTGCCCATGGCAGAGCAGTTGAAACTAGATGATCTTTAAGGTCCCTTTCAATCCAAACCATTCTATGATTCTCTTTTGGGGGGGTGGGTGTGTGTGTCCCAACACCAGAGATAGCTGCAAAGAGCATATTTTGTAATGCTGGAATAGGACCAAAGACAAAGGTTGAAGAAACTTACTGAGAGCTTCAGAGGTGGTCATGGACCTTTACTGGTTCTTTTGTCTCTTCTGCATTTCTCTGTGTGCATATTTTTTCCTATGACAAAATTCACAATTGGCACGAAGAATTAAAATAATGGTTTAACAATGACCATTTGGCTTCAGCTTAAGCGGATACTCACTGCACTTTAAGTGATTTATTTTCACACTTTATTGCTTCCAGGCATATACTCTACCCATACACTCTATTGTTGAACACTGAAGTTGTTTGTCAAGCACAAGTATAGGATTCCACCACCGCTGATTCTTGTTATTACTTATTTTTTCCCCCTGCACGAACGCCACTAGTGCATGTGTGTCAACTCAAATTCAAATTATTTTCATTAAATGTGAAATAGGAAATAGGTCAGCAATGGCTTTTTTCTGTTCAGATACTTTGCTAACATGAGAACTGAACTCCACAGAAGCTGTAGAACGAAAAATAGTCTTGCCAAGAGAGATGAAAACTGAGTGTGTGGTGGAGAAACCAAATATTATGGCAGGAAGAGTGTTTAGTGGAAACACTCTCTGGAAAGCCAAAGCTTTTTGGTGGGTAAGTGACAAAAAAGGTGACTAACTGGAAAGATGATTAATCCCATTTTGTATATAAATGTTGTAAGAAAAATTCTCATAAAAGAAGCAACTAGCTACAAATGTCAAGTGAGAGATACTATGAATGCAACAATTAATCAACCTAGGCTATGACCCATTAACCATATATCTTAAAACGGCATAAAAAGAGCTTTACTTTATAACTTTTTTATGCACTGTTGATGAACTTTGTGCATTTTTGTGAAGAAGCCAAACTGTCAGCTTGACAAATGCTTTCACGTGATCAAAAACCTCAAAGTGGTGCTATTTCTCTTGTGTGCTGATGACTGTAGGAAATTATAGCATAAAAAATTTCAATGTCTGGTGTCAAGGATGACTTTGATGGCCTTGGCAAAGGATTTTATGATACTTAACAAAAAATTTATGGAGGAAAGTCACTCTGAATAATGTCTTCTCCATTCTGCATTCCACTCAATTAAGAAATGTAAATTAATAAACCAAGAGGTAGCTTTCAGAGATGGAATTAAAATTTATTTGTAATAAAAGGTGAACATAGCGAACAACTATGTATTAGTTTTATTATAGAAGAAAACTAATGAATTATAGCTGATACTTGTCAGCATTGTCTAAATTGCTTTTAGCCACCTTTATTCACAAGCTAGCAAATAACATCTACACCAAAAAGCTGCAGTTGATGTAACTACAACACAACCTGGACAACTGTGAAACTGCAACCACCTCTTCTATTTGAAAAGAATTAAACTATAATAGGCCCTGCTAGTGTGAAAGAATATGGTCAATATGGTTTCCTTGGCTGCAGAAGTATTACTAAATAAAACCATTTTATGTCTCAGAAGCCACACGGCATACATCCATAAAGCTAAACTGTTCCACTGTCATCTCCAAGCAACATAACATCATCCAACCCCCTGTGTAGAATGGTTCTTGTTGTACTATTTCCTGAATCATGCCCAAATATTATTTGGAAGAGTACTATTTTTCACAGTTGCCAAGAAGAACATCAAAAATTTAAATTCTAGAAATAATCACAGGTCAATGCTTCAGTGGATGCTTGTGCTCTGGATTTGCTTTTTAACATTATATGTAACCTACCCTGCTAGGTTTGTTTTAATGTTTGAATTCTTTTTTGTTGTTGTTTTATTGCAGAATGGATTAATTACGTATTAGAGAAGAGGTGACAGCATTAAGTGAAAAGAGTTTATGTTTTCCCAGACATCTCACATGTGTACAACAAGATAGTCCTCTGTCTGTGAGATAGAAGAAATAGTAGGGAAATACTCACTTGCTGACCCATAGCCAAGGGACAATAAGGAGGACAAGCCATGTTACCACAGTAATGCTAATGAAAAGTCATAACTTCATTTACCAACAACAGCTTAAGAAAAGCATTATCTATAATCTGTTAATTAAAATCTAGTTAGAAGCTGCTTTCACATACTTAAGCTTACCACATTGTTCAATAGTAATAACCTTGTTTAATCTAGGAAGCACTTCAGTATATAATGCAAAATAAAGAAACTTCTTTTATTTGAAATAATCCAAATGTCATTACAAGCAAATGCCCAGCCCCCAAGAAATCTGTACTATGAGAAAGTTTCTAGGATCTAACATAACACGCTACTTCACAGCGACAATTTATGAAATAATTGCTTCAAATAACAGAAATTATAATTACATTGAAGTCAATGAAATAATATAGGTCACTTTTTTCCCAGCATAGTCTCCTCATCAGATAAACACATGTTCTACAGTAAATATATATTGATAAATTATAGGATATTTTGCTTAGGCACAAACTCTACTCCCTAGGGAAAACAGTGAGGCTGCATGAACAGTGTGTTATTTTTTTATAAGTAACTTAGCAACTGCAACTTGTTCTAGAGCCAAGAACAGAGTCTAAAGGTTGTAGACAGAATTTTGCTTCAATGTTTTTTCCCTTGTCATCACTGTCCCCACGTCCAGAACTGTCAGGGTTATGTAGTCCTTATGTGGGGATTCCTGCCTAGATGAGAGATTCAGCTACACTGCCCAGCAGGGGCAGGGAGTGTACTCTATGACTCCTACAGGAGTAATCTACAAATGACTGTTGTGATTAATAATACATTATTTAGAATGTTAAGCTTTTCTTTATATATATATATATATTAATATTATCTATGTTTTAAACTCTAATAGTATAACTCCACCAGCTGCTTAGTCAACTAAAGCATGAAAGAGCTTCATTTTCATATGCCTCTACTAACCTTTGGCTTCTCACTTCAACTATGTGATAAATCACCATCTTGTTTGCAAAAGCCAGCTTTTCTCATTTAAGACATGAATAATAAGCTTGAGTGCACCACAGGATCAACACTGCTGTGCCAATATTTCCTCACTCACTTTCTGCTGTAGGCACAGTGCTGCATTTTCCACTTTATAATGTAGGCATGCTGAATTGCATAATCCAAAACTAAACAATCTAAATTACAAAACCACATAAAAGTAAAACAAAGGAGTTAATTAGCCCCACAAGAGGAGTACAGATATGTTTTCCACTGCCTCAAGTACATTTAGATAATTATTTTGAAATATTTTTTCTGATACTAAAAGGTGAATGCAAGATTAGTTCTATCACTTGCACACCCTGACTAGCAATTTTCTGATGACACTAGCAAAAATCTGATGCCTCTGGAACTAGGAATAATTCTAATGCTGACAAGGTGACATAGTGCATGTGTTGCCCCAGAGTCTTCTGATATGTAAGACAAATCTAGAAGCATGAAAATGGATTATTATTATAATAATTCATTAGTAAGTACTAATGTCAATAGCATTAATAGCTCAGAGCTAATTCCATCAGTACATTCAGTTGTTTAAGTAAAACAATCAGTTCTCTAGATTGCTGAAAGCAGTCCTTTTAATGTGCTCCCATCTTATGATGTGAACATTGTTTTAAACAATATTGTATATTCATCTTCATATTAAGTTACTCATGGTATTTGAGATTATAAAATCTTCCTCAGCTCTCTGTTGTGTTACATTTAATTATGTCCTATTTTTTCATCAAACTTTTTTTTTCTTTGTAGAAGATAAAGACATACATTTGCATGGATAAGGCATGTCAATGTCGATGTAGTATTTACTTTATTTCTTAATGCAGAATTTGAAATTTTATATTTTTCCATTGCTTAATGTTCTTGGATGAGAACTTTATAAAAATAGTAAGCACAATTAGACAAATAAAATTGCCTCCATATGTTTCAACAGTCCCATTGCCCATAAGTTTATTAGAAGGCTGAAAACTTGTTATACCTCTCAGGGAGAGGTGTAAATAATCTAGAAACCTTAAATTGGTGTTTCTCTCATGTACTGTAATATATTTGAGGACCATTCTTACAGGAAAAAATATGAATTAAATTAATTACAAACCCACAACATTAAGAACGTAAACGAGGTAGTATCCTGTAGAGGTCTGATGTTTACCTTTTATTATCATCACATACCCTTCACTGTATTAGGCTTTGTTAACTTGTTTGAAGCACAAAGGAAACCAAAATACTGATCTAAGGTTGCTATACATTTTCCTTTACTTTACACTAACATTTTCCCTCAAGAATGTATTCAAGCAGAACACAAAATGTAGATATTTAGGGAAGTGTATGTTAAGACACTTAAAGCTTATTACTCTTTAAAACAGGTAAATTATATGGGAAAATTCTCTGTAGTAAACCGAATACACTAAATTTAAAGCAACAGAGAACAACAGCAACAAAAAAAATGCCAAAACAACGGGGGGGGGGGGGGGGGGAAGAAAAAAGGAAACAAAAGTAAAAAAGGAAAAGAATGAATACAGAGAATCTATCTCATCCACTGCTCATTATTGCACAGTAACTTATAGACTAGATAAGCATGTAATAGGACTACCTGCTGTTTATACCTAACCATTGTTTAATATCTGTATCAGCATAAATGTGGCCGTATTTCATTCTGGTCACACTTCAGTGGCATATTCATCCTGTTTCTTATATAAGACCTGCTGATGCCATGTAGACAACCCTGAAATAGTCAATTTAGGGAAAACACTTTTGTAATAGAATATATTTGCTCTTTCACTTCACTCTGTGTCTTGTCCCTGGATGTATTTGTACAAAAGTAATTTATTTGTCCCTCAAAGCTCACTTCCTTTTGCTCCTTATGATTTTTAGATGAGGTCATATTTCTAAATTTACAGTTTTGTTTACTGTTTACTACTGTCCTGCTACTACAGAGCTCAAACAGGATTCTCCTATGACATGGGCTGTGATGAGTGGGAGATCATCTGCATGGAAGAAAAGGAGGGGACACTGCACCACACACTCATACTGTGCTCCATGAGCCACATGCACCACCAACCTGAGACTTCTTTCAGATCATGCTGCTTCAGCTTTTTTCCCAAGTCAGTAACTTTGGCTCCTGTGCCGGAGCAGGGACACCATGTGTTCACAGAGTTCACAGGGCATCAGACATAGGAAGCTGGAGAAGTTGTACAGAGCTGCACAAAATTTCTACGTTCTCACTTGGGACCCCCAGTTCCTGGTCCTGGCGGGTGATAACAAAACTTGTTTTAAGGCTTAATGCAGAAAATGGTGCTCACAATCCTCACTGGCGCTGGACTGGTATCTGTTAGCATTTTACCCATGCCTTGCCTGATAGTGTTTCCCAGTTCACAGAACTGTTGAATCTATGATTCATGACTGTCTTACTCATGACTTGTGTAACAGTAGTTCACAATTTCATTGCAAATATTTTGCTTAATAGATTTCAGGAGCCCATTCTTCCTTTCACGGCCAATTCCAGTGCCGAGCTAATAAGCTCTATGGATCAGCCCTCAGACTTCTATTTTCGCCTTCCCTGTGGGTCCCAAAAATCTTGGCTGCTGCTTTTAACAGAGTAATTTGTTACAAGCCTGTATGTTCACATCCAAACATTCAATACTACTAAAATTTCATGTAGTTTATTTCAGTCTAACGCTTCTTTCTTAAGGTCATCTATTTTGTGCATTATCTGCTAATTTCATTAGCAAATTGCTTGGATTTATGCCAAGCCTATAAATTAGTCTTTTAAAGATACATTCCATGAATAACTCTTGTGGAATTCCTAAAAAAACCCTTTTCAAGTCCAGTTACTCTAATTTTTTTTTCCTTAATTTTATAAGGTGTATGCTAATACCTGTCCAACCCTAACTCTTTAGCTGACTAATAGCATCTTATGGCACTATATTAAATATTTTACTCAAGTCTAGACACATTTGCTCTACTACGTTTCATCTGTCTGAAGAAATGAATCATGTATCAAATAACAATAAATTAGTACAAGTGCATTTATCTTTGATGAAGCTGTCTTCAGTGTCATCTTGCTTTTAATTTAATTCTGTTTTAAGAACTGGTTTTTTTTCCTTTAAATTGAAGAGAAACTCCACCTAAATTTAGTAAAACATAATGTAGGCATCTGGTGTAAAGTAGCCTTTTAGGTTCTGAGTAACAAGTAGAAAGATATAAGCATATGTGAAGAGTAAATCACTTCATACATTTGTACCTATACATACCCACAGACATATTTGGATTTAAATGAGATACCTATTTTCTTTCTTGAATGAACTAGGACACATACTTTTAGATAGCTGTATCAGCCTATAGTTCAGGTTGGAGAGTGTTGTTTTCTGACTTGAGGTGGTGAAACTCCTTTTTAGTTTTTTTTTCTAAATCAAAAGACAATTTTTATTTAACTTTGGCTTATATGTAGATCATGTCCAAGTTTCCCCCTTACTTTATGAAGAGTGAACTAATTGCCTTCTCCTTCATATTATCTCATTCAGACACCTAACAATCCTACAGCTGCAGCCATTGCGGAAGCTAAACTTTCCACATACTAAAACTAGATGTTTTAAAAAATATATATTACACAAATATATTGAATGTGGTGTCAGGAAATAAAGAATAAAACAGATTTTATTCTGCTTTGATAGAGACAGACTAGGCATATTAAATAAAAAAGCGTCGACTGACTTCAATGGACATGACTTAACGGACCCTAAGAAAAAAAAACATTGGTGCAGCCAGCAGACATGTATTGGACCTATTTCCTCAAAACATGTCTGGGAAAGCCTGTCTCTCAGTTCCAGCCTCCCCGTCTCCCCCATTGGATACAACAGAAGTACTCGACTAAGAACAGTAGCTGAACTGACAGCCTTTTCATTTCACAGGCTTTTGCTGCTGCATTTTACATGCCCACAACTGATATTTTTTTCTGAAAGCCTGATGAAGGTGCCAATTCTAAGGATACTGCTCTGAAAATAACAGGAAAAAAGCTACTTCTGTGCATATAAACATAACTATATCCTTATGTCAATGTTATTTTTTGTGCTTTTTGGTGTCAAATTGGACAGCAGTGACACAAAGCCCGTAATATGAAGTAAAATGAATTCCAGATGGATTGTCCCAGTTTGTTATTTCAGTAGCATTCTGAACAATTTTAATTTATTTTTACTAAAAATTGTAGCTTACAATGATGCCTTTGATGGTTTAGCTCAAGGGGGTAAATAAATAAATAAATACATACTTTTGCTTTAAAATGAAGACCACAAAGTCCTTAAATATCAGTAACTGTAGCAGCCAGTCAGATGCTATAGCATATGAGATTTGTAACCTTTAGCAGCAGTCTTCATCAAAACCATTATATAATTTTAAAATTTTATTATTTTTCTTTAAATATATGTATGAAATGAGGGCACATAACTAAAATTCAGCTCTGAACTTAGTTTATTTGGATTAAGACATCACTATGTATCATTAAGTGTTCATTAGAAAACTTCAGTGGAGCCTGTGTGAACTTTTTGAGACAGGTGCAACTCAGCTTAAAAAGGTTCATCAAGGAAGGAAGAGAGGGTTTGTGCAGACAAATGAGCAAACGTGATTTGACTCTTGCCTAATAGTTCATTGTTTTGGAGTAAAGACTCTAAGGTTATACTTCCTGCTTTCAAGGAAAATTTTACATTTTTTAACCAAAGACTGCACATACCTTTCAGGGTGTGAGATATACGATCCAATGACATTTTTTAACCAATTCACTAATCTCTAATTTAGTGTTTGCTATTTAGAAGAATTTTAGGTCTCCAAAGGCCAACATGTGTATGGTTGAGATGGACTGAATCTCATTGTAAAAGGTGAAACAACCAGAATAGTTGAACATTATTGTTTGACTTATGTGCACTGAGATTTCTCTTGCATCAAAAGAGAAGACAATGGAGATAAGTTGAATATTGACTGAACTGGGTTGTTTCTATAAATTAGAAACTATGCATCATTTCATATATGACTTCCCATAAGAGAAGATTGGTTTTTAATGATAAAACTCAAGAATTCAGTTACTAGGACAAATTAAATACTTCAGGTTAAATATGGGGTGTTTAACCAGCTGTAGTTTGTCATGCAGCCTAATACTAGACTGAATATCAGAGGAACTTCAATGGCCAAAAAAAAAAAAAAGTCATTCAGTTCTCCAGATCCTGTATATTTTATCATTTCCTTTTCATCCTCCTCAATAATTTCTTTTAGTCTCATAAATTCAGAGTTGTTTCATCCCAAGAACTTAATGGATGCATCCAAGGTATATACCCAGTAACTGAATTTCCTAATAGTTGATGGAGAGAAATATGACCTTCCAAAAAGTAACTGAGCCTATTATAGTCAGCTTTGCTCTCTGGAAAGGCCCATCCTTTTACACTGACTGCATGAGCAGCTCAGTAAGAGCTAAATATTAACTAAAACATTATAGATGCCTGAGTTTAGAAAAGAACATATGCTTTGTCTCCTACAATGGATGTAGTGACACAGATGTGGTTATGATGTTATAAAAAGTGTTGGTTTTGTGTTGCTTCATTTACAAACATCTTGTATTATTGGTGGAGTATGTGATACTTTGATAGTCTTTGAGCCAGGAAAGTTATTTTCAGTCACAATGCTGGTACATTATGTATGAGTGTCAGTATGTGTAGTGGGTAGTGGCAGTAAATATTTTCCTGCCTTTGCTAGTTATTTGTCTTAGTTCTGAACTGCAGAGAACCACCTACTCAAACTGTAAGAATAGTTCAGTCTCTATGCTATTGAGTCTTCTCTGCAGACTCTGGGACCACCAGAAGGGTCCAAGTATCTGAGTTCCAGATTGTCTACACACTTTGCCAGTTACTATTTACTTGCTAGCCAAGTAATTGCACGCTTCATGTCTTGTACTGATAAAGATATTCAATCCTATTTACTTAACTTAAAAAGAAAAAGAACAACCAAAAAAAAGTAGCAGTTAACATTCATGACAATGTCATTAGAATATATGTCAATCAGAGTTTGGTTTTAGGCCAAAGAAAATTACAGATGCACCATTATTTCTATTAATTGCAACTAAAGAACTTATCAAAACTTCAGTAAATGCCAAAGAAATTGCCATTAGAAATTGCAGTGGTAACTCAGGCTTTTGTAGCAATTGCAATTCACTCGCAATTTCAATTGTTTTCAGTCAAGTGCATTAGAAACCACCATGGTGCTGTTAAGGCTTCCAGGGAAACAGGCATGTGGCAATACTTGCACTGCCAGAAAAGTCAGAAGACTGAACTCTGCTTTCACTTTTGGATCTGTAAAATCATTCCTAGCACTTCTCAAATAAGATCTTGGGGCCACATTTAGAGGAGACATGTTAGTGACATGGTCCTTGCATAATAGCCTAGAAACTCTTAAGCTTAGAAGCCTATTTTAGTTTTGTAAAGATGCAAATAAATGGCTAACACCTTACAAAATCTGACAGTAAAGGCTGGTTCAGACAGTGAATCCAGGTTCAGAAATCTGATACTTGGATATCTTACAGTTGTCTAATCCACAATAGAGAAGTGAGTCTTTGTAGGAAGATAGCTGTTCAACTCCCCCTTACACAAGACCAACATTGCCCACACGAAAATCTCAGGTACACCTGTGGATACAAGAATTTGCTAATCCTATTTACAGGCATATTAGTGATACAATAGGTCTTATTACTGCATCGGGTAATGGATACCCGATTCACTTGCAGTTCCAAAGTGAGAAACTGACTTTTAAAGGCTCTGTCTAATATTGTTGACCCACCCATCTTTAACATCTTTGGATTTCAGAATCTGCTCACAGCCCTTTGATAGAACCATTTTCATCTTAGTACACAGAGTATGGTTTTATATTTTTTTTCACCTTGTACTGTTTATTAAACATTTTGTGTTTTTTTCTCTCCAGTCCTCTCCCGACTTCTTGCATTATCAAGCCAACATATAAAGAAGCCATAAAGCATCTGAATCATTTCCAGTATGATTGTGTGATAATTAAACAAAAGTATATTGCCCTGCTAGATGTAAACTTCAGCTTTTACCTAATGTTCATCATCACATTTTAATGCATAGCTAAGCTGCAATATTGCTTCTTGTGAAATATTTAAAGCAAAATTCCAGATCCCTTTCAATTACTCTGTTAAAACACTTAGCACATTCTGTCTAAGAATAATGTTTTACTTTAATGTTTTCCTGGAAGTTAACTCAAGTTTAACAGGTTATCAGTAGATCAAAAGATCTGAAAACATGGACATTGAAATAAAATAATAATTATCAATCTGCTGGAACTGGAACCAGAACTTTAGGAGGCAATATTTAACATTCAAGCTTCCAGTCTGCAGTATTGTTTAAAGTATTTAATCCAAGAAAACAATATGAAGAAGGGCAGCCTCCTGGTTAAAGCTGGGATGAAAGCTTTTTTGTTCAGTATTTCTTAGCTCTTACTCTTATTATAGTTTAGTCTTCCAAGGAAGTATTTGAAAGGTTGATGATCTTTTATAAAGTTGAGTTTTTTTTCAAAATTCAAGTGACAGAGTATTCAGATGAACAATACGTTGGTGAACATAACTAATATAGATGATGACTTTCTGTTCTAGTCCAACTGCTGGTGACTGACTCTTCAGATCACCTTAAATCTCATCAGCAGCAGTTACTAGGGGCAAAAGAAATCACTGAGGCCAAAGCTAAGCCTGTCACACTGAATATTGAAATTCCTCTGACAGACACAGTTCTTGCTGAAATCATGTAGTGTCTTGAAGTCTGCCCATATCTGGTCCACAGACAGCAGCGGGGATGTTATTAAAACTATTAGAAGTTTGAGTGATTGTGGAAAATAATTGGTTAAAAATCCAGTCTCCCTCAATGCCTCTGGAAAATCTAATGTCAATGAGGAACAGATCCTGCAAATTTGTGTATCCCTTATGACCTTGGATTACAATTTGCCAAGGCTTCAGAAATTAGGCAACCTACGAAAATCTTCTTTGATAAGTCAGAAACAGAACCATTGCTTCTGAACCAACTGGACTTCACAAGGCTTCTCTTTCACCTGGCCTGTTTAAACCACCTAAACTGGTGTATGACAATAGTCCATATGAAAGTGTACATTCTGTACTGATGCAATCTATATGTTTGTTCAGGTTTTAAAATAATTAAACCTGCCTTGGAAAAAAAAATAATTAATACACATGAAATCTAAAGAAACAGGGAAGAAACAATACAACACACATTCTCATCTAAAATATTATAACCTCAATGTAAAATATTTACAATTATTACATAAGAAAACTTACAGTATCAGTTCCAACCGTTCCTTTTATTGAGCTGGTTCTCTCTAAAATAAATTGATTTCATTTCTTTTTCAACCAAAGTAAATCTGTATTTATGTTATCATGGTAATTCTTGATGGAACTATGGCTAATGTTGTATTACTCTACAAGAACTCTCTTAAACATACAAGTCATTTTGAACCAAACACCTCACTTTAAAGACACCAAAGAGATTCTTCTCATCATAAAATGTATCTCGCCATGTAGTAACATTGGAGAATAATATTTTTCAGAGGACTTCATTCTTTATGAATGAATTGGTAGGTCTGACGAAGAGACTAGTAATTATAGATTGTCTCCTAAGTTCCTCATCAAAATTGAAATTGATATTTTCTTGTCCTTTTTGTCAGAATGCTTTTGCTTCAGAGAGAATGTTTGTTTTGGGGCTGCTTCACACAATATTTATAGGATTACATTAATTTCAAAACTAGTATCACTGAGGCAGTGCAGTCCATTAATTACTGGTATAGAGATACTCATAAATTTATATAATTTTAATAATGCAAAGCTTGTACAGAAATCTCAGGTTTCACTTTATTTTATTTAGTCAAGACCAATAATCTCATAATTCTTCGAAGACTCTGCAAGCACACAGAAGCAACCAGCTGTAAAACAGGCTGCAGTAGCAGCGAGGAATCATGTCACCCAAATACCATAATGCTCTCTCCAAAGCCTTCAGGCATTTTCTCCCCTTTCAGACAACATCTTGGTTTTGAAATGCCTGCTTTGTGCTAAAATTGCCATATCATTGAATCAATCTCTTTTTTGGCCTCATCTACTTCACTTATTAAAAGATATGATCAACATCTTTCATGGATTAAGTAATGAACCAATAAAACTGCACTTAGCCAGAAAATAGATTTTTTTACTATGTAACTTCTATGTTGAAGAGTTCCTTTATGAGAGAAAAGAATGCAAAAAATACCAATTGGTTCTAATTAGTCTATACCTGTTCCAAAATGGAGTGAGATAATCTCTTTTATTAACAGATGGTGAACATTTAAGACTTAAATCCTTCAAAATATAGGCTAATGCAGGTATCGCTGTAATCAAAAGCACCTGATGATGGAAAAATCATATCCCTATTCTTAATTAAGTACAGACATAACAAAGAAGCATTTATAAAAATACTTTTTTTTTTTTTGGCTTGTAGGCACTGAAAATAAAAAAAAAAAAAAAAGCAAGTGCAATCTATACCTGATAACTGTTTGCTACTTAAAGTGTATTTGTATCAAATGCATGACTTTATGTCTAAAGAACAAGCTGGCTGTTGGATTTTAAATAGGTCTTTAGTAAGTGAAATTTTCCTCAAAGGAATGAAATGTTTTGATTCTTTCCTAAAGAGATGAGCCGCTGTTTATGTTTAATTATCATTCTAGAAGCTGAGAAACTGAAAAAAAAAATAAAATTAAGCAGAGAGTAAAAGTAAATGTGATAAAAATGGTACAAAAATGTCTTTTCAATTTTTGTGATACCAAGGGAGGTTTAAGTTACATACAGACATAGTACTTTCCCTTAATTTTCATTAATAACTTTTAATCTTTGTACCTCTTATTAGCTTTAATTTGAAGATAACTGAAATTCTATTATAAAAAAGAAAATAGCATGTGCATTGACTACATTTAACTATATATAGATTTAATATGATTTAATCCTTCTTTTCAAATCTATAGGCTACTATTTTTCAGTTCAAAATCAGCTGTAATGATATCTTGGATTTTGTCTGCTGAATACAACCATCTTCTGCATATATAAGGTATTTCAACCAATATTCCATACTATGTCAAAGCAAGGGGCAGGGCAACTCAATCTCATCCCTGCCTTTCAGATTTTGGGGGATGCATGAGGTGCTCATTACTCCTTGAGTGGGGACAAGTTAACAAGGAGACTTCAGTTTCCTTGAGAAGAAACTGTTCATTTCTCCCCCACAGAGATCTGTAGGATGAATAGAAAGAGAAATCTGCTTCTGAAAACCATGAAATACTATTGCTCAGGAGTCAGACCTTCTGCTCCTGCAGCTGGCTGCACCAACTGGCCCAGAAATATCTTCAATTAAGAAAGTCCTCATCATTGGTTGATATACAGAAGACTAAATATTGCTATTCTAGCTGATCAGGATAAATACACCAAATTAAAAATTGAAATAAAAGAAAAAATATATGTTCTTGCCCATAATAATAAAGTGTATATTTTGCTTAGTCTATTACTTGTCCTCATACTTTTCAAAATATTCAAAGATCCTTCATTTTTCTTCCTTTTTATGTCTTTTTAATAATTTTACATATGACTCAAATATATGGCTATTATCCCTCCTAGTAGGTTTTAATGTAGGGTTCAAGCATATGTCTGCAAAGTCCATAATGGGAATAAATCAGTCTTCCTAGTTTCATTTCTGTTCTTACACATTTTTTAGTGATAAAAGCATGTTAATATTATCCGATGGTGAGTTAAGAGAGGCTTATGGACCTTAATGTTACTGCCTAAAATTTAGATGTTCAGCCTAAAAAGGCACAGAGGGATCCTACATCTTTGTACACTTAACCACAAAAGGGAATCATTTGGAGATGGAAATTTAGCCCACCTCTCACATGAATTACCTTTGGCAGTACCTCTTTTTTTCCACAGACCAGAGAGAAAACCTGAACTAACTGGACTCTTTAAGCAAACTTAGGTGTGACCACTATGAGCCTTAGTCAAACACATTTTAAAGTACATTTTTTTTCCTCTGTGTGTCTCATAATTGCTTTTGGCATGCTTTATTTTCTAAATTATTTCCTTATTTTGTGATTGGCAATTTTTTACTATTATCTTTAAATAACATTTTTTAAAAGAATGGATTTATTATGGGAAGTTATTTTCTCCAGCATGCAGACAATGGTGCTTTTCTTTCTGAATAAGCTTTCTTTTTTTCATACTTTCTGGTTTATATGAAATGCATAGGGCACAGTCTTCTCATAACAGTAGTACTGCAGATGGTGTAAATCTGAAAAAAAATCATCTACAGTATTTAACAAAACAACAGCTATGACTTACAATCACTAGTGCATTAAAGTCTTGTCCAGTACTGAAACAGATCCTGACTCATCCGTGATTTGACTGAGAACATTATCTCACAAATTGGTCATTAATTGCTGTTGAAAATCAATTCACTGAAATAATGGCTTTAAAGTATTGCTGAACGGTTTGTCATGAAGCATATATATGAGTGAAGATAAAATGCTTTCATTTCAGCTGCAATTTAAAAGTTATGTCTGGGCTGCCAATCACATCTAACTGTCAGGGCACCTCTTCCAGTGGTCGGAAATCCTGTCAGCATTTTCACAAGTGGAAAGTAATTGAATTAACTGCAAATCACTAACATTATCCCTTTTCATGTGCACTGGAAGGGAAAAAAAATTGGATGTCTTAAAAAGACTGAAATGTTTTAAGACAGAAGCAATTAGGGGGCACAACAGCAGACTGACCCCCCTTAGATTGCATGGGTCTCTCTCTACGTTATATGAAGGAGCTAAAAATATAGGCATTAACTTGTAAAAGAAAAAACAACTTAGCAGGTACTTAAACCTGTGTCTCAGGGAAGTCAGAAAGTTCTGTAATTGACATTACGACCTTCTCCTCAGAACACAATATATACAATATATACATATATACACACACTATCATAATATTCAATATGGTAAATGTTACAGCCCAATATTAAGCAAAATCTAAGCAGGTTCATTTGCAGTAGTGCTAGTCATAAAAAGCTAAGAAAAGGCAGATGAACATGTTAAACTTCCATAGGGACATTCAGCTGTTTATTCAACATGATAAAGCACGTACTTTTATCTTTTCTGTCCCTCACAAAAAAAAATATATACATATAACTTTTAATTGCCATAGTGAAAACATAAATGGTTGCTAACATTGTATCCATACCCCATTCTTCTTCATAACACTTGATTACATAAAACAATAGATTAAAAATACATTATCTAAAATACTTGCTCTCTTCGCCTAACATAAGCGAAAGATTTGTTCATAAGTTTATTGGATGAAAACACTTTCCTATTGAAATAAATAGGAATTCAGTCCTATTAGAATTCACTTGACCACAATTTCACTTGCAATTGAGGACCAAAAATGTTTATTGTGACTATTTATTTTGACCTCTTTCATTACACAGGGCATAAAATTTAATGAAGTAATTTCTGCATCAAGCCTAATAACTTCCTGATGAGCTTAAGTGCATAATTTAGAGAAACACTCAGCTATAGCTGCTCCATCACTTTGGATAGAAAATTCTCCCAACAATTAATTAATCTCATTATTAAAAAAAAGTCTCATTTCCTATCCAAATCTGTCTTATTATGCCTTTGTCTGCTACACTATCTGTGTTTAAAAAAGATAAATTACTCCATGCTGGCACCTTTGGAAGGATTTCATATGAACTCAAGAGAAACACTACTGGGTTGGGGGGGGGGTTACATGGCCATTCAGGCATGGTGATGGGCAAGCTGCCATTAGATATTTTCCTAATTAACACAATTTAGTCTCAGTTGAAGACATAAATGTTCTCTGAAGCAAAGATGATAAAAGAAGGCTAAAAGAGCAAATTATACAAGTGAGCCAAATTAATTCTTAAGGCATAAGACAAGCTGTGTGTGTCAAATAAAGTGAGAGGCAAATGAGCCAGAATGGCTCTTTTCAAGAAAAGAAAGAAAAAAAGAACTATGCATTTTCAAGTAAAAAAGTATTGTAAAACATAAGTCCAATATTGCTGCATGGACCAGACAAACTTCACACAGGTATATCTTTAAATATAAAGATTAGAATAAATATCAGAATTATTACTATGGTTCATGCAAGTTAATAATATCCAAAGGAGAACCAGGATTAAAATTTTATATGCCTTGTCTAAGTCCTTTAAGAGACGGTAGCATTGATAAATGCTTTGCTCATTCAGATTGCCAAATACGTGAAAGTGTTTATATTGGTGAGCAAGGAGTTTGATTTAGTATTTTCAACTCAAGGTTAGTCTATAAAAAGTACATTTGCATGGATAAAGAGGGAAAAGAGAAGAAAAGAGATGCCAAGAAGAATGAAGCCAAGCACTAGTGTTCCCTGAGAACAAAACTGACATGACCTAAGTATGCTCCACATAATCTAAAGAGATCTGATATTTCTGATTATAATATCTTTTTCATCAGAAATTGGGGGTTTAACTTTCTTGCATATACTTCAGGACAATTTGTCCCTGTCACCTGTTCTTATTTTTTTTAAAAATAAACTCCTTATAAAGCTGTTTCAGACAGGAGAGATGTGAAGGATTTGTTTACAAGGTTATAATCAGCAGCATATGAACTCTATAGTGAGGATAAAGTTACACATACTAACCTCTTGCCTTATTCACGGAGATCTGAAGTTTGGCCCGTGATATAAAGTCTCAACATGAATGACCTTGTGAGCCGTAATTAAAATTCCTTGAAACAAAGGTTTTTCAAACATTTTAATAGTTTACAGCCCTGACATGTGTAGCCTGTGCTACTGGGACACTGACTTACACCAACTGACCTCAGCTGATATCTCACTGCAGGAAAATGTGGGGATGAGATAAAAAATTTTGCTTTAGAATAACTGATGCTTTTCACCCACTATTGTGAGTGTGGGTCGGACTTTTTCTTACATAAAAAGATTTTTTTTAAAAACAAATGCAATTACAGTTTTCTTTCCTTTCACACCTTGAAGGTCATTGAAAATTAATCTTTGCATAAATATAAAGGAAAAATGTAAACTCAGTAATTTTGTCCTAGAAAATCATAATACAAAAGACTTTCAGAAGTTGTTTCTAAATAAATGGGATTACATCTGATCAGATTTCAGGAAGGGTGGAAAACCTCTTTTGGAAACATTTTCATGTGTATTAATACCACAAACAGAAGCATCTTTCTACTTTCTTAAGGAAGCAGAAAGTTACACTTGAAGCATACTACCCAGAATTAAGCCTATGAAGGCATGTATTATCTTTCACATTTCTCCAAAAGAGGATCTTTCTCCGTTGGAGGAGTGTGGGTGTTCAAACAGTGAAGCTGGCTGAAACCTCAGTGCTGGGCCATGTTTTAATGGAAAACTTCCTTCTAAAAAATGTACATTTCTTGCTATGAAGTTCTAATATTAAACATATGGTCAACATATATACTTTAAACAATGTGCATAAAGAAATAACTGATGTTGAACTTCTGTACTGTGTGAATATTTTTGCCACATTAGTTACTTCTTTTTCAGTTAAGTACAAAAGCGAATGATAAAAATATACATTTATAAAAAACTAGAAAGAAAGGATAACTAAACATGAAATACCTATTGTGCACCAATCAGTGAATGAAAAACTGTACAACTTGTGTGCAAGATTGTCAATCTGAGCAAATGGTACAATGCTAACTCACACCACAGGAACAATTACTGCAAGGGTTTTATGAAACGTGTGTATTTAAAGAAGAATGAAACTCTACAAACCGAAAGTGTGGAGATGTGTGCATGTGTATATACATGTATACCAATGCATATAAGTATAAAGATACACATTAAAGAAATGTGTGTTATATATACACGTTACATCAATATACATATAAATACATAAACATATGCATACACTGTTATCTTTATATGAACACTTGTTTTCATTTTACTGTATCACAAGAATATATGATCACAGGAAAATGAGGCTGCCAATTAGTTCACCTTTGTCTAATGCCAAGTTGTTGTTTTTGAAAACGTGCACCTGGAGCCCAGTGCCTCTGGTGCTGCCAAAGTTCTCATTGAATTTCAGGGAACATCAAATTATAACCTAAGGCTGGATTGTATCATTTCAAGGATACACTTTCCTCATGTTTTACTAAAACGACTACTGAATCTTTAGGGGCTTTTATAAAGATTCCTCCCCCAAATCTAATGACTGAAATTCCGCTAGGTTCAGTTCTCAGTTGTGCTGCTCAGAGTGTGATTACAGGGAGAAAGAGAGAGCAAAGCTAAAACACCTTTTCCCGATCTTGATGTAAAAGCAGCAAACCAGGTGCACAAAAAGAATAAGTTTGTTTGCAGATTATGAGAATAAGGCACTTGAGGAGAGAAGCACAAACTGTTCCATGTTTTGCTTCTTTTACCAAGGCAATTATTCAGCAAAGCAAGGAAGAAGGTTACCACTGGTCTTTTGTAGGTATATGCTCTGATTCTTAAGAGCATTCTTATTCAGAACACTAGGTAAGCATAATTGTCATCCTAAAGAAGAATGGATTAATATTAAGCTGAAGGGATTTATCATGGATAATTATGGGAGAAAAGTGGTTTTTCTCTCTAGATATATTCACAGGAATGTTGACACTTTATTAGAACATTTGAACATGAACACATTTCAACAGACCCTAAAATAAAGGGACACGTGAAATTCTTCAGTGGAGCAAAGATCTAGAAAAAAAGTATTCCTGTTCCTTGGAAACACCCAGCTGCTCCACTGTAATTAAATGGGTGTTTAAAATGGTTTCAGCTGTCAGGTATCCATCAGTGAGGCTGTAAGACTTCTAGAGTAAGAAATTTCATCTTTATACTTCTATTGATGTGTACACTTGCAGTTGTACTTCTCACTGTAAGAGTCATAATTAACACACAATGGAAGGAATGAAGAAGAATCATTATCTCAGATTTGCTAATGACTTCCTCAGATTTTCTTTACATGCCCTCAATTCAATCTAAAAGCACGTGAAAACACAAATATTAAGAAATTCTTCTTTGCAAACCCATACATCTAAACTAGTTCTCAGTACTAGCTTTGCTGTTGAAATAGATCATACCCTTATTTTCAGTCAAGCAGGAGGCTGCATATAACTTCTGGGTAGCCCAGGGAAACACTGTGAGTCACAGACATCCCTCTGAGTCACAATTCCTCCCTTTCTTCCTCCTTTCACCCTCAGCCTTTCCATTTGCTTATGGCCTTTCCCAGAAATAAATTCCTGTGCCACCTCCATGCCAGCTCAGCTACACTGGCCAGCAAGTGGAGGAACCGAGCCAAGGACAATGTTAATTCCCTGTCTGTCACTTGGGTGCTCCCCAGGCTGGGCAGGCAGCAAAGCCTGCTCGGAGCATCAGCCAGCCCTGCCAGTCTGGGGATGCTCATGAAGGAATACAAAGTGGCTGCGGGTTGTCCTGTTTTTACCCTTTTGTGTGGGCATTTAGCTCTTATTCTTAACCTAACCATTCTCATTAAGATCAGAGATGTAGAGTCCAGATGAAACTCTAAACTGAAACACTGGGTTTCAGGGATTCAAGAAGTAAAAACATTACTGACATGTAAATAAACAAATATAACTAGCTACTGGCAGCAAGTCTCCCAGGGACTAACACTGGCCAATAGGGATCCAGATGGAAGAAAAATTCAGTGTCTGGGCATTGTTTCATTTAATACATTTATCTGTTGTTGTGTTTTCTCATTTGTTAGCAAAAGCAAACTTTCTTTTCCAGAACAGGCCTGTGAAAGCTGACAATGTTCAAATCAATTAAAATTGAACTTCTGAATCACCAAATCCCCCATCTGAATCAGTTACAGAGAAGTAGGATCAGTCTCTCCCAGACCCATATTTTTCACTGCAAATGCTAATTTTAAAGGCTCTGAGAATAACCTATTAGAACAGCTTAATAATACACTAACTTTCTTACACACTTTTAAATTAATTGGCTCCTGTTTGGAGTCTAAAATAGAAACTGATGTGAAAAGCAAGACAAGGTTACAGCAGTCTCAAAGAAATCTAAATTCAGTATTAGAGTATAGATGATAAGTTTTTATTAGCTGTGTAATAAAATTCTGCAATGACAAATAACATTTAAAGCAATAATTAGAAGTTTAGTTTGAAATACTCAAAGTTGGTATGCTGACAGCTGCCTGAATATATGGAGGCCTTCAGGATGTACAGAATTTCCTTAGCCAGAACACTGCTGTAGCTTTCACATTACCATATGCCAGGCTCACTTTCAGCTGTACCGTCTCTTTAAGGACTCAGAAAATTCTATGAAATTGAGAGCTGCAGTGGGGGGAGAGACAAGAGATCTCCACAAAATATGAAAATTCTCCATTTGAGGTGAAGGATAAAAAGTTGAATTGTCACTAACCAAAGAAGGAAGTTGAGTTTAAACCTCTTACATCTCAAAGAAAATATGTTCTACCTATTAAGTTAGGTATGAAGCTATGACAAGAGAGAAAAATTGAGACCTCATCTCTTGTTTCAAAAGTAGATGATTACCTTTAGAAAGTGAAAAGGTTTATAGTTCTGTCTTGCAGGTATCAGTTACATGAGGACTGGCACTGTAACACTGGCCTTTTTCCCTACTGACTAGCACAGTGCAGTCCCTTTGTTTCTGACTTTCAATAGTGTATTTGGCAGCGTGCTGGGTGTTGCCAATCTCCACATTGTGGAGATAGCAGCATACATAATTCATTCCAGTTTTGTTCAATTTACATTATAAGAGAGAAGCGGGATTTGAGTTCTTTGTTTTTCTGATGTTGTATCAAATTTGCCTAAACACTTTCTAAAATCAAACTTCTGGCTGACCCTAATGAGACAACTGTTCATGAAAGAGAGGATAGATAGGACATATGAAAATTCATCCTACAGTTATTTAGTGGTAGTGTTTCTTAATGTACAATATTTTCACTTTGTCACTTTATAGCTAGATGCTTTCCAAGATTATGTCTTCTATGATAAAATTTTCCACAGTTCATTTCTCCTCAACTGTAAATTCTTCCTGTTTAATAAGCAAAGTTGATGAGCAGGTAAGGTAAATAAACATACACAAAGATTCAACAAATGGAATGTAACCGTACCAAATTTTTTCCATGTACAGTTTTTATTTAAAATTTCTGATGCAATAAATTGTAAAGATAGCAGTATGCAATTTGACCTTTTCCTTAATAACTCTTTTTAATACTATTAAAAATAGTATTAAATCTAAGGGCCATTAATGGAATAGTAGTTTTTAAATTAAAGCTCTTGAAACTGAAATGTCTCTCTTTTAATGTTTCAATGCATTTCTTAAAGATGCCTTCATTAGCAAAGCCTGTATACCTTGCAAACCGGAAATGGCTCTGTCTCAATGAATGTAGATTCTCTGCTAGAAGGTATTTCCATAATAAGAAGCACAGATACTTAACTCAGTATCTCTGAACGTTACTGGAGCTTGGAGAGATCCATGGAGTTGGGGCAATGTGAGGCAAGATTTTCAAGGGCTGCTAAAGTTATTTAGCTAGGAAGGGAAAGGGACTGAGATCCATGATCCTCAAGTTCTTGTCCCTTGGCTCTATAAATTTGACAAGTGCCTAATAATAATACTTCAGACGTGGCACTAACATGGGTAGCTTAAATTGACTGACTTTTCACAGTTGCCTTGCACAAGAAGAATGCAGTTGCTTTGACCTCTGTCTTGAAGAGGGCACTAAAAATTATATTAATGCATAAGACACATGTCGGCTTTCCAAATGAGTAAACCAGGCAGATGGCTGATTAAATGAGAACCATATCTTTAATGAGTGTTGTACATCTTCTAAAGTGCTCTGAGAGCTCCAAGGGAAAAGCAAAGGCAAAATACAAATATCTGTGGTACAAAAATTAATAGCTATATAATAGCAAAGTATAATTTAAATCAATTTAATCTTCACTGTCACTCAAATAATGGCCACAGGATAGTGCTGTAAAATGTTAAGTTTTTCTTCCAACCAAAAGCACCTCTGTCATCCTGTTAACATCAAATATTCAAATCTTTCTCTTGCTTGAATAAAGCTACTTATGTATAATTTTAAACTTTTATTTCATATATTCATGTTTCCTACCAACTGTATTTCCAACTTGCTTTTAACCGCATCAAATAAAGTCTTTTTAAATCCTTTGCTCTTATGTTGCTTTTTTAATAGGCTGTGTTTCTTTCAGATATGAGCAGTGGAACTTGAGATATTTCCTAATTAGTAGACAAGCCTTATTTCCTTCTCTATTTTCCATATTCCTATTATTTCAGTCAAACAGAAAGAGTAACTTTAGAGATCTGATTACAAAGGTAAGGAAAGGACAGGATATTATAAAAAATTAATGACTCAAAAACTAGGGGGGATGATGTCATATGGTTGTCTCCAGGAAACATCAGACAACCATACAGGTATTTGTCCTTCTGTGCTGTGTAGTTAAAAATTTATAAACTAGATTTTGAACCCTATTTTGTCTCTATAAATCATATAGTTTCACTCATGCCTGTGCAGTAGTCTGTGCTCTAGTCAAATCAATTGTTTCTCAGAATGATTAAACCAATCATTTCATCTTTGCATATAAACATTGAATTACATTCTCAGAAAAATAACATTATCAAATTAGGTTTCACTAGATTACAAAATCAGAAAAATTAGAGAGCTCACTGAATCCTACAGTTAATATCAGAATACCAGTAATTGCTCTAATACTCATTATTTCAGCAAGAACAGGCAGTATATGGATATGCAATCAAAACTGAGTTTAATACTAGAGATATTTTCAGGCAAAAGCCAAGCTGTGCTCCATGGGAACAGAAGAATCTTGCTACAGATTTGTACAAATGTCACCCTAATCTTGCTCACATCCATAATAGATAAAAGGCAATAATAACATAAAAAATGTTAATAACTGAAGACATACAGATATGCCAGACTGTTGTAATTCAACTAATTTTATCAAAACCATTGAGTTGTGCTTGAAATTGTTTATGAATATTTGATTAAAAATTTATATACAATACAAAATATATATAAAGTATTTTAGGGAGAATGATAAATAGAAGCTGTGCTATATTATATTGCCAGATATAAGTATAGTAATTTTTATAGCTGTCTTCAATTAATTCATACTTTTCTGAAAAGAAGATAATTAAATATGTTGTTAAATGCTACATGCATAGCAAAAAGTTAGAATAGTACTTAAATAATAATGATAAAAATACCCAAAGTAATTTATTGGAAGAGTTAAGAAACATGACCTAAAAATCTGTTGTTCTCCTCCTCAAACACAAGTGTATTTCAAAGGTCTACATCATATCATTTGAGAAGTAGATGGGTACTTTCAGAAATAACTCATTAGGAGAATTCAATAGTTAATAATAGGATTTTCAAAGGGATTTAAGAGGATTAGGGAAGGACTTGGTCAATGAAATCCCACAGTCTTCATTGAAAATGTCAACTCAGACAAACATTTCGTTAAAATAGTCACACATGTACAGTCACTGATTTATGGTTGTACTGTATTTGGTTATAATGTACTCGAGCCAAACAAGAATGTGAGCTAGTGTTTAATTCAAACTAAAACGGCTAAGTTAAAGAAAAGATTATTTTGTATTCAGGTTGCATTTGACTGAAAAGAAACACATTGCTTTAGTTTCTTTGTGAAAAATGTATTTATTATTTTTCACAAAGTGAATATTTTCCATGAAGAATTACACTTCTCAGATACTTCCAACAAAAAAATCCTTTCCACAAAAAATTGCAAAATCAATTCACATTAGTATTTACTTTTTATGAAGCATTAAATCAGTAGGGATGACCCTGCTAACAGAGTTACCAGTAATGCAAATGGATTGAGTGGAACCACTAGTTAAAATTCTATGATATTCCAGACACAACATCTTAGACACTGCATTTGCAATTATGTGTCTGTATATATATGTCTTTAATTTAGAACATAATTGGGAATGGTGCTAAAAATGTTAAAGTATAGTGGGATGGATCCCACAAAGTTCTTCAGTTGTTATATCAAATATCACGTCACACTGATTCTGTATGAAAACTAAATGCCTGCAGAGTCCCTAGATATATCCAAACTACTAAAGTGACAGCTGCTTCTCTCAATTTAAAACTAATTGCTCATTATTAAATATCTCTGAGTATGTTAATTAAGCATACTTACATATGTTTCTAAAGAAAATATATCCTGGAAATCTCTTTCTTTCAAACAAAGGAATACTAGTGAATCTGTGCTTGTCTCTGCTCTCTTTTCTAACGTTTTTTGTTTTTAATAAAAGTGATGTGATGTGATTTTAGTTGTTAGTGTGGAATTTTTTCCATTTCCAATGCTTTCTAAAACAGAGAAATCCACTAAAGTCAGTGAAAACATCATGCTATACATAGCAGACTATCTTTTTCAACCAGAATTACTTTTCTTTCCCAGAGGATAGAAAAAGTATGCTGTGGTTAAACAGGATAAAACTTCCTCCATTTTTTTTTCTTTTTTTAGTTTTGAATTCAGGCATGCAGTAGCAGCTAAAACGATATATATCATATGTTTGCTTAAAGTCCAATGAAAAAAAAGTGCATCAGATGAAAACTGAACATTAATGATGAAAGACTATGAGAACTGCCTTTATAAATTAGGAGTCTATTGACAGTGAAACTGTATTAAGCCTGTACGTGCCTTTGCATTCAGGAGAGCTGGACCGAATTATGCCAAATAAGAAACATCCCAGAAATTTAAAGGATATAAGAGAACATTATAATGATCTATCCTGACCTTGTGTGCACAGTACAGTCTGTACTAGTTCAATAGTCAGACATATGAAAAGACTCTTTCTTGTACTAGAGATATTATCATAGGAAGTGCCATATTATATGTGTTGCTAGATAAATATTTGTATTTATACATATATGTTTATTGAGAAAAGTTTACCTTTAACATGTGTGCATATATATATATATAATATAGGTATATAATATTATTTAACCAATATATTTAATGAAAGCCCAAGGACACAATGATGTCCTCATATCAGCTAAGAGAAACTAACCATAATGTCTTTATGCTCTTTATGTGAAGGCAACTGGAATGTATCGAGCTCTGACTAGAGGGGGATGAAGAATGAGTGGAGAGCTTATGGGTAAGAATTAAGGGGCAAGCTCACATGGGGAACACTGTTGTAGATGTTTACTAAAGGTCACCTGATCAGACCACCCTGATATCTGCTGAAAAGAAAATGCAACTAGGCATGCATTGCCCAGGAGGTTCAATGCAGAGCACTGATTTTTAGTAAATTTAGTGAATGACTCATACCCTGTTGGATTCATGAGACTCATTCCCTGTTGGATTTATGAGAGAGGCCAAAGACTGAGTGGAAATGACAAGCACAACACAGCACTAGGTAGCCAGGTGTGCTGATTGCTTTGGTACAAGAGAGCCTGAATATGTCAAGCAGATCCCAGCCTTTAGGAGATGTTGTTACTGGTGACACACCATATCCCAGAGAGAGCAAAGGCCTCCACTGGCTCCTGCAAAACCTTGTTCCAGCCTATTTAGATAATTCAGAGCAGCAGTACTGTATGCCAACCACTTCCACTTCATTCTCATCCATCACTACACATGTGGGCTGACCCCATACGTCTCTGGCAAGCCTAAGAAAGCAATAGGAATACTGAGCCTGCACTGATGTAAAATCAGTGTAGATCCACTGAAGTTGTGGATGATACATCAATTAACACTGAGTTGCAATGTAAACTGCAATAGATTTGGAATTTGAATTCAGTGCGATTTGCACTGAGTGGAAAAGATAGTGAATCAGAGCATATTAAAATTGGGTACTGGGAAACCCTAGTACCTGGCATAACGAGAGAAAGTGTAAGTAAATACATATGCATGTGTAGGATAAAAGGGAAAATTTTAATTCCTGAATTATTCAGTATCTCAGAAAGACACTACTCTTTCAGAGAGAAGAAACTTTTGCTGCTGTTGAAATATTTGCTTCATGAATAAGTGTGTAGCCACTCCAGAAAAAAAGGTTTTTGAAGCACGATGATTGAAATGCCAGGTGTAGACTAGACTCATTTTACACAATCATATTTATTAAGGAATAAAATTATCATCATTGTCATTATCAGCCCTAATTCCTACTCTGCTGCTATGAACTTTACATTGATTTATCCCACAGAAGTTGTGAAACTGTGTACAAATACTTAAATAGTTAAGCCAGATCACACAATTTGTCTTAGACTCTTAATTTTTCTCTTCTGTAGAAACATCACAGAAATGGCCAGGTGTGGACAAAATTTGCTCAGGGGTTATTATTGCACACTTGCCTGAACACCTTTTTATAATCTATCACTTCAAAGTTTACAGGTTGAGGCAAGATATACTCTTATTGAAACAATTGCTGCTGCAAACTAGGTTTTGCAATCACCAAAATAAACTCTTCCAATATGGATGCTTTCTGCTCTGACAATCTTACTTATGTAACTTAATACAGCCATTATTATTGGAGATTGCAGACATTACAATACCTGTTGCAAGAATTCAGCTAGTCAACTGAATAGGCTAAGCAGGAGAAAAGCAAACTGAATAGCTGTTTTTAACTGTGAACATTACATTTTCTCTGAATATATTCAGCTACTTATCCCTGCAGGTGAATAACAGGACTTCCTGCTGGTGAAAGACATAAGTTATTGCAATATATGGGGAGGGGGGAAATATTGCTTCACAAGATGCCGACAGATGTGGTTTTCGGATCTGTAAGAATGATAAACTGTCTAACTGATCTATAGTGAAGTAGAAAACTCTACCTTAGACTTAGTTAATAGTCCAGGAAACTGGCTATACTCCATGGATCTGCTCCCTAGTAAGCTGAAACACCAGGGATCTCTGCTTCTCAATTGCATGTAGTGAACAGCAATTGTTACACTCTGTGCACCATTTTAGTGTCCCGCAGACTACTCAAAACTGAAGTCTTGAAGACAAAATTGAAACCATGAGATTTGTTACATAAGTGGCCTGCAGTATCCTTTGAAAGTCTGGATTTACTGATGGGAGAAGGAGAAAGAAGTTAATAGCTCTTCCTGCCAGGGCGAACTACAAAGGTTACTCATTTAAGATATGCTAACCCTCATATTGTAACAGTTCATTTATTATCCAGACAGTCCCACAGGATAAGGGAATTGGGCTTTAGAGCTTCAAGTGGTATTAAAATGACAAGGAAACCCTTTTTGAACACTGATGTATGGTATTGAAATACTGTATTTAGCTATATAAATATTCCATCTCTTAATATATTCCTGAAATCAACAAGTAATTTATAGAACAAAACTTATGATATCATGATATCATAAGTAATTTACATAGCAAAACAGCTATTATGCTTTATAAATAGCAAAATAACAAATTACACAATACTCTATTTCATAGAAGACATAAATCAATATATTAATTACCAAATCTAAAACATTACAAGAACCAAATAATAATAAGGCATTCAAATCAGGACCTGTATATAAACTTTGTCTCGAAAGATCATTCACATCATGTGAAAAGTGACAATGGTTTCTATGAGATTATTTTATATCTGTATTTATTATTGTTACTTCTTTCAAAAAATAACCAGTATTGACTTGTAACCAACTGTATATTTTCATTTGAGCCAAGGCATAGCTTTTTCAAGACTATATGCAAAAAATTCACACAATCTAACTTGTCGTTCACTGTTATTTCCACAGGCTAAGCTGTGCATTCACAAGAAGACAAAATAGACAACTACATAAACATACACACAGTTTCCTCTACATTCCATCTACCTGGGGTCAGACTGAAAATTTTCTGCAGCTACTGCTGCTGTTTGAAATAATAACAGTAACTGGAACACAGCAAGTTGAATCTGAGCCAGCAGTGCCCTGGCAGCCAGGAGGGCCAACCTTGTCCCGGGGGCATCAGGCAAAGCATCGCCAGCCTGGTGAGGGAGGGGATTGTCCCGCTCTGCTCTGCTCTGCTCTGCCGTGACCTCACCTCAAGTGCTGTCTGCAGCTTTGGGTGCCGCATTACAAGGATACAAAGCTATTAGAGAGTGTCCAAAGGAGGGCTATGAAGATGGTAGAGGGTCTAGAAGGCAAGCCATACCAGAAGTGGTTGGGGTCACTTGTTCATCCTGAAGTAGAGAAGACTGAGGGCAGACCTCATCGTGGAGGAGCAGGTACCAGTCTCTTTCCTCTGGTGACCAGTCATAGGACTCAAGGGAATGGCATGAAGTTGTGTCAGGGGAGGTTTAAGCTGGATATTGGGAAAAGGTTCTTCACTCAGAGAGGGGTTGGTTTGGAACAGGCTTCTCAGGGAAGCTGTCACAGTGCCAAGGCTGACAGAGTTCAAGCAGCATTTGGACAAATTTGCTGTCAGGTACATTTGGACACATTCGCTTTCAGGCACATGGTGTGATTCTTGTGGCTGTTCTGTGCACCACCAGCAGTTGGACTCATATGGGCCTCTTCCAACTCATGATATTCTATGAACTAATATAACGATATTTCAAGTAAAGAGAAACCCATTCTCCTTTTCAAATGGGAGGCAGCTTTAAAAAAAAAATCCATTTTGAAAAATTGTATTTATCATGCCAAGTGAGAACTTGGCATTTAAAGTTGTGTCAAACTCTATCAAACCACGATTCAGAATAATGCAACATAATTCTTCAGTTCAAATCTCTTTTCAATGTGCAAGTCAGCCTGAGATGACCAACTACAGGTACAAAAAGACAGCATTGATTTCCATTCCAGCAGTTCCAAATAGCCCATTTGTTCTAAAATTGCTTACCTCAAATTATATTCCCAGGTGCAGAATTAACACTGTAAGAAATTCAGAATTATTTCCTTTATTTAAGATGGGATGAATACATAAAGAAAATCATATGTGAGGGATTTTTTTTGTAATTCTATATCTTCCTCAAGAATATTGTCACACTTCCATTTCTGATCCTAGTTAACTACAAGCGTAAAAACAAGGCACAAGGGAAATAGCAGAGCTATTTAGATAAATTATCTAAATATTTAATATCGCACAACGTTGCTGTCCTGTGTTTTGGTTTTTGTCTCAACAAATGGTTTTGGAGGGTGTCATTATATGAATCTTCACTAGCAATTAGTTTTAAAATCAGTCAGTCACTTCCTATGTTTTATCTGGGGAGTCTGCTTATGATTTTCCTAGAATGTAGGTAAGGAAAACAGAGGCTACAACTTCTAATGCCAAAACAGCTGGAAATAGCAACAAGCTTTCAGACAAAAGATCTTTTCTGCAGGTCACTCAGATGTTATGTTTCCACATCAAACGTAGGATTGTGATCTCACCACATGACAATTAGCATTTTAGTTAGATTAAGAGTGTCCTACTGAGGAAGATAACCCAGCTGTTCTACTGATTGCAGATCTGAAACAGTAGGAAGACCACCCATTTGTTCAGTGGATATGTCTCTAACTCTGCAATACAGGGCAGCATTTTAAAATACAGCTAACACAGATCAAGGTTACACAGGCATCTATCCATCAGTTTAGATGAAACTTTTAGTTTTTCTGACTTTCTACAGTGTTGACCTGTACCCTATAAGTAATAAGAGCACTGTGGATTTTCATAACAAGGTGTGAATACACCCATCATCATTGTGGTTGTAGCATGTGGGTGATGGGAGTATGTATAGGCACAAAGCCTGATGAGGTAATTTTATAAAACCACGCCAGAGGAAATGTGTCACACTGGCACAGCCTTACCCAATTTCAACACATTAATCTGTACCATCCTGAAGCCAACTCCAGTAGTTTTTCAGAGGTGGTTGGAGTTTTTCAGTTTGTGGGGGCTTTTTCTCCTATTTTTGGGGGAGTGAGGAAGGAAGAGACATCAGGGAATGACTTTCTTTTTTTTCCCTTCTGCCTATCACCCTGAAGTTGTTTCAGAGGGTGCTCACAGAATATTTCTTTTCTCTTATAGGTCCAGCCATAGAGTCCTAAAAGCACATTCCACAGGAATAGCTCAAATGGACTGTAGAATCATAAACAATCAGAAACTGGGTGTGGAGTCATAAAAATCCAGAAAAATCAGTTAATCATACTATTTTATGAATCAAAATAGAATACTCTGCCTGAATATGATAGCAAGCAGCAGAGCCTAAACTCAGCTTCACTTCCCAAAGAGTAAAAATTCATCAGCAGGCTTCTAATACCTAAAGGATAATTAGTTAGCTATGAACAGAAAGAAAGAACTAACATTTGAAAAAATCACACATCTTCATGCTTCTTCACTACACTGTTATTTTGGGCTTGTAAAAGGTTCTCATTCATACAAGAAACCATGGCCTAAGTTTAAGAGGACTGCAAACAAAGTGAAAAGCCCAGTTTGGGTTGTGGTATATGAACGAGTTCTGTCCTAATTTTGCAGTGAAGATGCAGGGAAAACAAAACTAATTAAGCTTCCAAAAACACAAGTTGACTCAAAATTTGGAAAAGATTACAAGTGAATCAGCCAACTGAAGCACTAAAACATCAGAAGATATGTTCCCAGAAGTCCCAAACAAATGTTCAGAGGATATGCCCAACTTGAGCTTCCTCATGTGTTATACAGCTCAAATCTGGTCCAACTAACCTTAATGCATATAAGAATTAATACAAATGTGATATATATTTAAGTAGGGAGGTCTCTTTCTCTTCCTCTTTTCCTATAGAATATTTTTTTAGAACTATTTGGTCAACATTTGAAAGACAAGTTAGTCTTCAAATTACATTGAATAAAATGTACTATTCATCAGATATTTCTGAATTCATTATGCACTGATTTTTACAACTCAGAACAAATCCCACATATTCTTAGATAATCAGTCACCCTTATAAAATCCTTATCCAAAGGAATCTATGCTGTTAGCACAGAAACCAGACACAAAAGAGTATTCAATTTAGACGCTTAGCTTGGGCAAACAAAAACATGCCACTTATTCAGTAGTCATGAATGATCTATTGTGCTGTTCAATTATGCCACTTTCTTTCCAGATTATCTAAGGATAGAAAAAAGTTTCATCTGTTAATAAATCTGGATAGCCTGAACAGTACATCTGAAATACAGTCTGTCAACTTGGCCATATAAATTTGACCCCGGTATTTATTGCATATTGAGAGCTTACATTTGTCTTAGATCAGAAGTTGAATCATATTAACTACAATTCAGTTGGTGTTTGCCCATGCCTCAGAGTTAATGCAGAACTTAATGGTACTGGAATTCTTTAGACTTTTTACAGGTTGCTGTGGAAGTTTAAAGGAGCAAATAAAAAAGTAAAGCTCATCTCTGAAAAAAAGATGACAGCTTCAGGAGCCAAAAGTTAGACATTTCCACTACCAATAAATGTGCTCTATTCTCAGATTAAATATTTTAAATAATAGGCAATTTTCCAGAAAATTTCCAGAGGTTTATCCTTATCTAACTAGGTTAACAGCATTATAACTACTGAAATGCATACCAGTTAGAGACACTGATCTCCTCTATAGTTGACTGACAATTTGGTGTCTCTATTCTCATTGCCATTGTCAATTGTTACTTAAGGCCAGCTCCACAAAACTAAAAGTAACCCTAAAACAAATGCATGTTTTAGAAGGACTTCCGGGAGTTACTGATATTTGAAACATCAGTACAGACTACAGAACAGAACACAGTTTCCAACTTCCTTTCCAACACCACAAAAAAAGTTGTAAATGAAAAGTGTCAAAGAAAGGTAGTTAAAGTATATTGTCAATGATTACCTTAGCAGGACTCTGTTAAATTAAAGTTATAATGATCTGAAGAAGTGCCAGCATCACAAAGGTGTAGCAGAAAAATGCAGAATACAGGAATATTCTTTCTGATACCAAATCTGGTTGCCAGTATAATTCTGTTCATGTCAGAAGGATATAATAGACAGGTACCTGACAACTTCATGCCAAGAGGAGCATGAAGTCTGCCTCTAGTTTTTGCTGTTCTCCAGTTCTTCTTAGAAGAAAGAAAAAACAACAAAACCCCCCGAAACCAATCAACGAAAATGAGAACAACCAAAAAAAACAAACAAAAAAAGGGGGGGGGGGGCGGGGAAGGGGAGGAGGGAAACAACTTTAAAACTTGCACAGTGTATCAAGAGAGAAAAAAAAATCTTCTCTTTCCTGCAGAAAGTAGTCTACATCCTGAATGGGATTAGAATTACATAGACAGAGTGGAAACCAAAGATGTCCCTGTCTCTTTTTAAACATCACAAAACATGGAATCATAGAATCATTTAGGTTGAAAGATATCACTAAGGTCATTGAGTCCAACTACCAAGCACTACTTGAGCACTGCCAAGTCTACCACTAAACCACGTCCCCAGGTGTCACATCTACACACTTCCTGGGCAGTCTATTCCAATGCTTGACAATCCTTTCTGTGAAAAAACTTTTCCTAATATCCAATCTCAACCTCCCCTGGCACAACTTGAGGCTATTTCCTCCTATTTTACCTCTTATTACCTGGGCAAAGTGACTGACACAAAACTATGCCAGAGGCATATGCCACAAAAGAATGAGTAACACACTTATTAGAAAGAACCTATACATAACACAACTGTTCAAACAAAGAAGTGTATTCTAAAATATAAGAAGTACATTTATTTCTTAAACCGATGTCTATAGAGAGCATGGAGAGAACCATAAAGATATGGTACTAGTTCTACTGGAGACAATGTTAATGACATGGTCTTGGCTGAGATCATTGAGATACAGAAGAGGATAATATTAAAATAATAAGTATCTTGGACATCTCTTTTGTGAATTTACTGCCTGGCATAATAAAGAAAATATTTAAAGAAGTTCTATTTTGCATGTTAAATGATTCCTTCTTGGAATGCTTGTTCCAGAACATATCAAAGGAAATGTTAGTCAAAAATTGAAAAAATAGTTATAGTTGAGATATTAAAGAATAGCGACCACAACAGAATTGAATTTAGTTCTCTTAGAGAAGCAATAATATTTTAAAAAAAAGAGAAAAATTAGCCATATAACATTACAAAAGGCATTCAAAACAAAAATCAAAACTTATACAAAAAAAATAAAAGGACTGACATAACTTAAAGATAATTTAAACCCTTGTATTACTAGCTGCAAGCTACATAAACATATGATACCAATCATACTTATTTCTGGACCTTAAAGAATCAGGAAAACAAATTTTAAAAACTTCCCTAGCAAAACAAGCATCAAGTAGAAACCTTTTCAAAGAAAGAAACAGCCCACTGAGGCCAACAGAAGAGAACGAATCATGAACACAAACTGATGGGAATTTGATACATGACCAAGCCATTATGAGATGACAAGTTAACATGTATCAGCTGTCTTTTGATAAAAGGATATCTCTGAATCAAGTAATTTTGGCCTCAAATTAAAAATGATGCAATGAAGTTTCTCTAATTTACTTTGCAACAGGCTGTAAATGTGCACCCAGATGCCAAGTAATTTGTTAAACCATTGCAAACTCTGTTTCTGAGTCCTGCATTTGTGATCTGCAAATCTATAGTCAAATCTGAAGAATGTGTAGTCAAACTCAACCCCAGGCAAGTCACCTGCAGAAGGATATGTGTCACCTATGCTACCCTGGAATAAATGAGAAACTGAACATTTGCTTGCAGTTTTACTTCACCACAGTGATTTAAGAAAATACTTGTTCAAGATACAGCTGTTTCAAGTAGTAATAAGTCTCTGTCCTAGAGAAAAAGCCTCACTTAAACTCACTGATAATGTATTAATTTTTTAGTACTTATTAACATTTATCAAAAAAGGAATTCTACCCAACTTGGGAACCCTTATAATGGTGGATCAGACTTTCAAAAAAAGCTTGTAATATTTCCAGAAATAGATGCAAAGCTTTTTCAATGTACTGTCCATTTTCTATTTTTTTTATATTTGAAATATTAAAGAAAAATAAAAACCTTACTAAGAATTCTTTGCAATGCTGGAGACTATAATTTTTAAAAACTAATACTTAAAAACCATTACACTTCAAAAAATAGGACTTGAAAGAAAAATTCCATGTCTCAATTTGAAGAGACACAGAATTAAATACTTAACTGCAAGCGAAACTAAGCATTCTTGTGGGGACTAAAATTGAAGGACAACAGACATCATTTACCCTTTCAGTGTTGCTACTGTTTCTAATGACTGAAAGACAAGAAGACTTATTTTAACATTCCTAAACTATCTGCAAAATTGACATTAATTAAAAGTATCTAGATAAAAGTTTCAAAAGAATAAATGGCAGCGGCTTAAGGAGAAATTTGGTTTCATCAGCACAGTAGAATTTTCGGAATGCATTTACAGCAAAATCAATAAAAGGAAAAAGGTTAATTTATCTAACTCAGTATCTCAAAGCACTTTAAATAAAATGCTGTACTTAAGTCTTTTGGAGCTTACTGATAAATAAAATTGCTTGTTAGCGCAGCATATAACAATTTATTACTAGTTTATCACTCAGAGCTGAGAATAACACCATCTAAGATAATACAAAGTAAATAATGGGTTTTTTGTTATTACTTCTAAATTAGAATGTGCGCAGATACTCATAGATTTTACTTTTTATCTTGTCTACACACTTGCCAGCTGCTAGCCTGAGCAGCTTGGTTTTTTGACTGTTGACGTTAACAAGTCTTTTGGTAAAAACTTACTGCTATAGTGATTTGGTTTAGGGTACATGAAGCCCTGTCTCACTGCCCAGCTATGTGGTCTTCTTTGAAATTTCCAGTCCATGCTTTTATCTAGGGAGGATTCTTTCATCTTCCACAGTCAGGCAGACCTTATGTGGTCTTTTTTTCCCAGATGTTGCTTTCCTTTAACACTGTATTGATCTGGGCAGCCTTCTTCATTCTTTGGCTTCCTGCTTTAATATTCTGTCTCCAGAAAGCTCAAGATGTATGTACATGTCCAAGAATCCCCTGGGAATAAGATCATGCCAAAATCATGCAGGGAGAGGTTTGGACAATAACCGTAATCCACTTGAAAGCAAGGAGTAGCACAGAAAATGTCTTCCAAATACTCATTTATTGCACTGTCTCCAGTTATTGTTAAAGGACAAAAACTTCAGAACCAAATCCTATGTTTTCGCTAATTTTAATTCTTTTAACCCTTAAGAATAAGATTTGGCACCTCCAATTCATGAAAACGAAAATACCTTCTGTCTAAATAGTGCTTGGTTATCATCTGGATTTCCTAGGAACAGCTACCTGCAACACAGGAGACTGAAATTTCCATGGGAACTATTGGCAAAGATAATTGCCATGCCACTAAAATGACAGTAGTTATCTGACTTCACTACAGAATTATCAGTTTGGAAGGACCAAAAGAGATAAATGATCTATCATAGTAAAGATTATTTGATTCTCTTGTGACAAAAACAAGTCTAATTTCCTAAGAAAATGAGATGTTCCGGATCACTCCTGATTGGTAACACAATCCATGCTCCTTATGACACATGAGATCCTACTGACCAATTTCAAATATTGTAGGAAAAGGGTGAGGAGTAAGGGGAGTCTTAAAAACATTAACTTCTTCCAAGTTTCATGAAAATCACCACTGAAGAAATAGGGACTCCATTAGTCCCTTAACAAAAAAGAACAAACTCATTATCCAATGAATACAATTAGCAGGCAACTGGTCAATTAGCACATGCAAACTGACCGGTCAACAAGCACGTGCAGAAACAATCACATCTCTGCTACTTTTGGCCCACCTAGGGACAAAAAAGTGAATAACAAGTAAAAAGCATTGAAGAAATACTGTTGAAGCTTACATGAGATGAAGACTTTAGTGCCTGGGATAACATTATGTGTGCTGCAGTAGAAAAACTTTAGGGATAAGGAAAAGTGAATATGACTTTAGAAGAATTAAGTGATTTGTTATGTAGTAAAGATACATATAAAGTTAATGATGAAAATATGTCAGACCACTTCAGCAGAGAAATTAAGAAGTCCAAGGGACTTGTGATATAAGGATATAGAAGGCTACAATACATTTTTTCACGTTCCAAGTTTTTATTCTGCTTTAATTTTTGCCTGCTATTGAGGCATGCCCTAGTTTATATTTCTTACTGCCGATGTCATGCTACTCAAAGGTATTTCAGTCTCACCAAGCAAAACAATAGGTAGCTGGAAGGAAGTTTCATTCTCACACATAAATTGTATAATTCTACTGAGAAAGAAATTATGAGATTTATCAATTAATAAATACTAGAGGATCGCAGGAGTTTATTGAAGTTTTTTATAAAACTTCAAAGTGAATCCAGGTTTCTCAAATCTAATAGATTATTAACACATTATTGATGATCCTATCAACCCCACAGAAAAACTCTCAGTGAAAGAAAAGGCCTTGCCTTCCCAAAAAGAAATAGTGCAATTATAAAAGGATTTGGTTTAAAGGCATGTTTTATGAGTACTGTAAGTTCTGCAAGCTTTATATCAGATCTCTGGAGTTCCCCATCCAAGCTGTCAGCAGTTGTGAGGTCTTTACAAGGGTTAAAAATCAGCAAATGCTTAGGTTAGGAACTGATTAGTTAAAAACAAGTCTTGTCCAATCAACAGTATTAAGGTCAGCCTGAAAGCTTTCTAATCCCATTATGCAACCTGCTCTCGGGATCTACCTCCACCCTTTCGAGCTCTCGGATGCATTTTTAAAAGTCTGTAAACAATGCTATAGTGAGTAAGTAGTATCAGCATTATTACAAGCCCTCTGAAAGCAACTGCAGAACTCCAAGATGCCAAGAGAAACAGATTCTTACCCTGTGCTACTGTAATGCAGTTGCAACCATAATTATGGGGCTCAGGTGGATGCTGTAATGCCTAACCTCTGCCATCAGAATTACAATGTCTGGCACGAGCAGATCTTACAAACTGAAGGACCAAACAGTTACAAAGCAAAACCACTGCAACAAAATTTGCACAGAAATCAACCTCTATGGCAACTTACCACCATGTTAAACACAGGGGCTAAACCACACCAACCAGGTTGAAGCAGGGCTACTGTCATATATATAGTGTATGACTAATTCAGAAAAACTCTAGAGCACCGTTTCATCATAGATTAGAAATCTACTTTCTGGGTACTAATTGATAGTTTACACCATTTAAAATATAAAACATGCTAGGACATGACAAGTTTAACTTTCAGATATTCCCTATGGGTCCTGCAACACTCCCAGGCAATAGTATCAGATATCAGTACACGTCAATATGTCTGTTACCTTTCAACAATCCCAAGGCAGAGCATTTCTATGCTGCTATCAAATTCACAGCACAATTCAGGAGCTGTTTCACAACAATGTATAAACATTAGTTACTATTATTTTCAAATCTCCACGCTGTAAGCTTTTTGTTTTGTTTTACTTTTAAATTAAGAGTACAAGGAGTTTTCAACAGCCCAGAGATCTAATTTTACAGCTCAAGGGTTTTAGTGGTATTACATGTTAAATCAGTAAATGTGAAACCACAAAAAAATATTCCAATCCATTAACCTGGTATTATGAAGTAATTTGTTACATTTTCTAAGAAAGTAAGGGGTTGTTCCGTGTCAAGAAAATTACAGAGACGTCATATAGCGCTTGTAATATCTATTTCACAATTCTAAATGACATGTACCTACACATATTACAGTGCTCTATAAAATCCTCAAAGAAGCATCTTCTGAAAACACCAATTTCCTGATAACAAAAAAGCATGGTAACTTGTAAGTATCAAGTTTTTTCATAAGTGTTTAACCACAGAATAAAATGGAAAGTGAAATTATACACAGTAATCAAAATTGTCAGAGTTTCATGTTGTAATGCCTGGCGTATGGGCAAAATAGAACAACTTTTGTCATGATTGAGTTTAGTCAATTACGCTACAGGAATCACCTCAAAGAGTCTTGTGCCTTAGACTTTGATCTTGCAAACAAACCCCAATTTAACTTTTAATCAATGGACTAATTTGTCTAATTAAAGGTACACACACAATCAAATATTTATAGAACCAAAGTTTTATGATATAGTCTATAAGACCACTTTGTATGCAGTGAAAATAACTTAAACAGCTTGTATATAACCTGGGGTTTTTTAATGCTTCTCGGCCAAAGAGTAGCTGAGCTCTGACAGGAAGCTGTGAGTGGCTCACCTATTTCAACAAGCCATCAATTCAGTGTAAACTATTTTGAAAGCTGCTTAACCTAAGCGTATCGTGCTTAATCTAAATCAGCACATTGTGCACCAAAACAGATGGAGAGCACACCAGAGTCATTCCTGTGGTCCAGAGATAGCCATGTCCAGCAGCTATGGGAGCCACTTAGGTCCAGTCACTGCTCAAGTGACTACAACTCCATCCTCATCTTCCAGACCATTATTAGTTCAAAGACACACGGCTTAGTAATAACATCTTCACTTATACTTTATCAAGGCAATAGTGCTGCTGCTTGTAAACTCGGCAGTAAGCCATTCCCAGCCAAAGAGTTTTATCCCTGGATGTATAACCTGCTAAGCCTATCATCATTCACCTCAGATCCATCTTACCTACTTTTATCAGTCTAAGCAAGGCCTCTGGTTTAAGCTGACCATTATTTTCCTTCTAAACTCAGAAGAGACAGAAATACACTTTCGGATGTAGTCTAACAAACAAATGGATCACCTCTTTCAGAGGAATATCTTGTCAACTTTTTCATCATAGAAGTTTGTGGAAGGTTTGTTATTGTCCTTAGTAACAGTGAAATCAGGCTTCTATTCTATTTTTGTATTAAAGATTTCATATATTTAGCAGTAGAATTTAAGGACAGTTTGCTACATTCAGAGCTGTAGTGGATGAACCACTCTTTACTGTAACTTTGTCTTCTAAATGTGAACTGTCTATTTACAACAATTCAAGTGTCTTAGAAATGAAATAACCCACTGCAGTGCTTGAGTGTTGACCCACAGAAGCTGCAGTCATTCGACATGGAATACTACGGAATCAGTAAAGAGCTTGGGACTGTTTACAGCCTGGTTCTGAGCTATAACAAATGCTCAACCTGCTGAATACTTTACCATCTCAATAGTGTGTTTAGAAATGACTGTTATTCCAGAGGCTTGTGTAACTTGAAAATATGCAGGAGGACATGGCCATGCCTAAGATAAGCAGAGAAGAGAAAATAATGACTTACGGCACGTAAACACAGGCATGTAAAGACAAGATGTTTTTTCAGCAAAAACCTTAATAAGAACAAGATCTCTAAGAGAGCTTACATCTTTCTGGGCTCCCAGACAACACATATTTTCAAGCTTTGCATCATACCATTCTCAATCAACTGGGATGAAATATTTAATATATAAAGGAATGGGTTTATTTTCCTTTGCTCTTGGCTTTTACCACACATCCACGGGACAGCACTTAGCTTAATCATAAATAAAGATTTGCAGGAGCTCATGGAATTGAGAAACACTTGCTAACCTTTAGCTTTCTGGATGAAAAGTGACCTTCAGTGATGACCCCAGTGAATAGTGCTATCTGGAATAATTCCCTCACATCAAGCAACCTATTATTTTGCTATTATTAAGTTTTAGTAACACTGCTGGGAGAAACCATCTGTTAAAAGAGAAACAAGGTACTAACCCATAGGTATGTGGGGACTGTTGTTTTCGGCAATCAGGTTAAGGCACTTTTCATTCATTTTGTACAATTTCCTTTTATCAGCGTCAGAAAGACCAGAATAAGAAAAGGCCAACATCCCTGTGATGTTTATTGCACATCAACGAATAAAAGATGTATTTACAGCTGTATTCAACATTTTACAAGGCCTATTAAACAAATGTGTTGTAAGAAAAAGCCTATAAAGCGAACTTAGCAACAGTAAAAAGCCCATTGTTTGACTCCCCACAGAAACTTCAATTGCTTCACAGTATGAAGCCAGGAATCCTTTAGACAAAAATAAACACAGAAGTAGAGAATAGATACATTAAGGATGTTAAGAAGAGTGAAATCCTCTTCCACTAAATGCCTGTCTTCGAAGAACTGGTTCCTTGGTTTATAGAATTACTTTACAAACAGTTTTTGTAAAAAAACCCAAAAAACCCTTCATACTAGAGGGATATGGTTGAGAAACTTTTATATTTGTATGTAAATATTCTTTGGGGGATTTAAAACAAAACAAAAACAAATAGAAAGAGAAGGCAAACTGCAAATGCTGAACTGAAGAAGTTGATTTCCTAAAATGTGAAATTCTTCATTACTGATGAAGTAAAAATATTAGCAACATGATTTCACAAGGATCATAAACAGATTTTTTTCTTAGCTGTTCCTGCCAAATCACAGTCTGAGGAGTACTATATATTGCCTGTCATCACGTTCCTATAAATAATAAATGTCTTCTGCTCAGGCCAAAATTATATAAGAAGTCATCAGTGATATTTTTGTTTCTTCCAGTTTCGGTTAACAGGCATTGTTTGGTTGAATTTGTGCTTTGGGTTTTGTTTTTTGGGGTTTTTTTATTATTTTTCACAAATGAAAATTTTGGCCTTTAATTCTTTTCTATATTTTGACATTAAGTATTCATAGGGATCCTTTAAACTATACTGTAATAGATCACACAAAGCAGACAAGTCTCGTGTTTGTCACATAATCTTCCTTGACCGGAAATGTGTCTTTCACAACTAGGTTTCTGATATGAAAGCTTGTGTTAAGCAAATTCAATGGCAATATAATTTTTGAATGTTGCATGTCTATGGCAAACTAGTCTTTGTCATTAGACTATTACAGGGTTTCCTTTGTGTTGACTTTTTAACCTGAAGAAGCATTCAAAACTTCAGTTTTTAATCTATTCCTTTAGATCTAAGTACCAGGAGTCAATCAGAAACAGGCAGACAAGTTACAGAAAATGTTATTGCACCATATTTCTCCATGGAAGGCAAAGAGACAACGTGACACAGGATTGCTGCATCCTGGTAAACTTAATTGAGTTGGTATTGTGGAGTTTACAAGGTAAAAGGATGGCACTTCCATGGGGCAAATAAAGTTTCAGTCTGAAACACAGCACTGCATTCAGGAATAAATTCTAGGTCATTATATATAACTGGAGGGCTCTTGTTGACTTTTAATAAGAGTTGAGCAGATTCTGATTGAGAGAAGAGGCAATAAAGCGTACCAAGTACTCTGCTGAGATAGAGTAGCAAGAGATGACAGAAACAACAGACAATTATCTGCTTTCACCTGAGACTAATAAAAAGTAATTTAAAGATGAGATTCAACTTTTATTTCATCAAAAATTATTTTTCAGCCACATGAGTGATCCAAGTTTTCAGCTATCGGCTACACACACAAGCTGGGTGTCATGCCTGGGCCAAGAAGTTTGTCAGGCATTCCTTCGTTGACAACTTTGTGGTTGCAGACCTCCTCTACATACTTGCATAGAAATTGTAAAAGGAACCTTTGACATGCCATTGCACTCTGAAGGTCCTGCAAACGGAAGGCAAAATAAGAATGAGTAGACTGGAAGAGGAACAAAGATTTGTCATGATGATTATACATTCACCAAGACAAGTGCAGCTGAACAGTGTATCTGGATGCTCAAGTGCAATGCGCTGCAATTTACATATCCTCGGAAAAGGTCTAGCATCAAAATGTCACTGAGAAATCCTGAGGGGAAAAAACCCAGAGAACCTATTCCTTGTGTTTGCAATGTTGTTTCTTCAAAAGAAAAAACCCCAAATCTATCTCAAAATACTTTTGCTAGGGTGATTTTTATAGGCATGAAAATCATCACAGTGTAAGAGAAAACTGAATATATAATGATACATTTCTGCTTTACATTGTCTTGAAAGGGAAAAAATAGTCTTTTGACTGCTATAAAACAGTTTGCCAAAAGGATGCAGCATAAGTGAAAGCATATCAATTTATAGCTTAAACTAACAGAAGATGCTAAAAGGAGAAGCACATTGAAGTCAGCTTTCAACTGAATTAGTTAACAAGGAGAAATCTCTCTTCCAAAATAAGAATTTGTAGCCTTGAGGACCATCAGAAGAACTGATGAAAAAGGAATTTTTCAATGTGAGATGATAAAAGTGGGGAAACAATAAATTGGTAATATTTGTTTTAATAACTGTGCTCTGAGATAATCATGATGGTTTCATTTGCTTAAATGTATTCGGTAAACTCAATAGATTCAGCTCGTCAAACTGAATCTTGGTGATGACAATTTAAATTTTGCACCCATTTAAAGATGGAGTTTATTTTAAAAAAAATACTTCTCAAATATTGTTTCTTCAAAGTTATTTATGTCCTTTCTTTACAGGAGTTTGAAACTGTAGCTGAAGTACACTATGGGTTTTTATAATGCAAGATTTTCATTCTTTTTCTCTTGTAACATGTTCTTTCATGTTTAATGCTGAATCCTTAACTGATTTAAACAAATGCCAAGCATTAACTAACCAACACAAAACATTTTAAATGGTGTATTCAAGAGGGCTTTTTTTTCTTTTCCCCCAGTAAAACAAAGATTATTATCTTTACCCTTTCAGGCTATGAATTTTTTAAAGAAATTATTATTTTTCTAATTAATGCTGTCTGCATGCTGTAACTTCATCATATTTGCCTGGCTACATGAAGAAAACCAGAGCAGCAGTTTTAATAATATGGAATATTTCCATTGCACATTTTTAGAATATTCATTGACCAAAAGTTCCTGAAAAGGCCTGACAGAGATGCTCACCCTTTCACACCATCCCATAAATCCTGTAAACAGCATTAATCTTGTTTTCATTTAAGTAAAATATAACGCTTGTTTTCAGTGAAATAATGATGAGCACGGTATCTGATGAAGAGTTTAAAATAGCAGATGGTGTTATCACTTTGAAAGCAGGGAGTTAGCTGCAGAGAAGCAGCAGCATGCAGGATATTCTGGTCTTGCACCTTCAGATGGTCCTTAGCTCTTTAAAGCAAAAACAGGCAAGTGATTGATGTTAGGCAGCAAACCCGTCTGCTTCTTGAATCCCTGGTGGTGGTGCTTATCGCTTCAGAGTTCTGCTACAGCAACACTTACAGAAGCCTTTGTCAACAAAATGCAATTATGAAAGGAACTAGAATAAATTCTCTGCCAAAAAAATTCGTGTCTCAGTGAGCAAGTCACTGTAGGGTTACTCATAAGCACTCCTGAACTTCCTAGCAGTCACTTCTTGCAATATGGATGAATAACAAACTTAAATCTTGGCCTGTTGGTAAACGATCAGTTGCCTGTCCAGTGGGAGATGGGATGCAAAAGCTCTCCTCTCTTACCTCATAAGTGGCCTAGAGATATTTGTGCATATTTTTTAAGACATTTCTAAGTTGAGATGGAGTTCTATGTGGCCTCGAGAATGTGGGTAAGAAGAAGACACTACTCATCACTCATAATTCTGGTTATCAGCCCTTAACAGCCAAACACATTTAGATGTGGAGCCATAATATAGGTCTATACCACTTATCTTTTTTATACATGTATTTCACTGGACTATATGTAAGCAAAGATCACAAGTCCAATCTTTATTCTGGTACAAATTCAAGGTGACTTAGATCTAGCATGAATTAACAACTTTCTTGAATTTGAATTTGCTTTGGTAGGAAAGCTAGTCTTTCCTACTCATTCAAAACCAAAATTCTACTACAATGAAAGCTGTTAAAAATAGAAAACATTTTCATGCATAAAACTGAATCATCATGATTCAGTTATGGGCTATGTGGCTATTCATTAATTAGCCATGATTTATGTGGCCAGGTGATTACTAATTGAAAATACTATACTTGTATTAAATACATTTGCTTACTTCAGAATTCAGAAATGCCTGTCTAAAAATTCCTGACATCTTTGCTATTCAATTTAGTTGTTAGCCCTTGAGTAAATTTTACTGCCATCTAGCTAGGGAAAAGACAGAGTAAGATAACATGGATAAACATGGCCAAACTTAGTGTTAATTAAAATAAATTCTAAATTACATATATCAAGAAAGTAGGTGTGCTGAAACTCTGGTCCCTGCAAATGGTAATGAAACACTTTTTCTGCTGTAGCAGACCTCAGCAACCCTCAAAGATGATTAGATAACCCTAACACACCTAAATTCTTCTACATTAAATGTTCTTTAATACACATTTCACTTACTAAAATCTGAATACGAATATGAAAAGTATCACTTTTTGTCTGCAACATTTCAGCTCTCCCTTCCTTAGCTGTCTGCTGCTTTTGTTTAAAGCATTTATGCTTGGAGAATAAATTTTTTAAACCAGATGATTTCCAAGTTCAGTCTTCTCCTTCTGCCTGCTGCAGCTTGACTTTACTGTAGAAAGTTACAAGGAAGTAAAAGAAAGATATTTGGATGGGTAAGACAGGCACAAGTGCCTTTTAACCATGCCTTTTCTAGCCAAGAGCAGTGTCCAGGGCGTAACTTTAAAACCTGAGGTCAAGTAATGCCAAACTTTGTCACTGAAGAGCAATGTAATGAGTGAAACAGAAAACTGATCCCTTGGGATCCGCAAATCGCTGCATGTAACCGACTGTACCAGATCCCATTGCAGCAACAAAATTGTACAGACCTGTAAAGGCTCAACATCTCACTTTCGTACCATATTACCTTTGTTCTTTACCATATTCATGAACTAGAGTAAAAGAAAAATCAAAAACCACTTAGAAATACACAGCAAACCATGCATAATGCTTGAATTATACAATTACATCCTTCATGGGCCTTTCAGATCCACATGCTTCCAGTGTAGCTCTGTTAGGCTTATATAAATATAACCCTCCTGTCCTCTGGAAACTCAAGCCATTTCAATCTGTCGCATAAATAGCTTCTTTTTAACATGGAGAGTGTGCTGATTTTACCTTAATTGTATATTCCCCATTGCAAGAACTCAAACTGTGGGATGCTGGGAAAGAATTTAACCAGCAGCCTATAAAGAATTAGGGTTGAAGCTTGGCTTCCATTAACACCTCATTAGCCAGGGTCTGTACTGTATGTAAAATGAGCTAATGATTTTTAAATGTAGTTGTCAACCTATAACTTAATAATGTAGAAATGTATTTCTCTGTAATATTGAGCAAGCTATCAAACATTTTTTTTTCTACAAATCCACATGAAGCCATTGGAGTACATAGATCTTAGTGGGTCATCATCAAATACTGACCTTTTAGTGCAACCATACCACTAATACTACAAGTGGTACTGATTGCAGAGTAAATTTTCTTATAGTCAGAAGCTGGTGGTTTGAGGAAAAGACCTTCAAGTCCTGGATATAAACATAGTTCAGCATAATAAAAATTAAATTAGAACCATAAAATGACTGCAAGGTGGTTACAGGATTAATTCTAATCTCATACAAAGGAATGGTAAAATCCACATCTGTGAGTTTCCTGGAAGAAAGACCATCTTCTTCTACCTTACCAAAAATCACCATTACAGTTTGCATTGACTTGACAGGTTTAACAGTAGTTCAAGAATGCAGGACTTTCATTAACTCCCACTGAAGCAGAGTAAATGGCCAGAGTCAAACAGGGGTTGCACAATATATCCTTTAACTGGCAAAGGGATTGTGGTATTCCTATCAATCCGGTGACCTCTCTGCACCAGGGTTAGGACCTGATCTTGTTGCTGTGGATTTGGAGACGTATGCACTGCAGGTGAAGGTCTGGTTTGCTGTGAGAGGAAAAGGTTCTCATTCACTGTCATTACCTCACTCTTACTGAGCATCACTTTTAAAGAAAAAAGAGAGAGTTTGAGAATCTATAAAAATCATAGGAATGTCTCCTAATTTCTGGAAGCCTTCTTTTGGGTGTTTAAAGAAACAAGACTTTAAAACAGATTAGTTAAACACTCTTCTAGAACAACAAATATCATGTCCATAACCTCATCATACTCATGAGAGAAGCTTTTAACTTTCCAGTCAGTACTAGCAGATCTTGCAATGGCCTGAATCTCAGTTAGCCACCAGCATCTGCAGTTCCAAGGGAAGGCAGTGAGGAAAACTGCTTACTTTCCTGTTTCAAGGTCCTTGCAGTGAAATTTTTAACCGAGTTTACAGCTACTCCACACTGAAAATTTACACATATGGGCTTCATCCTCTGTGCCACAACAGCAAGTCACAGGACAGGCTGAAGAAACTTTGTATAGAGAGTGCACAACCACATCTTCGTAACTACACCGCACCTCACTGGTACCCAGAGCAGCCTTTCTCTGGAGAAAAGCAATTAAGATGAGGGAGCCTCCTGCTGTTCCTGTTTGATTAGTGAACACAGCAGCTACATTTGCTCCTTCTCTTCATGCTTGGTCGCTACATTCTTTTGGCTGGGAGTGGCTGTTCCCAGGGTGGCGGGAAGGGATGCCATTTCCAGCCTTTGGCTTGGGATAGGTGGTCAGGCACTCACTGACCGCGATGCTGCTTGTAAAATCAGTTGCATTTCATAAATGTGAAAAATGTGACACGGTATTGTACAAGGCAAAATATAAGATGGTGATGCATGTGTTCATCAAAGGGAATTTATGAGGACAAATCTTTCTGTGTCATTGGATCTGAGTGAACTGCCATCAGGCAGGGAAGGTTTGGCCCTCTGTGAGAAATGGATGTTCTAAGATCTCTTTGAAAATATCAGAGTTATGATGTGTTACAGCCGAATTACTGGCTCACTCCTAAAAAGAGAAGGAGTATGCAGTGAAATGTACATTGATTACAACCATCAAAAAAGCAATTATTAGTACAAGTAAGCGGAGAAGTAGTTAACAGACAAGCACCATAGTGGGGAGCTTGCCAAAACTGGCAGCTAAGCCAAAGCCCTGAATCAACGTGACACTAGGTCTGTTTGTCTCCTTTACTGTGCTTTTCTCATCTCCCCTACCCCATCACAAGCAAACAAATATCAATAATAATTATAGCTCTAGTAATTACATCTAGAAATAAATCGATGTTCAAGTGCACATTTTCAACAGTAAGAGATGTGAAAGGATTATATAATCAGCATTCCTGAAACCATAGGTTAAAATAGGAATGGTTTATATATTAAGAAGAGTAATATTATTTATTTCATTTAGAACAATTAATTGTTTAGTTACAAGATAGCTTTCCATGACAAGTATTTCTTTCCTTAAAATGTGTCTGCCTTATAAAAGCAAACCCCATTTCTTATAGCTTTCTAGCAAGACATTCAGACCAATTATCCTATTTAGCTTCTCCCTTCCCTATAATTGGTAATTTAACTTGCTATATAAAACACAATTAAACCTTGTTTAGAGTAAACCTGTCAACACATGGAGCTCTGGCTGATGTTAGTTCTTAAATCTTAGCCATACTTAAAATAGGTATTCTCATGTACTTCACACTGATGCAGATTAGTTATCACTTGCATAACCACTAAAATATTCTTGAGTAAATTAGAATTTGTTCATTCCCAACTATGTCAGCAAAAGGCATTTTCTTTTCATCCATGCAAAAGAGGTAGCATCTAAACATTATTGGCTGGCTAATCATCTGTTTATCTTGCACACTTACATTTTTTTCCTCCTACTGCAATAACTATCTGTCATACATATCTAAGTATATAATCTACAAATGAATGTACTGCTGCAGAGAACTGAAATGCCAGAGTTGCACATAGGTATTTATAAATATATATATATATAGAGAGAGAGGATTAAACCCAAATCATAGGGAAGAGTTTAAATCATATACAATCCGAACTGAACAAGGACACTCTGAAGGAGCTAAGGAAGGATGCTTCAGGTAACTGAAACTTAAATAATATAAAACAAACAAAAAAGTTGTAAGTATTCTACATACATATGTCAGAAAAAATAATAGTTTTTTCTTAGAGTAACTCAAACTGCAAGCAGACTTACATTGGCAGTTAGTCATTTTAATTATAGTGTGATGACACTTGCTAGTTTAGAAAATGAATCATATGGTTGCACAGGAATTCAGCCTTTTTGCCTTAGCTATATTTGTAGACAGATAGAATTCTAAAAGTGAAACAGACATTTAATTGTTTAGGGGCTACATGATGCACAAGAGTACATTTATTCAGCAATAATTTCAGGTTATCTTCTCCATTTCTTTTCCTCTTACTAAGAGACCTGACAGTCTTACAGCATGGAGAATAAGTGAGAATGACATGCAAACCTAACACACTTTCAGGTAGAATCTTTCAATAGTCTAAAATCATCACTGTAAGTGCTTTAAGTCTTCCAAAATTCAGTAAACTTAATCAAGGATGCAGTTCAGTACCAGGAAACAATTCACAGGATTTCTTAACAGGAACATTTTACTCTGTCAGAGGACCATAATTTAACCCCGAAGCAGTACATTCGGTGAAGTCAATGAACTTGCATTAGCATAAAGTCTTTAAAAACCTGACACACTGACCTACCTTTATGTGACAGACGTAACCTTGGCTGCCTCGTATCCGCTGCGTGACATCCAGCCGGTAACTCTAGTAACAAGCCATACAGTGCCAGCATTAAAAGGTCCTGGGCAGATGCCATCCTGCCCAAGATAAATTTCTTGCTCTCTTCACTTAATTGCTGCTGTTTGTTTGTTATTTTGGTGGGGTGTTTTTAAGGCTCCAACTTCCACTGCTACTTTCCCAGTTCAGTTGGATGTCTCCCTTTGGTCAGTTTGTGGGGTATCTCTATGTGAAATTCAGCGTTCATCAGAGCAGCACAGCCTCAGCTAGCCATTTGTCAAGCTGTGCAAATGTCATGTAAAAATATTCCCTCCCTAGGACAATTGTTTATAAAGTACGAGGACATTCCAAGGCGTTACTCTGCAGTGTTGTGTCTTGAGCTGTCTTTAGTAACTCTGCCACTGGATTCAAGAAGAAGCTGTATTTTCAGTCCCTCCTGCAAGGCAATTCATTCAGAGAAGGAGGGAGGGAAAAAAAAAAAAAAAGCAAGCACCCTCCTCCTCCTTGGTGCTCTTCAGAACTCACCCCCTTGCTCTGACTTGCCAAACAGCTAGTTTTAATTCACCTTTCACCTTTGCTAATTAAAAACAAGAAGTGCCATTCCCTCCTGGAGTTGCAGGATCCACCCAGCGGGAAGCCAGGCTGTCAGGCTGCTGTATTCACTGAGAAAGTTCAGGGAGGGTTGAGGCGATGTACAGTACTGGCTGCTTCTAGGAAGCGTTTTAATCCACATGCCGTGCACTGATTCCTCAATCGCTTTGTGGTTTCAGGTTGTAAAGCGTCGGGAGAAGGGTCAGAATTCCTCCCGTCCCTCCCTTTCGAAAAGTCATTTCAGCTTTTGTTCCCAGCTCAGTTTTAGAGGAGGATCAACCCTTGCATTAACCATTTAAGTACATTATCACTTAGAGTCCTAAACCAGCATGCTACTAAGGGGATCAGAATAAAAGATTCCAGTTGTATATCCTTTCCTACTTTAAAGAAAAAGGTTCTGCTTTTACATCTCTCTCCCCATACCCCCTCCCTCCCCCTAAAAGTGCTTTTAGGCAGTAGCTTCTCCCCTTTACATTTTCAATGTCTGTAAGTCTGGAACCTTAGATCATCTATATCTGTCACTAAAATTACTTAACTGACTAGATGCCTGTAGAATTGGTCAGTATTATTAAAAAAAAAAAAGGCCTGATCAAAGAGCTGTGATAATAAACAGCATCAGATTTGCAAATGCCAAGCAGCCACCTCGTATACTGCAGCTAACAAATACCAGAAAACTTCCTATCTTTCTTGTGTCATGTGAACCTTAAAAATATACCCATGGCAAAAACTTGATTTTTATAAATCAAAACTACAGATGTCCGGAATACATTAATAAAATAAAGTTCTCTGTAATTAAGATCTCACGCGTATAATCATTTAAGATTATGCAAGGTGCATTTTAGACTTTAACAATTGCACTTTTTTAATAGCATGGAGCATTAAAGCAACGTTAAGTCTTTGTACTTTGCACGGTTTTATACAGGAAAAGAATCACAGAAAAAGGAAAATGAAAATTGATATATGCATTGACAATAATGCACTCAAACAAATTTGGTAGTCAACCAAAGATAATGATATCTGGAGAGAAAGATTTAATAAGAAATTTCTGTAAGCCAGCAAACTGAAAAGAACCTAGAATAATAATGAAGTGAAATGCTATTAAATGTAATAGCAGGACACATGGGTGGGAGCAGACAGATCTGTTCAAGAAGAATAAAATATATGAACTACTAGGACAGAGAAAAATTGAAGCTTTGCTAAAAGGACAGAAGTCAATCATCAGAGTGCCCAAGGACTCCTGGAGGCTGCTGCATAATCAGGAGCAGGGAGGAGGTCATGTCTACCTGTTAGTTTTCCAGCAGCAGGCCATGTTCGCATACCTGGGCTTGCTTTGAATCAGCTGGAAACTGTGCCAGCAGCAGTTAAACCACGGGAGCACAAGCTAAATCACACAGCTATTTGCTCCATTTCTTGCACACAACTGCAGGTTGCAGTGGATTTTATGCTGATGTGCCAGCTGTCTGGCAGTAGCTCAGCATGAGTATTTGAGATATTGTCAGTGGAAAAGGCAATGCAGGCTCTGCCTCCAAGCACAGACCTCAGCATGGATGAGTTTGTCATCTACCCACTGGGATTGTTATTATTGGCACCTTTTTGTAGTTCTGAAGCATACAAATGTTCTGCATTTGACCAGTAAGATCTGCAGTAAAAGGACATGATCTGTAAAAGTTGGTGAAGATTCTCCTTCAGTTGTGGTTCTGTGAGTTCTTATGGAAATATTTGCATTTTTCCTAATAAATAAATAAATAAATAAATAAAATACAATTAATACCATTGTCAAAGACTCATTCTCTCTCATCATAAGTCTTCAAACTGTAAACATTTCTAATTCTGAGGTAGTCTAAATGGAATTTTTTTTTTGAAGGTTCTTGTTATGGAGAATTTAATGCTCCTAATTTATGGTATGTATTTTCAAAAAGGACACAAAAATCCAAATGGGAGCTCACACTATGAAAGCTAAAACCATATTCAGTGAGTAAAGCAAACATTAGCACAAAGTCCCAAATCTTGCCTCTCTCTAGAACTCCTCTCCAGGCTGTTGTAGGATGTTATTTATTAATTTTCCCAGGCTTCAGCTGGGATCTTAGATTCTCAATAGACTGAACAGATATACTCTGAGTATCCTGAGATGGCATAAAAAAGTTAAGAGTGGCAAGTTCAAAACAATTTCCCCAGCTTTAAAGTTCTGTTTTCATTTTCCAGCTGCTTAAAGTGCACTGGAGGAGGGAAGACACAAAGGAGCTGCTAGAAACTGTGGGCCTTATTTTGTATTTAGATAAGCTGTAGGGTGCAGCAGGTCTATTCAAACAAGACATATGTACAAATAAGGACAATTTTCCCCACCAACTAGAGCTCACACGCACTCACATGCATTTCTAACCCCACACATCCCAGCCATTACACAAGTCCTCGGCTCTCTACAAACACAGTGTGACTCAGGGCTGGAGCTCCAGTAGTCAGAAATACCCAACAAGCTGATTTTCATATTTGTGCCCAAGGACAAAGCTTTTTTGTCTGAAATCTGATTCCCAAGCAGGGTGGGCTGTGCGAGTGCCTCAGGCTCCTTCGCTGACTGCTGAGGGAAGGGCTGAGGCAAAGGCACAGAAGCAGAAGCTGGAGTTGCTGCTTGATGTTCAGGCTTTGGCTGTCAGCAAGCGGTGCCGGTATGGGAAAGCTGGGAATGGCTGCTGGGAATGGCTGATAGGAACGAGGAAAGATGCCTGCACTGGAAAGAAACCCAACAGAATAGAAGAGAATGGCAAAGGTCATGTATCAGTATATGCAGGAGGTTGATTTTTTCCCCTAAGTTAACGTTCTCACAGTGTGAAGCCTGTCATTATAGTTCTCAAACTGCTGTGTAAGGATCTTCCACCTTCCACCATTACACAACAGGTTTTGTAGCAAAGCAAGTAGTGGAAAGATACACACAATTTTCAACACAAGAGAAATGTGTGGCCCCAGGCAATGCAGTCCAGCTCTCTACCTCAGCATTTTTTCAACAGAATAGGCACAGTCTTACCTCAAGGGGTGTTTTGGGAAGCTTATAAGGTTTTAAACAGTAGGTGGAAGAATGGCAACACAGATGTTCAAATATTAGGATTCGGTCTTAGATGAATACAAACATAGATGCCTCAGGGCTGTGGAGCCCTCAGGTAGTACAGTGCCGTGTCTCTGAAGAGTAAAAAAGGTGAGTTTGCTGCTTATTTTCTGTTAATAAGAGAAATACAACAGATCTCTGTCAAAACCGAGTTTGTTTTGGTAGTAAAATCTCTAGTTAAGTAAATGCTAACAGATAAATAAAAAAAAAAAAAACAATGCCTGGAAACCTGCAAGAAAAGAGTATTTGAAAATTGAAATGCAAACCCTGTATTTGATGCTGGGGTACACCACCTACAATTACTGTCCTAAAGAGGAATATAATGGGTTTTCTTAAGAGAAAAAGGGGAAAAAAAAAGGTTGCTGTGTACTTTTGCACTCTTTATGTACAGTAAAGGAAGTCCATTAAAAGAAGTTCAAATTAATTGTGAGTTGCTATGTAAAGTCTGTGAAGCATAGTTTGATTTGCTACAGCTGCTGCAGATCCAGAGCAATTGTAATGAAATCGTTGAGCCTGTAAATCTAAGAACTCTAACACAAAATACTTCTGACATATTGTGTGAACTGGTTTAACTGATAGAGTGAAATGTAAACGCAGGAGCACGATATAAATAAGTTGATCTGCTGCTACTAGAACCAGTAACAAATTCTAAACATTATAACTATAGAGCAAAATGAAATGTTTAGAAAATTTAAAGCTGGGGTGGTCCAAGAATTGCCATAACTTAAACCCAGGTTTACAAGACTGCCTCTTTCTTCTGGTGATGAAACACTGAGCCACATTAGGAATTCTCCCTTTCCTTCTGTCTCTTTCTGACCATGCTTGCAGATCTAAAGAAGATGAGCAACCCCAAAGGGAGCTGTGTAGCCTTCACTAAAGTTAATGAAACCTGTATCTGCACTAGTTCGGTAACCTGCAGTAGATGTAGTGCACAGGTAATCATATTTTCATTTATGTAATAGAAAAATCTTTAAAAGATCCTTAAATAACAACTTCTCTTACAGTGCTTCATCTGTAAAACTTTTTTTTATGTCACTAATTGTCCACTGGACGTTGCAATTCATATGGACGCATCAACTTTCAAATTCTGTCATACAGAAATTCTTCCAACAGATGTAGAAGATGAAGGGAAGGTCTATGTATCATGTAGTTGTTAAGTCTGTTCTATTCCTGCCTTTGAGGTAGAAATTCATGTCTGCTCCAGCCTCTGTTGCAAACTGGCCACTACCTCTCTTACATTATCAGTACTGGACGAAATGGTCACACCAAACTGCTTGTCAGGTACTGCAACATCCTGACTCCCAGTCAACCCATGAAAAATTCTGTGCATGCATTAGGTAAGAGTGCTGACAAGACACAACAAGAAAGCTAAAAACCTGATCCAACAGGTGAGTAATCACTCAACAATATCTTCTGGAATCTCAGCGAAAGTAGTAGAACCACCACTTGGATGACCCCTCTGACCCTCGGAAGGATATGCTAACTGATGGCAGAAAAATGTTACCAGATCTTGTTTGTTACAAGGAAATAACAGGAAATAATAATAAAACTTGGTCCTCTATGGAATTTTCAGATACGAAATATTTTAGGTCTTTGCTTTGGTTATCAGGAATTGGATCCTAACCATATGTGAAACTAGATGTGTTTATATGTAATGTCTCCAGGACAGGGAAGTGTTATTTCTCTTGTTTTATACACAGTGAATTCTCTTTGATCCAAGATCAAATTTAGACAATATTCATTAAGAAAAGAGTTTGACTGAACATGAACCTGTACTTCAAACTAGCCACAAAATTACATGATAAATTAATGCTTTGGAGCAAGAAAAAGAATCTCAATTAAATTACAGTCCACTTGATTCCAGAGGGCCTGGGGTTTGAAGGTAAATATGGAAACATACTGTCCTTGGAACACTGTTATTTGCAGTAACATAACTAACTACAGGTGAATGACAATATTACTTGGGACATAGACTGAGTACTTTGGCTAACCTATTAAAAAAACAGACTAAGAATAAATGATTCTTTCTTGAAATGCAGACCTCTTAAGGGATTTCTTCATAGGTTAAACAAAAACCCCAGGCATATCATTGTGTCATATTCCTGAAATTGCATCCATGTGCCTGACTTAAGATTAGTACATGGGTCACAGCAATCTGTATGGTTAGTTATGGATGAAAATCAAATTACTGATTTCTCTAGGGGAATGTATTTTTGACTGTATTTTTGCTACTGAATAATTACTGAAGTATCCCAAAAGGAAAAATAATAATTAAACAGTTAGTTGTTTGTTGAGGATGAAGATGAAACATGGCATGACATATTTTCCACTGATCACTGAGCAGGAAAAAAAAGTTAAATGGTCAGAAGTCTAATATTAGAACATTATGGCTATCAGATATTTCCTATTAACTCAGAATGAGAAATATATTCTATCAGGAGTCAATGCCCTTTTTTATTCCAAATTATCAATGTGAATACTATTTGGTTCTACCTTTATATAATTTTGCTTCCAGTTGGTTGCTTATTGTTTCTTCATTATTTAGAAAAGAGACAAAACAAAAAAACAAGTAAAGGAAGAATGATATTTTATGCCTTAAATGTGCCATTTAGTTGCCTCCATTCTTAGCTAATACTTTCCTTATGCAAGAATAAGTAGTTTGACCATCTTCAGAGACAGCTGTAAACCCTTGATCAGGAACGCAAAATTATAACCTACACATTTTCTGTCTAATCCTATGACCACCATTTAATGCAATTACCATCTTAAGGTGAAATGAAAAGCACTTATTAAAAATAAAAAAATTTGACCACAAATCAGTTGCAGGTTTTAAAGCTGCAAATGCATTTTGATGCAAAATATTTAAAAGTTGGTTCCAGTTTTTATTGCCCACTAATGGACTCCACATTCCTGCTTGAGCCCGGTGATTGACATCTTCAATCTGGACACAAGTCCTGGGCTACACTTAGTTTGTATTTTTACTTACACCTATTAGTGGAAGACATACACCATGACAGGTCCTAAAAGCAGGGAGCTCGTATATGCTGTGCTTTACATCAGTGGTGCATAATCTGCTTTCAGGAATGAACTAGACTTCCTGTGACAGCAATGGGGGTCCAAAACCTGAAGGAAAGATGAAGGAAATCCAAAGACACTCTTCTGGCATTTAACATGGAGTGTGCTTGAAGTGAGCTATCTGTGTTCAACTTCAGTACAGAAAGAAGCTTAGCGGATACGCTTCTGTTAATTCCCCCCTTGGCTTAAAGACTTTCATAGGTATATATCCTGCCTTGAATGCCTTTACAGCTGTCAGGCAGCTAACATTCAGGTACTGTGATGCTGGGGACTGAAGCACACAAATCCCCAGTGCTCTGCAGCAATTCCTGGTGAGCAGTGGCTGATCTCACCGTAGCCATGGGAAGGTTTGGGAAGCAGAGGAGATAACAAACCTTTCAAACTCTGTACAAAACCTCCCAAAGGAAGCAGGCTCAGTGTGGTGGGAACAATCTATTTCCCCTGAGGTCTTCAGAAATCCCAGCATTAACAAGATCATAGGTTTCAAAGTAGAAAACCACAAAATCCATTGCTACGTTTCTAACCACTTTACTATACCCACACACCCCACACCCACACTGGCTCACAGCAAGTAATATCTCTGTGTAAGAGAACTTCTGGTCTGATTGACTGACTGCCCTTTGTTGGGTGGTAGCTGACACAAAAAGATCTGGCTCTGCATTCAGAACTTGGGTGTTCTTTACACCACAAATTTTTTTTTAACCTCTGCTTTATTATTATCATGAAGAAAGTCTTTATCATTGGATTTCACTTTTGACATCTGTCTAGACAGATATTTATTTGAACCGCCAACACGTTCTTTTAAAGAAAATGAGAAAAAAGGAAGAAAACCCCCCCCAAAACCAAAGGCTTTAATACATTTTCTTTATTGAGGAGCCAACAACTTCAGCTTTCAACAAGTCTCTGGACAGGGTATAAAACAGCATTAAGTTAATCCTTTAAATTACAACCTTGAAGGAAATCAGAGAGGAGTGTCAATATATTTTGCACCTAGATAAGGGAATACTTTATCTCAGGGAAATCTGTTGTCTTCCTGTTAAGATCATTTATATCATTATTAAGGACAGACAAGTATTACCCTCATCAGCTAAGATACTGCCCTCTCCATAATCATTATACATTTTTCCAGTAACAAAATCTCTGGTTAGAGTCATTAGAATAACAACTCAGAAATCCAGTGTTACAGCATGTAGTGCAAGTGTAGTAATATTGCCAGCTGCGAGAAAAACATCAAAAATCGAATCCTAAGGCTGTCTTATCTGATACAGAAATCTCATCTACACAAATTTACCCAATTCAAAAGAACAGTAATGAGATAGAGCACAAACAGAAGGTGAGCAATTGTCTGTATATGAAAGGCTGTCGTCAGGCAAGGGAGGTTCACTTCTCTGCTGCAGCTGAGCTGAATTCCAAGTTAGAGGCTGGAGCTGTGAAACAAGGTATCAAGAAAATCAAGGAAAGCATCATGGCAGCAGAATGAATGAGACAGCGGACTGGCTAGCACAGGATGTGGTCAAAACTATGTTATTTGCGGCATTTTTAACTAGGCTACCCTGCCCTGCTGGGGAGGTGCACCGGATGATGTATTAGTTATTTTCCATCCCTAAATGCCATGATCTTATAAATGCTGCGGCTTAAGACCATGTCTATTTTGAATTTACAAAACCACTTTGTATGTAGTGGGTAAGGCACTGATTAGAGAGCCAATTAATTAGACCAGTGCAAGACTATTTATATAGGGACTTTGTACACTGGGTGAGGGCACAGCGAAAACCACATTTCCCTGGTTAATCTCTCTGTAGGGATTCTCTGAATCATAATTTGTTTTTGTATGTGACCATCTTCCTCCAAGACCAGAGAAGGGCACAACCCAAAAGGCGAAGTCACCATAGACTGTAGTTTAGTCTGCTATGACTTCCCTGCTCTAACACAAAGCACATGTGTATTCCCTAAAATAGAAAAGTTAAAGTAGACAAAACCAGAAGGACAGACAAATTATGGCTGCCTGGGGGAATCCCTGATTTACAGTACAGCAAGTTATACAGTCTGGTGTTGCTGTGCTAGTTGATGCTCAGCATAATTACCACAGTAGTTGCTACAATAAAGTTTTTAAAATAACAATAATTAAAATATTCATTGTTAAATCATCTGGAATACAAAATTGCTCTGTAAAATACAGAACCCTCTCGTTTTGGTTTCTACGTATGACTTCTGCAGTCTGTGTAGCTCTTATTCCTTCAGTTAAATTTTCCTAAGATTTCAGAGCCAAAGTATTGCATCACCAAAAGGCCAGAATCAGAATGGCCTCATTTTCTGGTTGTGTAAAATGACTTGATTCAATTTCTATGAATAGGGACAGCTTGGAACACCAAATATCCTGAAATTATAACTCCATCGCATTTATGAGAAATGTGAATATGCTAAAAATACTCATTCAAAAAAACCCACCCTATTTTATGCATTACATTCACAACACAGAATTTTTGGTGTTGCATCAACTTATCTCTTTGCAGAAACTGAAAACACTATAAATGAAATAAACTTCTTTCCCAGTAATCCACGGCAACACTTCAGATTTATCCTTCTGACAACAAACAGTCCCACTGATTTCAACACCGGCATTCATGTGCTTTAAGTCAAGCACATGATTCAATGATTTGCTGTTTGGGTTCAAAACCGGGATGGTTTTAATAACTGAAAAATAGGAAATGAAAAAATTTTGTTCCCAGTGTTAGAAAAGAACAAAATATTCCTTAGTTTTAAAACTGTTTATCCCATTTTGGGATTTTCCCCAAAATGGATGATAATTTCAGTTATACTAATTCCAGATAAAGATCATATTTTTGCATCTGTACAGTAAAAAATCCAATTCTGAAGTGGTGGGAAATGGCGGTTTTAGTTGGTCAGTACTAAATCCAGAGATGTGAGGGAAAAAAAAAATGGGGCCAGGGGTGGTGAGAACTGGCTGGGAGTCCATAAAAGAGCCAAGGTGCAAAAAAACGTATATTAGTCCTGAGTTGGTATGTTGAAAATAGGCTGAGATGGACTCCAAGAGATTTTAGAGGTACGAGTGAGGACAGGGACCTTTCTTTTTGTTCTCCCTTTTCACCTGTGGGGCAGGAGCTGTTCCCTCCTCTCCAAACCTGCAGACTGCTCTGCCTTCTGTGATGTAGCCTATGCCTGCCCTCAGTGCTCCCACTGCAGAGGAAGCGCTCTCCTTTTTCTTTGTCACAGATAGCTCCCTTGTACACCTTTCTTTGTATTTTAGACTGACACGATGGCTGAGCTTCTATATGGGTTAGGGATGGATTGGGGATGGATCAGTTCCTTCCTCTTCATAAGGATAAAGCCAGCATGGGATCCAGAAACTTCTGCAGCAGTATTCCTCTCCCAGCCTGTGCATGAATAGATACAAAATGTTCAGTCTCAAATATTTTTCCATCCCAGCTGCAGATGAAGGGGATTGACTCTTGTAGGACACACTTTTAGGCAATTGCCCATCGCTGTTTATGCTGTGTAAGCTTTGTATAGTCAGATGCTATTCTGTGAGAGCAAATTCTAATCAGTGCCTTGCAGTTATTTCACTTTGCTGGAAATAAATATTATTGAGGAGGCCACGTTAGCCACTTCTGTCACCACACACCTCTAGCTAGTCATCAGTTTCTGACCAAATCTTTCTACTGTGATTCTGGAGTGAATTTTCTGATTCACACACCACGTCTCAGTTTGCATTGTACAACAGTGGAAGAAGGTGCAAACTGGATTCCTTTGTGATGAAACTAAAATGGAAGATACATTCCGGGATTACACCCAACATGCCCCTGCTGTTGCTGGGTGCCAGTCCATAGTATCAAACTACAACTAATCCAAAATTAAGCTCCTGGAGTTCATATAGCATAGATGTCAGGTCTCATTAATGTTACAAAAACTAATCAGAATGACTGCTGTCTCCCGGCTACTGACAAATTCAGATTGAATTAGTTGAATGATTTCAGGTAAAACTACTGTTCGTGGAAATAGGTAGAAAATGATTAGGCTTATAAAACTACTAGAGCAAGAGTGCATTTAACCTATTTTAATCCAATACACCAGTGATTAGATGGCCAGATGCGAGAGATTCAAATTTAAATTTGGTCAAAATTTGATTTAAACTCATGAATCTAAACTCCTCTTTGGATTTTTTGTCTTTTTTTTT
>WBMV01002429.1:218386-492204 GCA_013396655.1 Campylorhamphus procurvoides
AGTGCGGCTGTGCTTTATATTGATCTGTGGTCCAGTATTTTTGCATGCCCACCTCAGACAAGATGATTATCTGACATAGATCTGCTTGGAACTTTCCTCTGATGTTCACTATGGGTATAATCTTTCATTCAGCAAAAACACATTTTCTTTTTTTTTTAGAAAAATAATTTTGCATTCTTTTTAACTTGAGACTTAGCTTTCACTTTTTAACTACCAAAACCTCATTTTGACTTTTAAAGTACTGAAGTACAATTATTCACATAGCACTGTTCACTGGACGTCACCAGATCTGGCACTCGGTTCCCATGTCCAGCTCATTAGACTAAAACACTCAGCAGAATGGAAACCTGTCTGAGAAGGATTACTATTACTTGTCACTTTTATGGAAATGTGCCATTTTCTTCTAAAAAGGGGGTGTGCTTGATCAAGAAAGCCTGCCACCTAAAATTATATATTTATAAATACATAAATCTTGATCAACCATAGCTGGGAGCTTATTTCTCCCTGGGCTGAACACCCAACAAATGACCAATTGACTTCTCTGTTTGAATAGCTGTAAGATGGGAGGAATTATTTCGTACTGGAGGTCACATTTTATTTATTTCAGTTCAAGGGCCAGTAATTTTCCACAGCTAATATCCTGTGTTTAAAAATATCTTTAAATTATTTCCCTAAAAATAAAGTTGCATACTCACACATGTCTTTCACTGGCACTTAACTTTTGGAAAAACTTAATTCTAAGTTCTTTCCACAGATATTCTCAGGAATTTGTCTTAAAGATTTCTTTGAGTATTTTACTCCAAATTTTAATGCTGTCAGGATCTTATGGTTATTATAATTTATAATTTCTGTAGGAGACCCACAACCTTGACCCCCAAATCCATGATCAAAGAAATATTTTTCACTGAGCAATTATTCACCAGCATCACCTTTCTCAGTTGGTTGGTGGGGTTTTTTTGTTTGTTTTGGGGTTTTTTTGTTGTTGGGTTTTTCTTGTGGGAAATTAATGCTTATGAAAGAGTCCTGTCCTGTTTGAAAGAAACAAGAAATACATATAGAATTCACCATAAATTGATCTGCATTCATTTAGACAAAGAAAAGAAGGAGAACACCGTGGTGCCAGAAAGCTCTTTGCAAGATCTATGTCAAAGAGGAGCCAGTACAAAGAGATGAAGGCAGATGCATAGTGAGATTGAGAATTGCCACTTCAGACAACTGTGTTTTTAGGATGGGATGTGAAAACAGGGAAGGTAAAACTGCAAGGGAAGGTTTCAGAGGAGCTAGGAAGAACACAGAGTCTGTCAGTGTTAAGGTCTCAGTGACTGTGGTTATGGAAAGGATGGACACAGACAGTTCACGTCTCTAGACGACTTCAGTTTTGCCTCCACAGCCATAGCAGTGGAAGGAGCCACAAGTTCAAAAAGGAGTTGCTCTGTCAGCTTTTGGGCCTAAATCTCTCCCTTTAATTTTAGAAGGAACAGCACATGTACAGACACAGTGCACATTTTGGTGCTCAAGTGTATTTCAGTATTGACAAGGGAAAAAACACACACTCAATCTTGCTCACAAGAACCACGTGATTTTGTGCAATCAAATCTACCTTTGTACCTTTTTTGCTGAGGCCATGACAAGATGTCATATGTCATTTTAGGGTATTAAACCTAGCTACAAATGGAACTCAGCCTAAATATATAACATAGATCACTGGTCAATATAATCAGAAATTAGCTTCCTGTGGCTGCTGATGTTCTGGACTGAATTTGGCCTGGAACAAATCCCTAAAATTCTTGGTACCTCTGGCAAGTTATAAATTTGATTCAGAAATCATGTTCTGTAGACTATTAATTTTGCACTGTATTCTTCACCAATTTTTTATTTCATTCTGTATTACTTGGAACACAGAGAATCCAAAGCATTTAGGAAGAATAAAAAATAATAATCAGTAAAAATTTTGTGAACTGGTTTTAATTTGGATCTCCTCCTTAACTCAGGCTGCCCTTCAGCCCTGTGGGTTTCTACAGCCATCCAAATTTAATTGACTCCCTGGTAGCAAAAAGCTCATTTAAATTTCCTGCTCTTCAGTGTACTGTAAAGGCTCCTAGCAGCATTTGTGAGACTGCATTGACCAAAATGGCAATGAAAATGTGGCTTTTTTCAGGTTGAAATTACCCACTTCTTTCTACCTTATAAATAGCACATAACATTTTGTGTCTGAGTTCCTTCTATTAAAGATAATATTTTTATTATCACCAGATAGGAAAATGTTATTGCAACCCCCACTGGATATTTTGGGTTAAATTCTCTTATAATAAGAAATAATAATAATAAATTGTAAACTGTAATGTGTTCAGACTAATAAATAATTATTTCCCTTTTATTATACATAAGTTGCTTTTAGGCATGCATTTTAGTCTCCCTCAGACCTCCCTCACCGATTTCTTCCCTTTCTATAGTTATTTCTACACTGTTTCTTCATATGGATAATTTCTACAGTTAAATAATCATGAAATTTAAAAGCAAAAATTGGAAAGGGGTTTTATTTGTAACGTTTGTTTCTGTTTTGGAAAACAGGCTAGTGATTTTGAATCTTTGGTGTGAAAACCATGAGATATTGATACGAGGTTTCCTTCTGCCAAAATTTCTCTGGCAGCAACAAGAGCTGTGTTTAAATTTACAGTGGTCACTACAAAAACACTGAAAATTATACAAACACTGATGCTGTTCTATGAGCTAATTTTCTAACCTGAAGAAAAAGGCTTAACATAGCTTATTTAACTATCATAACTTTCAGCCAAAGAGATGTAAAGCACTCTTAAACAGGTAAAGGAACGAAACACCTACAAAATTCCTCGAGGATAGATATAAATGCTTAGAAGTCTTTTTCTCCAGGGACGCAAGTCTTTTTAAAATAACTACCTCTTAAATGTAACACTTACAAAACCAAGTGCATCTTAGATCTCTCTATTTGTCTGTTCCATTTTTTTTTTTACCTCTTTGTTCATCCTGGTGACAAGATTTCTCTTTCTCTTGTGGATTCTTCTCCCCTCTGGAATCCTTAGGATGGAACTGTGGTCATGAACCTTAAAAAGGCCTTGAATGAACACTAAACATGGAGTCCTTTTCACCTTAATATTTGTCAGCTACTAGTGTTAAGTCTTAGAAACCCATCTCAGGCCATATTTTAGGTATATCTCTTTACTGGCTGTAGTGGACATTTAGATGTCTATGCTCTGTAACATAGTTTAGATGTCTATACTTATTTAATCAGCTAAATTTAGCTGTGATAAATTTAACCCTGATTGCCTCAGGGTTATCAAGAATGCAGTCAGTCTCCCTAAAATACTGACTATGCAAATTTTGTTGTTCAACAGAAACTGCGGTACCTAATTACAAGCTCAATTTTTTCCAATCAGCAGCCATCATTTAACACCATCGATCACAGACATCCATTATGTTATTTCATTGGCTGCCTACAAAAAAATAGTTTCAAGGTCCACAAAACCAGAATTTACACAATAATAACAAGCCACCTGATTCCTCTCACAGTTGCTGAAATGAGCACACAGATTTTTGCTGCTTTCTAAACCTGCTTTATTCAGAACCAGAAGAACAACTGCAGGAATGTCAAATGAGAGATGCCAAGCAACAACACATAATTTTGCTTCTAAAGCATTAATTCAGCAAATAAAACCAAATAATTAGCATTCAGAAGATACAGATTCAATTCCTGGCTCTGCTTATGTAATGTTTGTTAAGGTCATTTAATTTCTTCATGCCTGAGGTTCCCAATAATTAAAAACAGAGATATTACTTTTCACGATAAAAGTGTACACCAAAGAAATTTCTTTGAATATTTATGGAGTATAAACATATCCAGTCTGGAATACAAACACCTTTTGGATAGACAATCATCTTATAAAAATGTATACATGCTAAACGTGAAAATACTTTACACATCACACTGTAAGACTAATTCTTCTTATTCATATATTCCCTGCTTAAGCAGTCACAAGAGAAGCAAGTCAAATATTAAATAAACCATGTTATTTCAGGTTCAAAAGCTTAGGTAATCTTCTCTCTCAGATGCTTGAAGCACAAATGCACAAACCTAAGTGTTTTAAAACTTTTCCTAAAATCTCATGTAAAACTTGTGAAAATTAAACAACTTCAATTTCAGAAACATCATTTGTCATGTAAGGAAGGCAGATGTTATTAATTATCCAATGGAGATCATGCTCATACTGCACAAAAGTATAAAAAGTGCAGTAGCACTGCAAGTGAACCAGAAAATTACAATGTGTTATTTTTGCTAAAGGTGGTAAAACTAACATCATACTCAGGCAGAAGGAATGTTGTTTTTCCTTTTAAAGAAAATGTTGCAGGAGGAATCTCTGTATAACTACCTCTGTCAGTGCTACTCATCTAAATGACTTTTTTTGTTGCATCGATTCCTGATTTTATAATGGTACAAAATGGACGAAGTCTGTCACTAGAACAGAGTGACAAATCATGGCACAGTCCAACAAGTCACTGTGATGTGGTTCTGCTTCGCTGGCTTCCTGTGCAAGCCCGAATGACCTGAAAAGGTCATTTTTCTCTCCTTCCTTCCTCTCCTTTTTCAACTGTTTGCCAGAGCATTTTTTTATGATACACCTGGGTTTGGACTAGTACTACAGACCCCAACCTCAAATGCTGGTATATCAGTTGACAGAAGCTATTTTTTCTTATTTTATTTTACACTTAATTATATCCAGAATATCCAAGATATCAAATGTATTGAAATAAAATTGTGTTACTCCTTCTTGTCCCAGAATCTGTTATAAGGCAGGGAAGATATATCCCACCCTCCCAACTCCATCACAGTTGTATTTCTTTACAAATGTGACAAATTTTACTGTGACACTCATTTTTGTATTAAATTTTGACCCTTAGTGCAAGGATGCTACAATATTTAAAATTGTTTAGATATAGAAAAATATTAATTGCAATAATAAACCATGTAATTATACAATTGTTTAGGTTGAAAAACATCATTTAACACAGCACAGAACTTGTATGGCTTTTTTTAAAAATTCATTTCTATAGAAAACCAAAACAATTTCTGATAAATGCAGAGTAAAAAAGTGAAGAAACTAAATACTAGAATCAGACAAATACAACTTTTTTTTACTGCTGAAATTGCTTTTGATTTGTCACAGAATTCACTTTCCAAAATTGGAAACTCTCACTCTTTAACTGAGTTACTCATATTTGAAATAAATTATATCACCATATGTTTTATTTTTTTCTTAGTGATTCTCTCATATGGCTATTTACTCTTTTCTTTCTTCAAGACCATTTTATTCAAAGCTGATTCTTTTGCATTAGCCATTGAACATTTAAATCTAAAATAATCACATGAGCAATGATAAGCCAGATGAGGAGATTCATTAACTTCTTTAATACTGCACACATGTTTTTAACATCACTCACATGAATTTTTACCCATGCAGTCATTTGTGGTGAGGCTTTACATGAATTTTCTAGTTGCATTCCCCGTGGAATATTCTGCTTGTCATTAGGTAGATAAGCAAGAAACTAATGATCAATAAAGATTAATTATTTCATTCAAAAAATTCCAATTTTCTAAAATATTTATTCAACTTAAGTTAGACATAGATAGTAACTTTAAAGCATTTAAACATTGAGGAGACAAAATACAGACCTTTTACCCAGTAAATTCATTAAATTTAACAGACTTGACAGATGAAATTTCATGCATTTCAAATGCCTTATCTGTAATTTAAAACAAAAATAAATAATGTTTTCACAATCTATTCTTTTCCTCTGCATATGTGACATGGTTTTTCCTGATTAAATAGGTGGACCATTTAAAAATGAAAAATAAGGAATAAACTTAAAAAGCTATACCTGAATTAACATTATATTTACAAATTTTCCTAAGGTATTTTCTACACTCTTTGTACAGGAAGCTGAAACACGGGACGATCATTTATATAAAGAGTATAATCCACCAGGTAGTGACTAAATTCTCCAAATTACCTTGTGCTGGGTTCTTTTCTAAGGACAGTGTGGAGGTTTGGGTTGGCTCCCTGCCAAGCCCATTTACTGGCCACACAGATTCCCCCTCATCCCAAGAGAGAAGGAAGAAAAGTACCCAAAAAGACAATTGTAGTAAAAGTGTATATATATATATTCACGTATATTACAATTATATACACTCAAACAGTATGAATCTACAGAACAAATCCCAGCTCAACCCCAAAAGGGAAAAGGGGGAAAGGGAAATGGGGCAAAAATGGGTAAAACCAAACAAAACAGATACATATACTCGTAAACTCAGGGAAAAGCTCAATAAGTAACTAATAAAATAAAATCTCACCAAACTCCCCTTAAGAGAAAGCAGGTCCTTCCCCCCGCACGGCTGGGACAGCAGCTTCTCTGATAGGCCTCAGCTCACAGAGATAAGAGCTAAAGCCAACAGAGAGCTGATGTTCTCCAAGCACATGAAAGGAAGAGAGAGAGAGGGAGGAAACTCCCCATCTTTATATACCCCAGATTACGTGATGGTGTGGAGTACTTCCTTAGTTATAACATGTTTACTAGGGAAGGCCTAGACCAAAACCAAGAAAACTAAACCACCACAGACCTGCCTTCTAGACCCAGTGGCTGACTTGGTAGGGCTTTGGAGAGCTCCTTTGCTGTGGAGAAAGTGTGGTGTCACACTGCCTGCTGCAGCTTGGCAAAGTTATCTCCTTCTCATACAATCCATAGTGGGCAGCTGGCTGTGGGGCAAATGTGGTTTAGTAATAGGCCAGGACATGCCCTTTCCCGTGCCAAAGTAGATACCTTCTATCCTGGAATAAAGCATAAAGTTAATAAGAAAAGTCTGAAAAACAATGAAAAATTTCAAAAATAGGTTTTTTCTTGGTTATGGACCTGTGGTCCTTACAGTAAAAAAATATAGCTTTCTTTTATTTCTGAGCATTTCCATGCATAGAAAGTTGCAAAACTGAGTTTCCAAACAGGCAGAAAATTTCTACATGGCTGTTCAAGATTTCTCAACTGTCATGTTGAAGACCCTTGAAAGCAGAATGCTTAGTTTCATTTCTGTCTTTGTGGACCATGACTTTTAGCTCAGATGCACTCCAGATTTTTGGTCTACATGTGTTAGCTTGACATTTATATGAAATTGCAGCCCAATATTTTATTAGGCTATTGGAATATTTTTTAAAAAATATATTTAGAATTATATGGAACATTACCCTTTTTCAATACACAAATGACACTGTGCTATTTACTCAGTGACATAACTTTTTCTGTTTCTCAGTTCTGCTTCATTAGTGTCAGTTAATATTACTTTGATTGTTTCTTTGCTTTTTACGCTGTCTAAAATAATAACAGCAATGCCTTACTGCCTTCCCTCTCTCTGCCTAGGCTGACATTTCAATCAGCACCACAAGGGCAGGGTGGTGTCACACAGGTCTTGCCAATAGAGAGGTCATTTCTTCTGTAATGTAGATTCTCTCCCCACCTTCTCAACCAGCCTCCTAGGAACTTTGCAGAGTTGCTAAAGAGGGGAGAGAGAAGCAGGAGGAGGAATGATTTGCAGCTGGAAACTACTAGGCATTTAGAGGCAGTGAAGTCTTGATTTGCCAAGACATTTCTCCCTACCTTAGTGTATAAGCACTTCCTAAATTAGAAGCAACAGCCTAACTTAATGGTCCAACTTCTATGTATAGATGTTACAGGTTGTTGCTTAGAAAATAGGAAAAGTTCTTGTGGAGTGAATATAAGGATGAGTGTAGTGAATGGAACTGGTAATAGGACCTGTATACTCTATAATGATACCTTTTTGAACATAAAAATTCAGCTTTTTTAATTACTCCTACAGAAGTAAAATATGCTGAGAGTCTGACTAGATTACTTGGGTTTTCAGGACACCTTGATCATTTGTTTCAGGTACAGAAGTATGAAGTGAACTTTTAAGGAAAGAGTTAGACAAAGACAGAAACACATTGGTGCCCCTTGAGGATACAGTGACATGATTCTTGTCCATCTACTTCCAGAAATTTTCTGATAAAATGATTGGATAGCATCCTAGACTTATATAGGAATAATATACTTTATAGAGATGCAAGAGCATGGCTGCACAAGACCTCTTTTTTTTTTTTTTTTTTTAATGACTAATATGCTTCCTAAAATACAGCAACTATTATGGTGAATCACAGTTGTCAAGCTGAGGAATTTTATCTCTGCAGTGGTGGGAACCAGATAATTCAGAGAAAAATGCAGGAAAAGTAGAGGGAAACATGGAGTAACTTTTCACAGAATAATATCTCTGGTGCCTTGTTTCATGAGAATTACAAGCCAGAGTAATTATAACAGTAGAAAAAAAAATAGCACTTCTATTCTTATAACAAAGAGAAAAAAATCAATCAGAAACTGGTAGTCCTGCCTATGTTACTTATATCCAAAAGATTAAAAATGCTTTTGCTTTATAGTGCACTATCAAATACCTCAAATGCACTGATAATTTGTTTTTCTGTCAAGATCAGGAAAGAGATATTTCAGACATTAGAAGATAAAAGATTGCTGACAAGAAAGGTCTTTGTGTTTAATTTATTTATTTTGATTATAGTAATGATTTTATTTGGCTGTGCGTTCACATTCTTAGGCAATTTTAGTCTGTTGTTCAGTCTTAGAAAAGACTGCGCAGTCTTTGGGTGAGGGCAAAGAGAAGTTTTTTAACTTTCCAAAAAAAAAAACAGTCCAAAAATATGTTGCCTGCTAAATCTGGCCAAATAAGCTGTGTCACCTCACCCTGACCTAAATAGATCTTTAGTTCATAATTCCCATTAAGTTCTCTTGAGACTATTCCTGGTTACAGGTGATACTTGTTATGCTTAAAGACATTCATCTGTTTTCTACAAAATCCAAATAAGGAGAGCCTGGAATGGTATTCTTAGATTGCACACATCTTGTTAGAAAACACAGATCCTGAAAAGCGTTCCATTGACCACATGATTCTTCAGATCTTCAACCTGTACTATGAAAGATGAATCAAGTGCTACTAATGCAAGGAGAGAGAGTCCCAGTGTTTGCTCTGATATTACCAAAACTAAAATGTCAGTAAGGGTTGTGCATTTCTCTGTCACAGGCAATGAGTGAAAACAGGACAAAAAGAGTAATATAAATTATGGCTGTTTATTAATAGGCTTTCCAGTTCTATTACTAATCCTTTACAAAATGAGAATAAAAATATCAAGGATACTTTGATCTTGCTGTGAGAGGCACAATAAGAATCCATGACAGAAAATTGGGCAGAAAAAAAAGTAATAGAAGTAATGTCCTTATTATTTCTTAACACAGTCATGTTACAGTATAGAAGGACATGTTGTATTCCCCAATTCTAAATCCTCAAAATAAAACTAAGTGTGTTTTGAAAGATTTAGTCACATGGATATATTTTCATACAGAAAAAAACTAGATTATTTTTTATGTTGAGTTACACTTGAATTAGATATACTCTGAACTATGCAGGAGGTCAGACTATGAGTTAATAATACTCATAGTATTATTAACTCATAGGTATTTATGAATGACATTTTTGTAACAAGGCCTGATACAGCTTAAGTTTGTCATCTTCTAGGAATATGTGCATACTTACCAAGCTGGGGGCAGAGTTTTATACAGAGGTTGACATCAGGCCTTCAATTCTTTGGGTATTTTACAGGATGTTCCATTCTTTTGATGATGACCATGAGGTATAAATAAGAATTTATTTTTCCTTAATCACCACAGAGAATTTCAGCTAAGTCTCCGTTGTATCTAACAGTGACCACTATCCAGTGCAACCTTCCTGATATTTGCAATGACAGTTGACTTTGGCTTATCTGACATAATCTTTCATTGCTATAGCTACTTTTCAGGACACTTGTGTGGACTTGGCAAGCATCATGCATTACAACTATCAGATCCCCTAGAAACAGTTGTGGAGGCCCTGAGGAAAGGCTGGCACTTCCTTGCATGTGGCTGGAAAAAGCTGTTTCTTTCCTAATGGATAGTATAACCCCAAAGAGAACACAGTTATAATGGTTCTTTTATTAAGGCTGACATGTGAAATCTGATTTATGTAACTGTCAGCCATCCTTCTGAGGAGCTTAACTTCCAAAGGGATTGTAGAATACAAAGCCATTCTTTGGCTTTAAGGTTGCTACCAGCAACATGTAATAATAGACTGTAAGTCAATAGAAAATAGGAAAAAAAAAGTTATTACATACTCAAGGCACATCTCTACTCCAGACAATTTATTTATTTTTTTAATTTGTCTTTTATTCAGAATATGGACCTTAACTTCTTTTACTGATGTTAATACTAATGACTTTAAAGCTATGAATCTTATTATAATTGTAAAATCAGAAACAAGATTCAGTATCAGGACTTAAAAAATGTACAAGGATATGCATCCAAACAGACAGCATTCAAAATGTGCATTGATTTATTTTTAGGACTGTGCATACTGAATATCAATCACAAAGTTACCAGTGTTGTGGCAGTTGAAAGACAGATTTTTTCCACTTGTACATACATGGGTATTTCGGATTTTTCTTCAAGTAACCATACTACTCTTTTTTTTTTTTTTTTTCCCCCCTAAAAAAATCTTCTGTGACACTTGCAATTTGCTCTAAGTCCCATCAAACTAGTGAACAACCACTCTGTGGAAGGCTCCCCAACATCCTGTTCAACATCAGTCAGATTACTTTTGACATGAAAAAAGGTTTCAAGAGGAAAGTATTACAGCAACACTCCACAGAGGGCCATGGAACCATCTTCTTCTTTTATTTAGAAGTCTTGGTTTTGTCCCATTTAAGTTCTTTACTAAAAGCATTAAGTAAAATCTCTGTATGCCACCATTAGCTCACAAACTAGAGCCAAAGAAGTTAGTAAATGTTGACATATGAATGTGATAATCACAGTCAAGGTTACTTGTGCTATTATACAACTGAAAATATTTTACTCTGTATTTAAGAAACGGGAAGTTTGTTCTAGTAGTTCCAGGTTAACATTAAGACTGATTTACTGACTGGGTTAATTCAAGCTGTTCTTCACTAATAAAACTAGCCAATAACTGGCAAAAGTTCTTGATGCATGAAGATATAAACTGTGTCCCAGTATAATCTTTCAATGAAAAAAAAAGGGGTAATGAAAGTAAGTCAAGATCCATGAATATTTTATAATAAGGCCTGTTCATTTATTCTTTGCATAACTGTTTGGAAGGAAAACAAAGTAAACTCTAGATCTGGGAAGGAAATGCTGCATTGCATCAGACCAAAAAAAAAAATTGCTCTTTGGTCTGACTTCATCAGGACTCTCTTGTTGTTTTTGGGCACTGATTCCTGCTTATCAGTGTTAATCCCCAATTGTTCCCACCTTGAAAGCTATCTGATTGAACTTCTTCAATCTTTCCCTCACAATTGGATTGATTCAACACATTCATTCATTCAAAGATGAGAGAAGACATGAGGAGAAAAAACAAGGGTTTTTTTCTTATATTTCAGAGAGACATATGAAGTCATTTCAGATATTCAAGGCAAGGCCTTTTGGGCAAAACATACAACACCAGCTTTTCTACACTGGAATAAGTGGACTTGCAAAACTTTTTCTACCTCCAGTGTACAGCCATACTTCGCATTTGACAGCTTCAGATATTATCTGATATCACATTTCTTCTGCAGGGGACTGGGAACAGATGAGGAGGTCGAGAGAAATTATTGTACTGTGACTGAAAGCAGAACTTTTGACAGAGAGTCTGAGCACATTGTTTCCATGAATTCACTGGGAAGCATTATACCATATTTTGCTAGAGCATAATATGTATTTCATCTTTACTGCAAGATATTCCTTTTGATCTGTGCATGAGGGAAAGAAAATACACTAAACTTCCTCCAATAACTCTTTTTCTTGGTTAAGCTACTAGTACTGAAGAAATTGTACTGGACTATTTTGGATAACAGTGTAATCTAAAGTAGGCTTCTAAAAACTGGGTGGTAAGGATCCTCCTTTTTTGCCCATTCCACAGAAAACAAGAGAGTGTTATGGACTGAGTAAAAGTGGCTGATTTTCATATTATAAGTAGGAGAAATCCATACACTCAGCTATCAAGTGGCAGCCATAGTGGTAACTATACAAATAATCAGTGTTTTAGTGCTCTTCTCAACTGCCAGAACAGGAGCTTTTCTATAGGAAGAGTTCAGTGGGAATTGAAAATCCATGATCATTTTTATTATGAAAATAACTCCAGAAATCATTTTAAAGTTTTCGGTATTGACAAACAAGGTTGCCACTTGGAAAATATGTCTATTTATCTGTTGTGAGAATGTGCAAAATGCAGTGTGTTATTGCTCTGAATGGAATGGAACGGGGAGGAGAGAGAAGCAAGAGGGAAAGAGTAAAGCAGAATGGAATAAAGTATTTTCTCTTTTAAGTTCTGGCATCTTTTTTATCTCCTCATGTAGGTGATTGTGACTGTGCTGCAAAAGCTCAATTAGACATGAACTATGATTCTTTGGGGTGCTGTACTGATGTTAAACTGAGATTAAGTTCTCTCCCACACAAATCTATTTCGCTTTAGAATTTAATATGGATGAAGTAGCTTTTATAAACCTTCCAAGCGGAGAAACATAATAAGATTCTGACAACTTCACTAGCAAGTGTCACTTTGCAAATACATAAAGCTAGGAATTGATTTTCTTTCTCTAATCTTGTAGAACCAAGTTGTAGGTGAGAATTCTAGGGTTCAGATCCATAATGGCATAAGAAATGAAGGATATAGGCTCTTTTCTTGATATCAGTAGCAACTGGAATTACCAGTCAATATGTAGTCCTTCTCATGCTACGTGTTCTACAGTTATTTAGTGAAATACTATCCCTGTAATGACTGAAATTTGCAAAAGAACTAAAAGAAGGAAGAGGTCACAAATTTCGAATTTACATCTATCAACTTATTTATGGCTTGAACTTACATGGAGAAAGATAAGTTAGGAAATGATTTAGTAAGACAGGGGAGTAGTAGTGTTGCTGCAAACAGAAACCAGAGATAAATTTTATCTCACCTCTGGTTTTCCATACAAAAGTTAGACTTCCAATTTGAAATTCTGGGGTATCTGTTGAACACTGATAAGTTCAACACGGATAACTTAAAAATCACACACAATCAGCACTCAAAATGAGTCATTAATTCTTTTTTTGCTAAGTCCTAAAATATTTTATTTGCTTTAGTATTTTAGAGGAATAAATAATCTATAAATAAATAAAATATAAAGAAACATAATAACATAAGTATAATTTTATTGTTTAACATTTGCAAAAGATCATGCTATGAATTTTCACTACAATCTATTACTCTTACTGAAGAGAATTGTTTTGAGGATTTTTTAAAAATTTATTTTGTACAACTCATACTTACAAAGGCTCAGATGAGCTTACACATTAGGCAGAATAAAAATAATATTCTAAGATACTTGTGGCTTCTTGAATATTGCCAGGGATGTAGTTGCAGAAATGGAATTAAATTATATTAAAATGCAAATAAATTATAATTAAGCTTTGCCCACTTGCAAATTAGAACCTTTCCTTCAAACTAGCTTATATATTAATATTTTTTGAGAAAACAACAAATGTATTTCTAAGTCAGAACCATTTCCAATGGATGTGATTCTGCCAGTTGCTCCATACCCTGAGTTAGCTGATTGGATCCAGGGGTGCTAATTTCAAATCTGGAGAAAGAAATGTGCTATTGAGTCCATATATTGAGTATGACTGCCAGGTTGTGCAATTCATATACAAAACACATGTACAGAGTAACATTGTGATTCTCACTTTCCTGTCTTACTCTTAAATCTTGATATTTGATATTCCCATGGAATGAGGCCATCATGTGAAGGTATAGAGCACACCGAAGCCTCTGTTCTCTAAAACATTATTCTTCCTGTAGGCTACAAGCACCAGAACTGTTCCTTTGGGGCAGCAATTATGAAAAGAAAAGCCCTGTTAATGGCTGAAAGTATACCAGGACTTAAATTCTTATTCATTTCCTATAAAGCCAATCACAGAGGCCAGTATGTTTTTTTATATCCCAAAAGACACAACTACTGCGCTCCCAACATTGGTAAAAATCTTAGCATTTGTAACCTAAAAAGGGTCTATTTGTTGAAAATTCAGTGGAGTTCAAAGAATTTTCTTTTCAGTCAAACAGGGCTGGCTACACTGGGCTGGGTGTTTATTACCACTACTTTTCACCACTGCCAATTAGCACCTAGCAGTGAACACAAAGCCAGATGGTCATTGCCACTGAGGGCTTGCTGTCAAGAATTTCCCTTTCCTAAATATGGGTGTGTGGAGGGTGGGGGAGAGGTGGGGAAGGGGAGGTGGGGTAAGGAAGAGAAGTTGTATAAAATGTGCTTTGTGTTTTTACATAAAGGGACCCAGCAAGAAATTTTATGATGTTATCACAGCTAGTTCTAAAATAAGAATTCTATTTAAACAGACCAAGAGTTCCATTCTTCATCTTCTTTGTGAAACTTTGTATAATATGAGCCCAAATCGATTTAGCTCAGGTACCCTGGAAAATAAGGAGACTGACAATACTATTTCAGACTGCTTAATGAGAATAAAGTTCATAAAAATCCTGTTTCTTTTTTGATTTAGGAATGAAACTATTAACCTTTAAAAAAACTTGACAAATCGTTGCACTACATGTAAATCTCTGACCCACTCATATCAGGGAATTTATCTGCAGTAATTAGTTACTATTAATAATAGTTACATATAAGGACACAAAATATATTGCAGTACATAGAAGTACAATATTATATCATGACAGAAACTCTGAGAGACATTATCCTTTGAGTGAGGTGTAAGTGTAATAAAGCTAGATTCAAGTGACACAGAGCCATAATTTTTGGATCCTGACTAAATTTCACTTGACTAATTGCTCCTATATCTGTATTCTTACACTGATATGAATATTCCTTATTACTCTCTTACTTTCTGTATATCAAACATAGGTTCACAAGGATGTTGGATTTTTATTTCAGCCGTAGCTGAATTTCAGTAATGGATACAGTGATCTAACATATTGTCTGCAAAATTTGAGTGCTCTTGGGTCTTTGGAGAAGTACTGTTATATGCAAGGCTGTCAGCTAAATGAAACACCTCTCCTTCTGTGCTCTCCAGCTCAGCATTTTTCTTCCAAATATAATCTCTTACTAGTTTTGCCTTATCTGCCAGCACAGATAGTTGGTCAGAAAACAGTTGTATAAATTAGAAGTTAAACCCTTGCCTGGTGGTGGAGGTTAATGGGGCAAAAAATACAGATCGTATTGATGGAGGGAATTAATAAGTACCATGTGTAGTATTTTAATATATCCCTTTTTATTATGGTGTAGAAATCCTTCATTATAAAGGAGCCAATGTTGCAATGTTGCTGAACTCATCAAAATGTAGAAGGAATGTTGATTTCTGTTTGTGTTTGATAAGTCATCTATGAGAAATGTAAATATTTAGAGAAACTTGAATTATGTACTGATTGTTAAGAGGTTATGGGCTTGTACTGTTTGCATTTAAGTGGAGGTTTTTTCCAGAATGCCCCCAAACAGGTATTTGAAGTCAAAATTGTAGAAAGTAATTTTTAATATGTAGTGTCTTTATAAAATAAGGCACAGTTAGAAACAAAGTCTAAAAGGTGGCTCAAGAGCATGTACCCTTTTTATTGAGTGACCCTCACTTCCACTGAAATCCCTACTGAATTATTTAAGAGATTAGAGCATGAACTCCAAAAATGAAAATGTTCTTCAGTATATATTTCAGTCTTGGGTCAGCATGGGAGGGTGGATGCTAATGCTAGGAATGTGTTAATGCCATTAAGTAGTTAGGAACAATTTTGATCCTGGTATTTCTCACTGTAACTCTTTAATTATGCTTCTATATTTACATAGGGTGGCATGTGCACCTTCAAGTCACAAAATATTTTTCCTCTGAGTAAAGAATTTCAGGTTTTAGTTTAGTGAGAGATAATGCAGAAGCATCCCTTGTGAAACAGACTGTCTTGAACTGCATGCTGGAGTTCTTTTTAAGCACTCACACATAAGTACTTCTGGAAGCAAAAGTCATGCTCTTATATTTAACATCTTATTCCCATTTGTAGGTTGAAGACAGAAATTCCTTAGTTTAGTTTATTTTGTATTCCTTCTCTTGTCCTTATTTTGTCTTTTTTTACCCCCTTCATTATTTTAAAGACATCTTAGAAAGCTTCTGGTCCTTCAGTGAAATATTCCAGTCTTGGAAATTTGACCTTTTATGTGAACATTGTAGAAAAGGGGTAGATTCATAGCTTTTAAGTCCTGAAGGGACCATTCGATCATCAAACCTGACCTGTGTAACACAGGCAAAAGAATTTCTCCTCTATTGAGTCCAGTATTTTGTCTGTAAACCATCTAGTAACAGGGTGTTATATTTTAAGAGTAGTTAAAATCTATACAGGTCTCGTTTTAATTTTTCACCAGTGGTTTCAGTGTATAATTCAAATAATATTTATAACAGAGAATATCTGTATGAATATTTCTAACACTTTATATAGATGTTTGGCTAAGCCTTAATTTAGTTTATTAATCCATTGGTGAAACATATGTTGCTTTGCATTTCAGTGGTTACAAATCCAAGTCTTAAAATTCTCCAAATAGGAGACTGTGCTGCCATTAGACCAAATAATTTCATCTCACTCACAGGCATCCACTTGCACCCACATAAACTACCAAATTTAAGTTCAAGACTTACTTGCTAGTTATGAACACTGCACAGTTTCTGGCAGATTTGGTTTTCACAATACTATGCAGAATGGAAAATTCAAGGGCACTATTAAATTGCCAGTTCACATCTGTAACAGCCTTTCACATATAACAGCCTTTATCTGAGCTTTATTTAGTTCTGGCTTCTCAGCTGCTTACAAGTTGTTGGGAAAAGTTACATTATTCAAGAACTGAGAGGCATGCTGTGGAAACAGACTCAGCATAAAAGACCAGCAATGGGAACCATGTTTAAATTATACAGGTTGTTGTTTGTTTTGTTTTGCTTTTTGAAAGAAGCATGAATACACACTAAGTACTCTGCTGAGTTACTGTGCTAAATGGCTTCTCTGAGAACAGGAATAAATGGCTATCATGGAGGTTTTGGGCTAAGTCAAACCCAACTCAGACCATTTAACCAGTAAAAAATTTGTGAAGCAAGAGTAAAATTACCATCCATAGCTACTGCTGAGTGGAAGAAGTTTTCATATTCACTGAAATGAGTAACACTCACCTACTGGTAAAAGTGTACAGTATGTGGAGTTGTAGAGAGACATTAATTTTTAACACCTCACCATAGTTAGATCAATAGCTACAAACACATTGAATATAATGTAATAGATCTTATGAAAAGACACAAATCAGACTCCTCAAATTTGACACATAGTTCACTGCTGCTAACACTGTGGTTACCTGAATGTGATACAAACCAGGGAAAGTCATCCCTGGACACACTTGCAGCCTCAAGGCAGGAAACAACAATTTACTGTTTTGTTAGAGTTGATTAATAGACTTGCTATTTGTCAAGAAACAGCACATACATGTGCAATTAAACTTCTAGAGAGTGACTGGACGTTGTTTGGAAGGCATTGTCAGGGATGTTCAAAGTCCCTGGAAGCAAGTGTCCAAAGAAAGGGGTGTGTGAATAAGTTAAACAGGTGACTATTAAGAGCTGGCTTGCTGATAGATGGTAGACACCTCCATATTTTTATGGGAATCACCATCATGCGTTGCCAGGTTAACTATCAGTAATGTTGACATATCACAGCACAGGTTTGCTACTGGCTTGAGCAAGGAGGCAGGACAAGGGCAAGGATCATAAAGAATCTACTAATGCAGTCTTTTGTAAGGAGAGTGTAATGGCTTCAGCTGGGGTAGAGTTAATTTTCTTCACAGTGGCAAGGACAGGGCTATGTTTTGCATTTTTGCTGAACACAGGGTTGATAATATAGTGATGTTTTTGTTAGAGCTGAGTAGCGCTCGCACAGAGCTAAAAGCCTTTTCTGCTTTTCACACTGCCATGCTGGCATGTTGGCTGGGGGTGCATGGGAGGTTGGGAGCAGACACAGCTAGGACAGGTGACCCAGACTGACCAAGGGGATATTCCATACCATCTGACATCATGCTCAGTATATAAGGTGGGAGGAAGAAGAAGGAAGGGGTGGTTTGGTGTGATGGTTTTTGTCTTCCCAAGTAATAGGTGATGGGGCCCTGGTGTCCTGGGGATGGCTGCCTTTGGGAAGCAGGGAATCAATTCTTTGTTTTTCTTTGCTTGTGTGCATGCCTTTTGCTTTTCCTATTAACCGGTCTTTACTGGTTAAACCCATGAGTTTTCCAGCTTTTACCCTTCTGATTCTCTCCCTGATCCTGCTGGTGGGGAAGTGAAAAGTGGCTGTGGGGGGCTTGACTACTGGCTGGGGTTAACCATGAAACAGGCACAGAGAGGCCAGATCATACACATAGTCAAAGGGAAACCATGGGAGTGCAGTTAAATTCTTCCAAGCTTGAGCTCGTGAATCCTGCCTTTTGGCCTGTTGGATTTTGCATGGCTGTGAGCCGCCTTGGAGCCGAGCCCCAGAGGCAGAGCTTGCTTGCCTCTGCCATTTAGAACTAAATACCATCTAATCATGCTCATTGTGGCCTTTGAAGCCACTGGCAAGATATATTAGAAGCCAAACTGAATCCAGCCTTGAAAGGAGAACATTTCTAAAAACTGCATGATCAAAAGATGAGCTGAAAACTGTTCCACAGCATCCACAAACCACACAAACCTCTGCAAGATGAAGAAACTATTGATCAGCAAAAAGAAATAGAAACTGACAAAATTCTCCCACTACAACTCAGTGATTAGGTCTCATCTGACAGAATTCTGCAATTTTCAGATTGTAAACAAGGGAAAAACAATACAAAGTTGTGGAACTCAGCAGGTTAATATTGAAGGTTCTCGGGCCAGGAAGCAAGCAGACGATCCAATATGGATTAAAGCAAGACTTCAACTTTATTAAAGAAACTTCTACAGTTATACTGTTTCTAACAGTACGTGCGCTGAGACTATTGGTGCAGACAGACACAAACAGACACTCATTGGTTAATTATCAGAAGGTGCTAAGTCGATGATTTCATCCAGCCTGTCTCTAGGTTCTCACAACATCTTCAGGTGTTTATCTTAACGAGCACACAGGGCCTAGCCAAAGCTAACTCCCTTTTTGCTTTCTCATGAAAAAACCCACAAAGACAGCAGGCCCCCACAAGGCCAAAACTCCCTTTCTCTCTCACGAGAAATTTACAGGGCCAGCTGGTTCCCAACAGGTTAATACTCAAAGTTATGAAAGAGATACATAGTACTGGACTACCTGTTCTGCATTTCTTTTTCTGCTCATGAGGTGTTCTCTTTCAGATCCTAATTAGAAGTAGAGAGAGTTGAGTGGGGAGAATCAGCATGAACAGCAAGAAATTTGTATTAAAGTGAATTTTATATGTCCTTGAATTTTGTTAACTTTCCTGGTGCCAAATGTTTATCAAATATCCAAAGCAAAAGATAGTCTACAGTGCTTGAAGTTCATTTCTGAACCATAAAAAGTCTAGAGATGCAAATAAGGAAGACTGGTGGAAGACTACTGAAATAGAAGGGTAAGTTATACATTATTTATATTTTAACATAACAGAACAGCTAAAGAAAGATACTGAAAATTAGAGAGAAAGGATTCAAGGAGTCTTTGAAAAAAATTTTTTGGGCAAGTGTGTATGTAGGGAGAGCACAAAGTATTTCTTCTAAAAATATATACAGAAACAAACCAGAAGTTTTAATAATAGCTATGCTATTAATATTTAGTGAATAGTAAACACTAAATGTTTATGAAAAATGAACAGGAAATGAATGCAGAAAATATTTTCCAGGATATAAATATTTGTGACTTGTATCTGCTGCCTCTCACAGAGACACTGCTTCTACAAGAGTTGTAGACTCCTTGACAAAGCTGAGAGCAACTGGGAGCCAGTCTACGAGCCGTGGCCTTATGTAGGGGCAAGATGTAGCAGAACACACAGTCACTGGTGCCTTGCCTGTGTGAGAAACAATGATTCCCTAGTTCACCCTCTTCATAGCATTTAGAGGAATACAGTGGGAACAAGAACAGATGCCTCACAGAGGGCAGGTAGTTGAATTAGTCATGGAACATCCTGAGTTGAAAGCGACCCATCAGGATCGTTCAGTCCAACTCCTGACACAGAACAGACCCAAGGATTACATGATGTACCTGAGAGCATTGTCCAAACTCTTCTTGAACTCTGTCAGGCTTAGCACTGTGACAACTTCCCTGGGGAGCCTGTTCCAGTGCCTAGCCACCGTCTGGGTGAGGAATCTTTTTCTAATATCCAACCTAAATGTTCCCTGACACAATTTCAGGACATTCCCTCAGGTCCTGTCACTGGTCACCAGAGAGAAGATATCAGTGCCTGCCCCTCTACTTCCCTTCAGAAGGAAGCTGCAGACCGCAATAAGGTATGAATTTAGCCTCTGAATTTTAATATCTGACTTCTTGTACCCAAGGAAAAGATGGGGACAATTCCTTGCCCAAGCAAAGGGATGTAGATGGCAATTCTTACTAGGCATTGTCAAGTAACTGAGGGTGGAGAATTTGAAACCTGTATTCTCCTTACCATTCATCTTTAGTATATGTGCAGGGAGTCAGGCTTTAATACATGGCATGCGGGAGTATAGCTTATGCTATATGCTTATGCTTATGCTTCTCTGTGAACATTTAAGAGACAATTAAGAAGTGTGACAAAGAACTTTAGTTTTAATGCTGACGGACACAAGGTCAGATGAGAAGATCAGGCACTATGGCAATCAGCAGAATACAAAGGGGTAATTAACACGGAGAATGGATCATCCGAGATGGCACCAGAAACCACAGCTGTGATCAGTGAAAAAAAGTGTTAGACAAGCACTTTGAAGCAATGAAAGCATTAGCAATGTGTTACTGGGAACAACTGCAGTGGCCTACATGGCCTCCTTCTGTCCTGAACCGTTACTGTAAAGACTTGTAGTTTAGTGGTGAAATGAAAGGGGAAAAGGTTAGCAATGCTGTGCTGTTAAATTAACACCACAGACTAGAAAATATATACTAAGATGCTGGCCTATTCATTAAAGGTTCCTCTGCAACTGCTCCAGCAAACTGAGTTTGTACAACACATGCGTAGAAATGTTGCAGAAAAGTCACATAAACAGAATACTAGTATGGTTTGGGTTGAAATCAACCTAAAAAATCATCTAGTTCCATACTCTTATACCTCCCCTCCACAGGCAGGTTTTTCAGAGCCCTATCCCACTTGGCCAGGAACACTTTCAGGAATGGGTGGGCCATCCACAGCTTCCCTAGGCAACCTGTGCCAGTGCCTCACATCTCTCATAGGGAAGAGTTTCTTCCTTCTTCCCAATCTAAATCTACTCTCTTTCAGTTTAGAATGATGACCCCCATCCTGTCACACTCTGTTCTTTCAAATTCTCTTTAAGTATTGGAAGGTGCTCTAAGGTCGTCCTGGAACCTTCTCTTCTACAGGCTGAATGTCCCCAACTCTCTCAGCTTTTCTTCACAGTGGAGGTGTTCCAACTCCCCCTGGGCATTTTGATGCTGATTTTCCAAGACCTGGCTAAAATAAATAGAGACACACGTAAGGTATTTTCCTTATCTATCAGAAAATAAACTTCCTTACCAACATGCAGTGTGCCAGAGGAACCTTGGTTTATGATAAAACAGATCTAGTAGCATTTTTGGAGGTGCAAAGGGATCAAAGCCATAAAGAGTTATGAAGGAAAGTTAAAAGAACATTTCCCTTGTGTTACCAGCTGCCTGCAATGCCTGCTGATTCCATGAAAACTGAACTCTAAAAGTCACCTTCTTTTTAATTACAAAGCCAAGAATAAAACCAAGCTTAGCAAAATATAAAAATAGAAATCTCTGCAGACAAGATATCATTACCCAATGTCTTGTTAGTATTTCCTTTGTTTTAAAAGGAATTGCCAAGAACAAGCCACTATTAATTGTATAGGAGGTTATATTTACCTTTCACAGGCATGTCTGATGGAACTAGGTTTTCAAAACCCTTTTTACAAGTAAATCTCAAACTAAAGTCTTGTCTAAAAAGGGAGATTAGCATTCAGTTAAGTAGGATGTGATTTTTCTGGAACACAATTTATCCGTCATTAACTCCCAATGTGAACAGTCCAGCTCGAGAAGTAGGCAGTGTGTCAGGTATTTCTGTATTAACTTTACACAGAAAAACTGTACTGTGAAGACAAGGTCTCAGACACCTTCAACAGACTCCTTCCATTTTTTTCAGCAAAGCCTTATTTTCTATACTGTGAGGGTGGTGAGGCACAGGAACAGGTTTCCCAGAGAAATTGTGGATGCCTCATACCTGCAAGTGTTCAAGGCCAGGTTGGATGGGACTTTGAGCAATCCTTTCAACTGAAACCATTCTGTGATTCTATAATTTGTGACTTTCTAAATGAAATCCAGGTATGCAACAGTTTTCACTGATATATTACAAAACATCTAGGTCAAATTTTGACACTGAGGAAATTGAATAAGGTTTACATTGAATTTCTTTTTTCTAAAACATTTCAAAATAAGCAAACAAAAAAAATAACAAAAAAACAAACAAAAAAGCCCCCCACTCTCCCCAAACAAGCAAACAAATAAAAACAAACAAAAACTCCAAAATAGGTAGCTTCTGGGTTTGTTTTTCATTTAATTGAAAGGAAGAAAGTCTCCCATATAAATCCTAAAGGCATAAATATGTTAAAACCATTTTTCATGTATCTCTCATAAAGCTATATTAGGGTCAAAATGATTCATTCACAGGTTGCAAGAATAAAAATAGATAGAAAATGAAACCAGCATAATTAAATTAATACTGAAGTTGGTGAACTACTTATTTGCTTTATACATTCTACTTTATTACCTTTCCATAGCACATGACAGAAATATGTAATATAGGTTTTGTAGCATAAGATAATACTGTTACAAAGAGCTACAGAAAACAATGTATTTGAACTTATTGAGATATATGCAACAGGAAAGTAAACCCAAACTGAACAAATAAGAAGCTAAAAACAACTTGAGGGTGAAAGATATCCAAGATGAGGCAGGTGAGACCTTTAGTTTAAGTCACTTGTGTTCAGGTAAAATGAGCACTGTTGTCTTCGCACACTTTGTTTTCATCCCTTGTTCAGAGCAACTGGGAAATCCGTCCTCTTGCATGTACTTTATCATAAGTGCATTCAAAAGATTTATTGCAAATAAAGTTTGTATGTATCCCAAATTTGCTGCATGCATTGATTTTTCATTGCTACTAAGTCTGCTGTACCTTGCTTTAACAGAGAAAGAAATCAAACCTTCCCACCCCGCCCCCCCTCTTTTTTGGCTTTGCAAATCATTATTCAGTGATCAAGGACTGAAAATTGTCCTGTTCCTAAAATACAGCATGAATCATTGGCCCATGCAGATGTAAGCAAAAGCATTTGAACGTCTCTGTTGTCATACAGAGAAATATATTGTTTTGCTGACATTAAAATGTGAACTACAATCAAGATTTATATAATCCCTTACAGTGAAATAGGAAATAGGAACTGTGGCTGTTCCCAAAACAAAACAGCAAGTACTTCCTGTAGGATTTGTCCCTGCATAAGAAGCTCAGACACTTGTATAATTTCCACCGAATATGGAGTATTCTCCATGAATTCTGGACTTGACAAATCATCTGCACTCTGCTGCCAATGCAGTGTGAAACACAGAGGCTCATTCCTTACTTCTTATTCACATGAACCCCATTCAAATGACATGGCAACATACACAGCATAGTTGATGCCATTCAAATTTGATCAACTACTGCAGCGAAACCCCCAGAAACAGCTTAAAAAGATGCTATGAAAGAACCATTGCCATACCTTATACTTAAATTCGTCTTTGTACAGCTTATCTCAAATCCAGCTACTTGTACTCCAGATCTAGCTATGGCATTTCTACCAAGTCATGGTTCAAATTGCTAACACAGAACATTAGCTCCATGCTGGGTCACCCTCTAGCTGTGGTTTGTAAGGAGCCAACTCATTCTGTAGGATGGGAAACTTGAACTTAGAGGACAACTATTCATACTCAAACTTGATCAGAAGCAGAATTAACATTATTTTCCAATTTATTTCTTCATTATTCAAGATAGAACTAACTTAAGAATGTTAATACTTTCTCAACATTTAATTAGACTTGTATTCCCATAAAAGCCAATCCAAAGGAATACAAAGCAATTCTAGGACAATTAAAAAAATCAAAAGCCACTTCTCTAAAAAAAGAGCAGATGTGGAAAGCTGTGGGGGCTAGTGAATTTCCAGTTATAAAAAACCAGTAGAAACATATTTGTGTTGAACAAAAATCCCTCTTCAAACCTAAAAACAGAATTCCTGTCCAGAATTAAGGTGTTCAGCTTCATTTGTGAATGAAAATTATTTATATTTAAGCCACTTAGAATTTCTTAGAGTTTGATTAGGAAATATATACTGAAACACTCATCTTGATGCAGTAATTTGGTGTTATACTAATATTAGTGTTATTTTTCCCCAAAGCAGTTTTAGCTCGAATTGCTATCTACTTTCTCTGATATTGACATTTTCAGATATTGTTATGTGCTATACTTAATATTAAAGACTGTATTCTATAAATATCCAGCTGACACACAGAAAAATAGGGGTAATTTGAAAAAGGACCACTTCTCAGTAGGAGTTCTTATAAATCTCTTGTGAAATGGGATTTATATTGTCTTGCCTGATACTAATAAGGCATAATGAGTAGAATTTCTGAAAGAGCTATTGTAGTATACCTGCCAAGTGGAAAACTGTACGTCCAAAGCGCTAATTAGACTGTTATCATAAGTTACACAAATTGTGAATCTAAGCTGAAGGAATCCACTGGGGCTAGTAGACTGCTCCTGGTCTCCTGTTCACATAAATTTAAACCTAATGACCATGCTAACAGAACTCATTTGCCAAAACACAGGTCTACCTACTCCACATGTGCAGTTTTAACTTCAGAAGATAATTCCAAACCAGGAGTGAAATGGTGGAAGAGAAATTCTATTCATAGAAACTGGTATCAATTATATGGCTTTGCTCTTGCCAAATCAGTATGCTATGCCTTTACAAATGAAATGTATTTTTCAATAATGTTTTGCAAATAAAAATTCAATAAAATGAGACTTCCTTAAGGAATTTTCTTTTTATTGAGGCAATAGAATTAGTGAAGAATCTCTCTCTCTCTCTCTCTCTTCATAAATATTTACATTATATATGTATAGACGTTTATACACACACATACAAACATATAGTTGTGCTTGTCAGACGTGTGTATGTATGCACACAGATATAAACACAGAAAGAAAGTCAGAGAAAAAGAAAAGAGTGCACAGACATCAGACAACTTTTTTTGGAAAAGTATTGATGGGAATCTAAGTTGACTCTTACTTGAAACAGACCTTTCCCTTATAATGATCTCCCTGAAGAAGACCAAGGAGTTTTAGAATCAATAAGTTATATTTTTATAAAGAAGAAAACTAGAATTTATGAGTTTTTTTATAAAGAAGAATATTTTAGAATGCTTTTTATCCAAGGAATACAGAAAAAAACAAGAAATATTTTTACAGTAACTTTCCCTTTGCTCATGCACCCTTGGAAGTAGAACTTTCATATGATGTTACAATTAACTCAATGATCTTTGAAACTTTGCACACACTCTAGTCCCTAGGGAGTGTCTCATTTGTTTCATCTAAACCTTGGTTGATCAGTCCTTGTTTTCACAGCACCTTCATCATGTCTGAGCTGCATTTCCCCAGTCTCACATTTAAAAGTTTTTGCCTGTCACTCCATGAAGTCTCTGATGCTTTCTGTCTTTGCCTGCAAGTGATTCCATCTCACCTAATCTTGAAAGTGGAAAATATATGACCAAGAACAATATGATGCACACCTCACCTGTCATAAGGACTAACATTCATGAAAGACTGTGATTTGGAGGGTAGAGTTTGGGAAAGAGAGGAAAGGGCTTAAATAACTCGAGAATATTCAGAAGCACAACCAATCAAGTTCTGAAATAAATCATTATATCTACCCCAAAGAAGATATTCTCACTTACACATTAACAAATGCAAATCTTCCAGACAGTTTGTTGGGGGTTTTTTTGAAGACAGTTAAATGGAGTTATTTCCAGGCACTGAGTTTAGCTTAAATTAGATAATGTGGTGAATAGACTTCACAATAAACCTTCTGTAGTCAGCGATCTGTCTGTGTCGATTCTTTATTCCTCAAGAGGAACTGTTACTGCTGTTACATATAGTTCCAGAGTTTGCTTCAGCAGAATATGGACCACAGATTTGTTCAGGAGTCATGTACCTTATGGATTTTACCATTCCTGTATTGCTAAGCAATCAGAAGCACCATACTGCAAGATTTTCACTGAATGATGCTGGGACATTTGTAAGGAAATAATATGCACTTGTTTTCCTCAAAGTTAGCTTATTTTATAAAAAAAAAGAAAAACAGCAAAAAAACAAACAAAAAACCCCCAAACCAAAAAAACCTCACCACCTTTCTTTTTTTTTTTTCTTTTTTTTTTCTTTTTTTTTTTTTCTGAAGTACAAAATCCATGTAGATACTTCCTAGAGAAGTTGTGGGTGCCCCATGGTTGGAAGGGTCCAAGACCAAGTTCGATGGGGCTTTGAGCAACCTGGTCTTGCAGGAGATTGGTCTGCCAGTGAGGTTGTAACAAGGTGATCTTTAGGGTCCCTTCCAACCCAAACCATTCCATGTTTCTATTATACTATCATCAAAATACTAAGAACTTAGGAGCTGATGACCTTTTCCTCCTGAGCCAAAATAATTCAGTCTGTTGGAAGAAGAAAAACTGTAACTGAGTATGCTGGCGCTCTGACTGGGCACTAATGATTTATTTCTCTTCCCAGTGTCAACCTCCATTCTCATACTTCATGGGAAAAAAACTGAAAACCCCAATAAAACCAACCACAAATCAAAAAAGAAACACAAGGCATGTGAGAGTCATGATTTAAAAAGCACAGTGACCATAGTAAAACTCAGAGGCTGCTTCAGATGCGTTGCTAGAATTCTTCTCTTGTCTCAAGATTCATTGTTATATATAATCATAACCTTGTCAACTAAAGGATTGTTGTTTGGAATAGCCCCATGTTAATAAAGAATAGTGGTTGGTGGACAACTGGCTAACTTCCAAATGTTTCAACTTTATTGTCACTGAAAAAATATTCCAAATGCTAGTTGCTTATCAAAATATGCAATCTTCTTGAATCTATGAATAATGGTTGGAAATCTAGTTCTTTCAATATATGTGATTTCTCTTTTCACTATGCCAGGCCAGCTATACCTTAGGACGAGTCTTTCCTGAGTTACTCTTTTTCTCATGACTGGCACTGAAGAACTGTAAAAGCAGTATCGATTTGTCTTTAGGTTAGACATGGCAGTAAGGCTCAAAAAGTGCAGATTTAGCATTTGACACAGAAAGTCAGTCTAGGTCTCAAGTCACAGATATGTGGAAAGTCACAGTGCCATAATGAGTTGCCCAATATAGCTGATCTGCAACAACGTTTATCTTCAATCTCTTAGCCTGTGACAAGTGTGAAGTGATTTACATTTCTTTGGTCCTCAAGAAAATATGTGGTGAAAGAGGATGAGGATTATTTGAATTACTTCACATTTGCCACAAAACAAGAGAATACAAAAGGACAGTTAAAACAAGTTGGTTGCTCTTCAGTAGCTTGTTATCTCTGTGGGAACTTGTCTGTGTGTCTAAGCCCATAACTCTCTACCTCTTGAAAAGAGATAGCACTGTTTTTAACTCTTCCCTGTTTATCTAGATGACTGTAAATTAATCAAGTGTAAGGGAGTATCATAATAAGTAAAATTTTTTGTTGAAATTATTTCTATATTTATAAAAGAAATTCAATAAATAATATCTACTTTTCTTGGCTCACTCACACAGATAAAAATACAAGGCTATTGACAGCTAAAGATGTTTCTATTAATATTATCATGTGATAAATGAGACACTGAACATGGGATATACCATCCACAGCACTTGAATCTCACAGCTTGACCACACAACATTGTCAAATTTTGTTTAATTCTCTAACTTCTTCAGGGTCATCCTGAAGAGAAATTAGAACACAGAAGTGGACAATTTCTTCCCTAAAATGATCTAGCAACCCAAAGGTAAAATAGAAGCAAGGTAAAATTTTCAGCCCAGGCTGCTGCATAGCAGATGATTCTGCCCTGTTATATGCTGGGCTTGTGTAAACAAAATTTTTGTAAAAGGAATGTATTTGTTCTCTAAATACTTTTAAAGACATTACAATTTTGCCTTTTACCATAGCAAATTAAAGTTTCAAAACTTGTTTATTCACTTCTGACGTATGTCAAGAGCACACTGGAAGCACAAGTGTATTTTCCTTACAGTGTAAGGAAACCTATAAGTGCATTTGGAGGTTGGACCCAATGACCAACTGTGGTCCCTTCCAACATTATCCTTTCTGTGATTCTGTGAAAACAGTTTCTTTACAATGTTTCTGTAAGCCTCACTTAGTAATAAACCATTCAGAATGGAACAAGTTTTTCAGATTGAAGTCTGTCAAAAGGAAAACGGCTTCAGGACAAATGACAGCTCAAGAGCAAAAACTTTCAGCAGCAGCCTTTTATGCCAGTCCAAAATGGCAGAAACAGTGAGACCAGACAGGAAACTTGCTCCATACTGTGTGTTATTCTTGGTGGAAAACCACATTCCTGGCCTTGGCATCAAAATCTCACAGCAATAAATCTCAACTCATGTAAGGCCAGACAGTCCTGGTTGCAAGATGTTTTGGGAAGTGAGGTGAAAAGAAACATGGATGTTTGAAACCTGTCAGAGCAATTTCAGACCAAAGAAAGCAGAAGAGGGCTGGGTGACCTGAGAACAAATTTGTTTCACAGCTACTTCAGGAACTGTACTTGCAAAGCATAAATATAGTTCACCTAATTTCATATTCAAGGGTGATGTTTCACTTCTTGTTAATAACAGCACCCAGTAATTTCCATCATGAAACCTTGCATTTAGTCTTTTCCATGTTTGACAAAGCTAGTATTTTACAGTGAACTTCCACAAGTCTTCCATAGGTTGTATCTTTTCTCTGAAGGTTTCAGTCCGATCAAAATGTTCAAATTACTGAAACAAAAAGAAAACCCATAACAAGCAAAAGTAAGTCTGAGAATAACACTACGTGACTATGGTAAATTATCTTCACTTTCTTTGGGAAGGTCTTGCCTTAAGCATTCAAAATGTTTGGAGATAAATTGGAATATGACCTTTTTGTTTGGTGCAGAGACTGCTTCAGGAACAAAGCCACCAAACCTACAGGAGAGATCTGACTGAAACAGAAAGAGGCAAGGGGTTCTCTGGTCAGAATTAAAACTGGGAAAAAGAAAAGTGAAATTGAAAGGATCTGAAAGGTGCTATTTGAACCTTAAAAGAGATAAGAAGGTTGGAGAGGGAATGAGGAGTATAGTTTAAGCCCTGTATTTGGCTTCACAATTTTTTTGCAGTGAAACTCAGGGGAAAAATGCATTCATTTATCTCACCCACATATAGAATAACAGCCTGTGATTGCAGACAGTTAATGAGTAGTTACCTGTGCTGGTCCACATGTCTGCACAATGAATCTACAGTTCAAACTTGTTAGTGGCTAAGAGAGTGGTAATGTAATAGAGTTTTTATTTTAATCAGTATCATTTTTGAAAAGTTGTTACTAGACATCTGAAAATCTCTGTAAATCATGAACTCATTTAAAATATGATGCAGTCTTTACATGCATGTCTAATTTTGTTTCTGTCAAAGGGCATATCACCACAAGATAGTTATTTATCTTTACACAAGTAAACTTAACTTTCATAATTTCTGAATTGTCAGAGGCTGTTTTAATAATCTCATTTTAACACAGACATATATTCAGGAAACGTATAATGCTGAAATGACAGTTATCTTAATCTCTTATGAATTTGTTTCCATTTACTGATTCTCGTTGGTTGACATAGCCTGGTAGAAGGTCTGGAAAAGCGTAGTTCGAAAGGAATGGCTGTTTGGTCTCCCCACAAGTGCAAAACAGTTGCTGTGTTGTTTCAGACAGGGCTTCACACAACAAGCTGTCCTGTCTGCTGCCTCTAGTTCTGCTGGTGAGCTATCCTGTCCTGATACTTAGCAGAGTGTAGAAAGCACATGTTGTGTTTTTAGTTTTTCTAGAACCCCATGCCAAGCGTATTGTAAAAAATTCAGTAAATTTTTGAGGGTACAAAAAATCTCATGGAAACATCATCGTCATTGACCAGGATCCCTGAGCACTGAGAAGTGAGGAAGAAGGTACTACCAGAGTAAAATGGGTGGTCATTTTACTGATCTTATACTGCTGTTTCAGAAGTGGGAGAATCAGCCTTGGAATGGCTCAATGACAGACCCCAGTAAATTACTGACCCTAGAGATAATCAGTCAGTTCCATGTTACAGCTTTACAGACACAGGGCTCAGACACAGTACTGATGAAGAACAATGAAAATCCTTTCACAAAAACGAGGTGAGGCACTTTTATATTTTTAGCATATTTATCCTCATGGTTACAATGAGTACACATCACGTGAAGAGTCAGTAGCTCTGGTTTGTGACAGACATTGATTCAGTAAATTTTCTGAGTTTAGATCTCATTCATAGAAAAAATCACAATACTAAAAGCTTATAAGTCTTCTAAAACAACAACAATAAAAATGCACTTTTGAATATTTGTTCCTGAGTTAAATTTGTCATTCAACCAAAATTCTTCTCTGTAATAGTAATTCTCATATCTGTGTTTTTCCCAAGTTTGTTCTTTGCTGTCTTCCTTTCATGAGGAAATGTTGGCTATTTTTTATGCATAATTTCTGAGACAGTCATCACTGAAAATGGGAGAGAAGACACAGAAACAGTAAAAAGCCTATCCTCTCTAAAACTCTGTTCTTTTCCACAGAGGAAACATTCTAACTAATCACACTATGGTGTGGATCCCAACTGGTTTTTTTGTAGACCCTGCATAATTTTGGCTGTTCACTCAATTTTCACAGCTTTTGCTGAAACTATTCAGCTAACACTATTTTTAATTTATTCTTTGTTTCTACACACCTGTCTGAAACTCTCTGATGAAGTCTGGGCAAGCCCATCTCTTTGAACAGTTTGGCCAACAAAGGTAATTAGGAATGGTGTTCTTGCCAGTTCTACAGGAGAAATATTAAAGAAAATAAGCAAGAATAGAACAGTAAATATTTTTTCTAGCTGAAAAAGTTCCACAAAAAGCACCTGCACAGTAATTGATCTTTTTCCAAATTTCAGATCGCTGGATTCAAGAATTTTGACCTATACCACAGGACAGTGATCTTACTTTAAGGACTGAGGGACAGCCACATCTTAATCTATTTTTTTTCCTGTCCAGAATTTATTAAGACCAATATGCTATCATGAAATTTCCCCATCACAAGAAAAAGTCATTTACATATGGGAAAAAAAATACCGCAAAGAAAGGAAAAAAAAATTAAAAGCTGTCTCCTCTGAAGAACAAGTTGTATTTTTCATTCTTACACAAAGTGAAATCAAGAACTGTCCCAGGTGTTTTAGTCAGACTGGTTTAATAGCATTTTATAGAACTTCATTGCATGGGGTGAAAGAGGGACATTTCTCTGTGGGAAGTTAACTTATTGTCACAGGCTGTGTGGGTTGTGATTTGAAGATTTAGTTGCAATTGAAAAGATGACTCTAGGGTAAATACCCTGTGAGGTCCATTTACCTTGCCAGCAAATTCCATCGTAACTTGGACCAGAGCAAAAATTCTTCAAAAAACAATTCAGATAATCCTTCTGCAATACTGAGACAAAAACCTATCTTCCCCCCCACACACACTAAAACTCAAGATTCAAAATTAGTATTATCCTTTTAAAAATATAAGAAAAAATGTGTGAACTAAGAATTTTAAAACTTAACTCTGTGTTCAGTTTTTGATACTAAACTTCTAAACTATAGTCAATATAAAATAAATCTCTCTTTCTGCCACTCTCAATGGATATGAATCTCCTAACAAAGGTATTTAAGATGAATGTCCCAACAAGATACAATTCATCATCTCAAAGGTCAAAAATAGATGCTATCATGTAACAGCAATACAGCAGAAAATCAGCAGGACATGAAACCTTCAGCTTGTAAGAATAGTCAGAATAGTTTTAAAAGCTGAAACATGTTTCCTGAGTAACAGACTATCAAGAGCATGTTAAGTTTGTTCACTGTTCAATCTGGCATCCTAACAGACTATCGAATAATATTCTTGGGCACAGATATTATTTCTATGCCATTCAACACTGTCAGTCAAATTAATCTAAAAGATCTCGTAGTGGCAGATGATTAATATGTTGGCAAAAGATACATTACTCAAGCACAAAAGTAATGATTTGCTCCTTAGAACATTGGGGTTGACTAAAGGATAGAACAGTAATTGTGGACCGAATCATATATCCTCATCATTTATCTCTTAAGTCAAGTCTAAAGAGAAAAAATCTCTTTATCTTTTACATAAAGGTATTTCAGCATGACTATATGAAAGAGAATTAAGTAAACCCTACTGTTCATAAGTGGAGCATAGGAATGAGATAATTAGAATAGACAGAGCAATGTACTTTCAGATATAAAGGCTATGGTCATACATGCTTGGAACAATTCATACACCCCTACAAAGCAAGCCTTCAAAATGTCTCTGAAGAAATCTGCATTTATATTCTGCTGTTGACCATGAAGGGCAATTATTACTTTCTAAATTCAGTTAACTGTGATGTGAGGATGACAATGCTTGTAAAATGCATGTTAGATTATGTGATTAAAAAAAATAATCACTATAAACACGGAAGTCCATCAGCATTCAAAAAAAACATTGCCATGCTGAGACCTCCAAGTAAATGAGTGTGAATGGAGCACCAGAGCCCACTTCCTTGAGGGTCTTCAACAGGAATGGTGAGGCCTTTGTCCCTGGTGAGAAGCACAGTGAAATCCGAGGGCACTCATTCATGCTCAGTGTTGCTGAACCTTGGAACATGGAGTCACAACAGCCTCACCTTCACTGAACCAATGTATTCAGCAGTCTCTATCACTGTAAAGCAAAATAATCCTACTCCTTACAGCTTGAAATAGTGACTCATTAGCCCACTCACAGCCAGAATCATGAGCCCTACTTTATTTTAACAAACCTCACTCTCCTCCCATAATGTAACTAGAGGAATCCCTTGGATATCCGCTCAGCAATAATATCACACATCTTCTACTGGAACAAGATAATTTATCTTTCAAGATTGTCCTAAAAAAGGATGTAAAGCTTTCATATTAAATAGAATTTTTGGAGAGGGATCAGGAGTTAGTGTATCTACAGTAGGAAAAGTGCATGGTGTTGCTGATAATGCAGATTGCTGAAAGGAGAAAAGGGATCTCAAAACACAAAATGTGTGAGAAAAGAATAAATTATGCTAACATTTTACCTTTTTTTTGTTTGTTGTTTTTTTGTTGTTGTTGCTTTTGTTTTTATGCTACGTCATTGTGATGGTGTGCAAAATTTTAGCTGTTCCTACCAACATGATACAAATGATCTGTTACGTTGTTCGTGTTCTAGAGTTTACTCCTTGGCTTTCCCAGAAAGCATTCCTACACACACACTGAACAAGTCTGATTTCTTATTTTTATCATGTTCCTGAGTCTTAAATCAGGATTGTAAAGTTTCACCTGAAGATGATAACACATATATTGTCCTATGGCACTTTCAGCAGAGAAGGTGGAAAATTCCTAATCACAGACATTAGATAGCTCCACAGTTTCTTACCAAATTAGGATTGATACAGTGCTAGATGGAGGCAAACTACAGTGTAATTCTTAAGTTCATGTTGAATTGCGTTCAGTCTCATATCCAGGCAAAGGAAATACCCTGTTACCCACAAAAGTTCCCTGAAACTTTTGCTGGTTGTGACAACATGTCCCTCAACAGTTAGGAACTTCCAGAAGATGATAACTCACATCTCATCACATAGCCTGGAGAGGGATGAGTCCACCAGCTTTTTCTTGGCCATGGATTTTCCATCATTCTTTAGATAATATAAAAGCTGTGAATTTGTTTCTAGAGTTTCATGATGCACATAAATATTGTGGTGCAGAATCTCCTTTCATATACTTGATAAACAGTAATCAACCAACTAACAAAACAGTATCACTGACTGAATGAGTCAAGCATATGTGTCAACCATGTGCCCTCATTTCTTCATGTCTCAGAATAAGGATTTATATGGGATGATTACCTGATTTAATATATTCATTCAGCCAGACTGAAGTTTATAGTGCTGAAGTAGATTGATATGAGTGACACCCTAATCTAAGGATCTGGAAAAAGAAATCCAAAGAAATAAGATATCCCAAAAATTATGAAATATATGTTTGAGGCCAAGATACAGTTGTGGGGAGAACCATCATCATGAACTTCGTGACTTTTGTGAAAGTAAAACCGATATGGGAATATATCATCTGCATTTTTAGAGTGTCAGGGTTTAACTCACAAAAAAAATGAAAGGCAAAAAACACTACTAATGATTAATTTCATAATTAAAGCCACACAATCTTAAAGAGAAATCCAAAAGATCTTTGAACACAACTTCTTAAAGCAAAGAATTGTATTTGATCAACAAGAACCAGTGCATCACATTTAATGAGCAATATTTGAGTTTATATTTGAAAAATATTTATTAATGTAAAAAAGGGGATGAAGGAAATAGGGGAAAGATAATCTTTAATTTAGTCCAGCAGAAAATATCTGAACCCAAACATTTTTACCTACCACCAACACTTAAAATGTTTGGACCAAGTTAATGAAATATAATGAAATCCAGGTCTTATTTTCTCTTCTAGTTTTAGAGCTGGAGCATCTTTTGACTTAAGTTAGGGCCTAAGTTAGGTTAGTTGTCAAAAAGAAGAAATATTCAAGAAGCAGTGGAAAATTGTCAGAAAGGGGAAAACTGCCAAAGCAAACAATAAACTACTTGAAAACACACTACATAATTCTGCATTGGCAAAGAATTATGTATAGTCTGTGTGCAAAGGCATTTTTTTATTCTTCTAGTAACACTTCAAGATTGACTGAAAACAGAAACTAACTGAGGAACACATTCACAGTAAAATGTTTAAGGAAAATTCCATTCTTGGAGTCTCAACCAACAGCAAAGCTTTATTTTCTTTAATATTCTGTTTTACTTTATGCAATATTCTTTACATTAACCTCTCTGTTCTCACTATGTTCAATAATAGCACTAAAAGTGCCATTATTATTTTAAGTCTAATACTATATCAAAACATTTATAGCACTGAATGTAGCAAGCCCAATGCTTGATTAAAACTTTTGAGACAATAGCTGCTTAAGCTGTAAATCTGGAAAATAGCATAAGTGAAAGCATAAGAGTGATGACAGCCACACTTACTGGCTCCTCTGAAAATAAAGGAGTTAGAGGTAGTTTAGTCTGGTAGCTGTGAGCTAAGCAAAACCTTACTAGACGAATATTTAATCCTGAGATGTTTCAGTCCCCTTGATTATTTGTCCAGACAACAAAAGGAGGGAGCAGAGAATACCGAGTTCTTATGATGCTCAGTTTTCTAGTTCCCAAATTAAGTGCTTTGGGTATAAATTTATATAATTGGGTATAAATGTTTTCTATGTTTTCTGCTTCTTTTAAGGTGCTTTATGGAAACTATCTTCCAAATATATAATAGGTTAAAAAAATCATTTTATTGACATTTTATGCCTTTGTCTGTTTCATGAAATTATGACACTTGCATTCATTTCTTCCCTCTTTCTTGCAGTGTAGAAAAGTGAGCACTAAAATTTGAAAGACAAGTTGAATAAAGAAGTGGTGACCAAAAGTATGTACCAATTTGTCAGAATATCTCAACTTCTGTTAAATAGTGTCTTCCATTAAGCAATTATCAAACACAAAAATAGGTTGAAGCTCCAGCTGTAAATGTACTCATTGCAAATTTTGGCAATGACTTGAAACAGTACAGGATTTAGACCTAGCAATTTTATGGACAAGAATGTGAAAGAACTGGAAAGTTAAATAAAATTGCTCTTTTAGGAAACCTTTAGAGGTTTGAAGTACTCAGTAGATTTTGGGTATGTATTGACAAAAGAAAACTGAGTGCATTTAATGAGCAGGAGGGAGAAGAAACCATTTTTCTTTGAAGGGTGGAAAATAAGGGGAAGACTCAAGGCCTGGAGAAATGGGATTACCTTATGTGTTACGCTTCTATCTTCATCTGTGGCAATCCTGGCAGGACCTCTGCACACTCGCAGACACATACATGTAGACAGCCTTGCTGTCTACAGAAATAACACAAAGTTGTTGCCCCTGGATTCACAGTACAGGAGTAATATGTGAAAGAATGTTGTGGGGCTTTTACAACTACGGACTTCTAGATTTTTCAGGTTAGAAACAATAATAAATAAAAAATATCAAAGTTTATCAAGTGATTTAATTATTTTATAGAGTGAAAAAAATGATGAATTTTATTATTTGAAGAAATATATATAACTGAAATTTCCTATACTGGGAGTAAAAGTAACACTAGCTTGCAAACACTGTTTCTTTTTTATTGCTACTTAGTATTTTTAGAGACTAATGACTATTATTGGGAAAGAATTGACATGATCTTTCCATATTTGTAAAGGCAAACTCTCCCAGTGACTTTGGCACAGGCCATTTGTAGAGGAAGGATGCTGGGTTGGGTCCACAACAAGAGCTTGGTTTTATTTAAGCTGTGATTTTCATTACTGCAGTTCATATTTGTCACCTTCTAGGGAGTAGTTTGGTCCATAATCCTTTTCAATAGGATATGTCTGTTCTGTGGCTTGGATGTGTACTGAAACACGTGTAAAACTACCTTTAATTGATTTTATCATACACCTAGAATGTGGTGCTCTTAGACCTGCAGTATTTGTTCCACTGTGAAATTCTTTTGGCATTTTGTACTGCTTCCAAGGTAATGGCTGTTACTACATAATGGTGTCTATAACACCAGTCCTAATATTTTTGCACGTCCTGCAGTTAGACATTTGACTGCAGGGCAGACAGGCCAAAAGGAATATACAGAGAGTTGGGTCACCCTGATGATTATATCAGTGGAGGTCACTTAGATGAAACCACTGAGGGGTATAAGGAAGACCTTGGCTGAATCAGAAAGTGTTAGTTATCCATTGTCATCTGTAGATGAGTGCAGTCATCTGTAGAAGCCTAGAAGATAAGAGGGCTAATGTGTCTCAAACATAAATAGCTGGAGCGTTGTGAAGCCAGCCAAGGTTTGCTGGTAATAACACAATGTGAGCAAAAACATAAAGTGGCTTGAGAGAGGAGACATATGGAGGTAGAATAACACTTTTCTGGGCCAAACATCCTGTATCTGGCTCCTGGAGATAAGCACAACGCAGTCCAGTACAAGCGCAAGAATGAGGTTGAGAACTGGGCATAGACTGTAGGGGAGGAACAAGACTGCCCAAGATCCATTTCCAGACAGGTCTAGAAGAACAAACTGTACCTAACAACTAATTTGCATAGAAAGCAAGAAACTTATCTCCAGGGCAGGGAAAACTTATCTATAAAAATCTATATGTGCAAAGCCCAGGTGCCCAAGACCCTGGACACCCCATCAGATGGATCCACACTGAAGCCACAACTGATGATCTCTCTCATTTTTCCTTTCTTTCTCTCTCCTCCTCTTTAATACATCTCTCTCTTCTCTTTCACCCTACTCATTTATCCAAAACCCACTTCAGTATGCTTATACTTGGAGATCAGGGACAAACTTATACCAATTTCCATGTCAAATATGTAATTTACGCATAAAACTTTGGAAGTTTTTGTGGACTCTCTAACTTATATCATACTCTTTGACCACAAGCACCTACAAACCTTGGGTGCTCCCACCCCTTGAGGGTGGGACCTCACGGCATCAATGGGTACTTTTGCTGGTGCAAAGACTTTGTTGGACAGCTGTTTACCACCTTTACAGCAAAGGTGCAGATGTAGACTGAAGGATTATGATATATTACTTCACGCTACCTGATAATCCATTTCCAATTTAACAAAGCATAATGGTAAACTGGCTTACTTTGAAATGGTTATGCTTATAGTTAGGGCTTTGATTAAGTGCTTTGATGCCTTACAGTCTAACTAGGGAATAAAAAGAAATGACAAAGTGTTAAAGTCAAAAAAATCTCATTAATCTTTTTTTTTCCTAAGTTATTGACATATAAGAACTTCTCAAGACTTCATGATACAAAGTTATACAGTAGAAAGTCAAAGGTGTATTTTCCAGATCATGCATCATCTTTACTCTGATTTTCACTAGCTTCTTAATGTTGAATCAGCCATTACCTACTATGTCAACATGCATTAAGAGCTACCATTAAAAAGCTTTTTATTTATTTAACTTCAGCTTTAGAGGTGGAGAGGTCTGCTTTATTGAAGGCTTTCTTACCAAGAATGTTAAAGAAAAAAATATGTTACACCTGCTGCAGACAAAAATATCTGCTCAGGACTTATACAGATCTTAAACATTTTTTTTTCCTTTGATTTGTTTATACAAGATAGCAGTGCTTTTAGTCAGTGTTGATTTGCACACTGAAAATGTATTTTTCCTTTTGTTCCACAATCCTGACTGTAATACCAAAGACTTTTTTTTTTTTCAGGATGGTTTTAAATATGGTCAAAAAAAACCCCATAAAAGAACTCAAGACAATAGGCCAGGTGGATACTAAGTGAAAACAGATTAGAATAGGTGGAATCTTACAGAGCAGAAGCACTGTCACTATGTTCTATTTATATTGTGCTTTCATCTGCAGTTAGCTGTGAATGATTTTGTTTAGAATATCTTTCTGAAGAACACTCATGAGAAGATAGGAAGATAAGCATTGTAGCTTTGCTTCCTTTTACTCAAGTAAATAGCTGTAGGCTTAACTGGCAAAAGATATACTAAACACAGACAACTTCCATTTGGGATTTATATTTTTTTCAACCTTCTACTTTCATGGTTTCTTTTTATTGTTTGGGAGATTTGGGCAGGATTTCTCAGAAAGGAAAGAAGAATCTTGTGGGTGGTTGGTTTAATTTATTGCTTACTTGGTTTCCCTGCTGTTTTCAAGGTGTTCGGGAGTATTTCAACCTTTTAAAGCAACACACAAAAGAGTTACACAGAGGAGCTCAGTGTTCTGGATCCTGAGAATTATTTACATTGTTCCCTTTCAGTTTTGAAGATTTCATGTTCTCAGTCTGGAATAAGTGAAATCTACTTGACATAATGATAAAAATAAAACTATCTCTTTTTAACACATGTTAGCTTGGAAAAAGAGTGAAATTAATTCAGGCCTCCCTTACAGGTCATCAAGAAAATAACTCTTTAATTCATGGTTTTACCAAAGAATAGTAGCACATTGATGTATTTGGTGCAATGGGATTAAAGTTTTCATTTTGTATCCAGGCTAAGAGATGGCAAGGTAAGATTTTTTGCTCAGAAAAAAAAAAAGAAAAATATTGAAGTGATTAATTAGTAATAAACTCACAACAGTTATTTGGGATATTTCAGTTATTTTATGCATTTTACATTATTTGCTGAAGTATCCTGTGAGGATTTCAGCATGGTAATACTAGCAGAGAAGTGTTACTACTTATTAGTTGCAAAGGACAGCAAATTAATCAGCTGAATAACTGTGTATAGTATTTGGATTTATAATGGGCTGCCCAGTCCAAATAATCCACCAAAGAGGAATATCACTGATGGAAATAAAAGTAAAAATAGCTTAATGCTATTTTAGAGATACAAAAATTACTTTAGGATATTCTTGTCAGTGATAGCAAAGTGGTGAAACATGGCTCTCCTTTAAGGTGTATGAGAATTGCCGTGGAAGTTAGAGGGACTGCACTGTTTGCTTGAAGCTGCAGAGGTGTTTAAGTGCTTTGCTGTAGTTCCTGCCATTGCATGGACAGGGCTTAGATTCCTCAGATCCTCCATCAAGAAACTGCATTTCAGGGAGCACTTGTTCCCAGAGTCAGCTTTAACATCCTGGCCTGTTTGGAGATGCTGGTGTGTGACAACTATAATCCACTGCAAAATCGTGTCTTTCAGCATGAGACTGACTCTGGTGACACATGAGTGTACCAAAGACTCAATTCTTCTCTTTTATACTCACATTAATATCCACAAGTTATTTTGAAAAGAGCTATCCTCAGCCACGTATACTTAACATCACAATTTTATTTGACTTCCATCATAGAGGAAATTCATTCATAAGTTTTGTTTAAATTCAGCCAAAGGACGTGGAACCACATATGAAGGCAAAACAAACCCTATATTAAAGATACTTATCTGAAATTGCAAGAGATTCTTGAAGAAAATTTTACTAGCTCATAAAAATCTTTTCATCCCTGTGTTCATAGATAGTGATACGATTTATATCTGCTCAAAATCTCCATTGCATCCTTTATCTGTGTTTTTCACCCTCTGACTAAACTTTGTAATGACTAAGAGAAAAAAAAAATAAAAGTCCATTTGTAGTTTAAAATCCTTGAGAGAAATTTAATCTCTCTATCAGCACTGGCATGTACATTGCACTGTATACATCACGCCTACTCTGAAGCAGGTCTCTCATTCCTTCAAGACAATTCCTTTATGAGCATCTGAGTACTGAATAGAACACATATAAACCAACTGGCAGATGTTCTTAGTAAATCATTGAGAGGATCACATTAAAAATTAGCCACCTGCGTATTTATCTGTTCTTTTCTAAGTATCAGTAAATTATTTAGACCACTGAAATGTCTGTTTGAATTTATCATAATATTCTTGTTCATAGATATTTCTATTGCAGTTTCCCAGGAATCTAAAGATAGGAGAATGCTTTAAATACAATTTTTAATTTATAGCAAACAGTGTATTTGCTGGGTGCAGTAAATCGATTCCTGGTCAAAAACCAACCACCAACCAACCAAAACCAACAAAAATCCCCCAACAACAACAAAGCTTAAAAAGACACAAAAAATTCAAGTTTCATCAGTTTTACTACTTGCTTGTTCCTTCAAAATAACATGTCAAACATGCAGGTTCAAAGCAGTACTAGTATAGGCCCCCTCTTTGGGGACAGACAGCATGAAATTTGCTATCTACAAATTCTGATAGGTTCAGTTTTCTTTTAAAAGTGATCCATTGATAATAGTAACACAAAACATCCTCTTTTTTATTTTTGCTCAAGTGCAGTGAGAGAATAATGTGAACAGTTTCTGCTGCTGAGAATCTTTTGACAGCTGAAATTCAGTAACATTTAAATCTATTGTCTGTTTTTGGTTTTGTCCTCTTGATTTTTGTCACCATAGCATAATTTAGCTAACTGAAGGCTCTATGGTTTTTTGGGCTCTGCCCAAATTCAGGAAAGCTTGAAACAGAAACTATGAAATGAACAATTTCTGAATATGTGCACATGTGGAGATCAAACAAATGATCAGAGCCCTGGCACTTAGTTGAAATCTGGCATTAGGTACTATAAACAGTGGTAGTTCTTAAAGTTCTTAAAATTTAAAGCAGTTCCATCTGCATCTAATCAGCTGCCTCGTGATTGTACATGTGAGACAGGGGAACAAATAATAGCTTGAACATCACCTGGACCTCATAAAAGCCTGCTAGAAGCTTAGTTGAGGGGGAGAGCTGAATAGTCAGACTGGCTCTGGCAGGAGGGTTTGGATTGACAGAAAGAGCATAATTAAGCTTCTGCTGAACTATTTTGTTCTGAAACAGTCATACTGTGACTGTGGGTCTGAGGGAAAAGCACTAAAACTTTGTACTAGGAAGCATTTTACATGATTATGGTTTGATAGAGCACTTACAGTTAGGGATTTTTCCTATCAGGAGTTTGATTTTTCTCATAAGCAGATTCCAAAATTGCTACAAATAACTAGGTCAATATGTAACTAGGTTCTTGCTCTGATTCATCCTGTCTTTTTCACAGTAAAAGCTGCTTAAGGATGTTAGTGAAGTTGGGTGATCAAAATACTATCCATGGTAGCATTTTTCCTCTTAATAAAGGATTTCGGCTTCACTACCAGAAGGTTCTCTTAAAGCTCAGTATAAGAAGAAAATCATATCTTGTCAAGGATTTGATCTTTATTTTTTCCCTCTTGGAAAAAGGAAGCTTTGAGAGTTTTCATACCTTTGAATTCTATGCTATGAATTCTTCTGACAGCCAAATTGTCAGAAGGGTTAATGCTAAACCACAATACACTTCTTTGTCATTTCTGACTGTTCAGCTTCTTGAGCACAGAACTACCCAGAAATTCCCCTCTGTAGGAGCCTCATGCACCAGCTAATGAGACCTGATGCCTAGTTCAAGTACAGAAGTGTCCAGGGAGTGATATCCAAAAATTTAGCTGAGATTTTGCTATTATCATGTTACATGTCTTAATGCTCATGTGTAACTTGGAAGCTCTGCTTCACTGCTAAGGTTAGGTGAGGATAATAATGTATTGACACAAAAAAGGAACCCGAGTTGAGAGTCGAAATAAAATGCACTGCTAAAAATCAGCTTGCTCTTGATTGATGTTACTGAAGAAAGTTACACAAAAGCATTGTAAAGAGTGAAATGGAGATGTTGAGGTTCGGATGTAAAATAAATCAATTAAACCACGCTGTTTGATATCAGAGGAAGTCACGCATGATGACCTGGTCAGACCAACAGCACTAGTGAATAAAAGCAGAAAGTCCATCAAAACCAGATGCTCCATCAGGATTTAACTCTCATGAGCATGATACATTTGGAAGTCAGTACTGTGAACATGGTATTGTGAACTCATCCTCTATTTTGAATATAAGCACAATGCCCTGAAGGAAGCACGTCTTTAAACTGCAGTCTTAAAAAAAGTTGAATAGGGCTATATAAATAGAGAAAAAAAAAAAGGAAAAAAAATATCCAACCCTTGTTGCTATGTTACTAGTCTTTGAAGGAAGATCGTGCACACATGGAAATCAATGTCAGTTCTGTTTTTTCAGTTTTCCTCCTGTGTCATAACTCTCATAGTTCCTGGCTGGGAAACAGATGATAACAGAGCCAAATCTTAATAAACTCTGAGTGGGGTACTCCAGCTGAACAGAGCATATTTTGAGCAGAGAGATTCAGTAATTGCTCATAGCAGGAATTGCAGACTTTTATTAATTGTATGCTGAGACTAGGTAGTGCATTAAGGCACTTGGAATGTGTGGCATGGAAGCCACGAGAGCTCCAGGAGACACCGTGGCTGAGAGGACACATTACTGGAGCATTACTTAATTCTGCCTCTGCAACAAGGGACGAGGTGGGTGGAAAAGCAGTGCGACAGCATCAAGATTAGTATTGCCAGAGCATGGCTTTGTTATACTGCATGCCAGTGAGGCAGAATTAAACAGTCCTGACCCAAAAGTGTTGCAGTCCAAGTAAATAGGTACAGGAAATACATGAACTCACAAGGAGGAAGATGTGGGCGAATGTGCTTTTGTTCAGAGCAACAGGTAGAAAGCTCACCCCACCAAGCATCTCAGCTGCTTGTTCTCTTTGCTTCCCATCTCATGGAAACACTGAAATCTCCAAGAAGGGAAGAGAGCAAGTATATTGGAATTAAAATCTGTGTAATGAAGAAATCTTCCCCAACCAGTTTACACCTAAGAAACAGTGAAAGCAGTTCAGCAGCAGAAAGTGAAGTAAGTTAATCCTTCACTTATTTTCTTTGTGCTTTCACTTGAGCGAGTCTAAGGTCAGGCCACAAGATGTTCAGGGGCCTGAAGCATGTGATAGCTGAGCAGAAGCTCAGAGAACTGCTTTCCTTCATCTATAGAAAGAGAAAGCAGAAAGGACAATTTATTGCTACCTTGAGCTATTGCAAGTTAAAGTTAGCCCTGCTGTGAGTGTTGTGGCTGATTGGATGACCTCCAAAGGCCTTTTCCAACCTTTTCTTATGTGGTTGTAGGAACAAGGTCTGTAACTGTCAAAAGTGAGTATTCTTCAAAAAATATTTTGCCCAATGAACTTAACATAAAGCATCATGATATTGTGAAAATTAGGACAATTGCAAACACTGCTATGACATATTTGGGGACTGAAGATGAAAATAGAGGAGGGATCAACAAGTTCTTAGCCAATCTGTGACAACACAGCTTAAAGGCAACAAAAAGCCAGCTGTACACCTTCAAACAGCCACAAATATTAGTATGGTTAGTTCCCCAAAAGAAAAATAGACTCTTGCCCCTCCTTTCCAAATCAAATACACAGAGCTGCTATTGCATAAGCATTTTGTTCCATTTGTCTTTCTAGCAGTTAACCTCAAAGCTTGTCTCTGCAATGTATTCAGAAAACTTCTTAAAGTCCTAAAAGATTAGGGCAATACTCAAAGTATAAACAAAGTGTTTTCTTTATTTTCCCAAATTCAAATTCTGGAGGTATTCCTCAAAATATGTATTTTTATGTGTATAAAACTGTCTAGCTGGACATCACTGTAATAATTAATAGTGGTACTTTTTTCTTGTAAACTGATCAAGCCAAATAATTTCCAGTGTCTCTGTGATATGCAAGATAATCACTAGGAGTTAAATGATCCTCTTCTTCACAGTCTTTTGTCTGAGCATCTTTTTTAAGAGTCATATTTGCATAGGTAGTAGGAGGAAAGAAAACCTCCCTTTCTCTGCCAAATTAGGCTGTAGATAGGCAACTGAAGCACTCTATCATCTCTACCCAAACTGATTATCATCATCTTGGTAGATATCTTGGATTTACTTAATATTTTTTCACATTTTATTATGAAAATTAGTTGTCTATATAGGTCCACTGTCTATAAACAGAACAATGCTGACTAGGTCATACATCTACAATAAAGAAGCCTATATTTATTCACTTAATCCTTTTTTTTTTTTTCTTTTTAATCACTATAAAAATGTGTAAAGGTGGACTAATTGTATTTTGGCCATAATCCAGTTTTTGCAATGATATTCTTCCCACTAAATCTTTCATATCAGTAGTACAAATACATCTAAGGGCATGGCTTAGTCCTCAACTGTGTGCTATGTTGCTATTTTTAATTAGTACCTTCTGCATATAAAGAAACACTATTCTTTTCACCCTTAAACTAAAAGAGCTTGATTTCATTATATTTTTGTCAACTGTTCATTTAATTTGATTTTCTGGCAGCTTCCATTTGGAAAAAAAAAAGTCTATATACTACTCAACATTTTCCCTCAAAGCAGATTCTTTGAAGCAGTTTTGTTAAATGTAGATATGTTTATGAATAAGCAAATAGTCTTATAATTTGTTCACCACATTAACACTTGGAATTCTGCTCTCTTAGATGCATGTTTTATTGGGATTGCTTTTAATTTAGAAGACCTTCTAGAAAGAGTAAATGGATTTTTAAAAGTATTGGTCTTACTAAACTAATACACTTTGGTAAAGAACATTTTTAATTAATTAACAAGATCTTTCTTCTTTTTTTAAGGAAAAGCCTAGTTCAGCAATTTAAATGCTAAAACAGATATTAAGGGAAGTCTGCTTGCTTATGTAGCTGCAACTCCCATAAGACAGCAGAGATCTTGTGAGCGAACACACTTTGTAAAAGCGTCTGAAGCAATTTAAATACGATCCATGAATGACTTCTCAGTGGATTAGCCCCTAACCTTTAACTTTCCTGACATTGGTCACATCTCATCTTGACATCTATAATGGAATATTCTCCTATTCAATTGCTTAAAAAATGTCCGGTTTGACTTCCAATTGACCTCTGATGAGAGTTTAGCTCTTTAAAAGGGTTTAACAGTTGTAGCGTCATTCTTCTTTTTGTAAGAGACTAATGATAGGTGGAAATTATTTCTGTGAAGTAGAAAGAATGCAGCAGAAAGTATTTCCTGATATTAAAAATAATGAAATAAATGATCCTGGTCTTGCTTCCTTCCATTAAGGAACTTTCACATGCTGTAAAAGTCTTTTATTCCAAGCAACCATAATATAATTCTTAGAAGTGCCTCTGATCTATGGGGGGGGAAAAAACAAAGCAAACATTATTAAAGGGAAAACCACACCAAATATAAAAGGGGAACACATTTGAACTGAGAACAACACTAATACTGAAATATGTTATTTCTTGAAAAAAATTATCTGAAATATTATTTCAAAACACCCCTTTGCAATCTTAGTAAGTATTTAAAATGATACCTTAAATATCTTAAAGACACATCTGGTTAATGGTAGTTCCAGAACCTGGTATGGCCAATGATGAAAGTTTTAATTTAAGAAAAAGACATAAAGATTTTGTATAGTATTCCTATAAGTGAAATTCTGGATTCAGAAGTCAAAAAAGGATCAGCATGTTGATCAAAAGCAGTTGACTTGTACTGATGAACAAGGCCCTAAAAAATTTCCCCTAAGCTGTCCCTTAGGACAGCAATTTTACTCCATGTCAAGTAACAGAAATATTAATTACCTACAATGGCTTATGTAGATGATATATATTGTTATCCCATTAGCCTTTGCTCCCCCATAGCTGGTAGGATTCATGGCAATTCATCTACATTAAAGTAAGAGGGCCCTACAAAACTGCTGATAGAGATGCTTTATTAAGAAACCAAAGACAAATAGAAATCCACATACATAATATATTTGGAGGAGATTGAGCTTATTCTCCTTGATTCTCAAGTGATTGAGTGATTTGAATTACGAATGATTTGAAAGTTGAATGCCATTGGCATGTGTCATGAGTCTATATAGTCTGTATTAGAAGTGGTTATTTATTTAAGCCAAAGATTATTTTATATATCCTTGTGTTTAGGTGTCAAGTATGATACCATCTGTTGGGCTAGACGGCTAGCATTTGGAAAATTATGGGATAGAAATCCAGGCAATTCTAAAACTTGATTAGTACTACATGGGATGAATTCCTTAAAGATATAGTACCAGCTACCTGTACTGACTGTGCACAGTCACTGTGTTCCTTGGGTCTCTGTTGCACAGGGATTTTGAAACAGTGGTCTAATTAATAGTGTTTTAATATGCTAATTTTAAATTAAAAAAATGCTACCGAGAAGCAGTCTATTATTTTCCTTTGGTGAGGAAAACCAAACCAGGAACATTCCTAATCCATCTCCCTCATCCCAGCAGTGCTCTTTCTTCTCATGGTGCACGGGTACTCTTAGTGACTGACAGGATGCTAAAACCTGATCAGCTTTTCAAATGATCCTGTATGGCAATAGATTCTGATCTCCTGTATACTTCTATTGTATTTCAGCAATCACATGTAATCCAGGATGCCACAGGCAAAATGGCATCAATGTCCAGGCTATAAAATTAATAATGAGAAAGAACGTGCCATCCCTCACTCTTAAATATGAAAGTATTTTCTGTTTTGAATCTTTGAGTCAAAACAGAAATAGTATAAGCAACATGAACTATTTTTATTCACTGCAAGAACAGGAGAAAACATTTGTATCTTTGTTTTTGGAAATATTTTCCAAAAGTCTATGACTGGAAACTAAAAGAGAAATGCTGTTTCTCAACAACGGTGAAACCATGAAGACAACAAACAGATATATACTTTCCAGCCTGTGTGTTATAAGAAAGATTATATATCATATTATATTACTGTGGCACAATTTTCAGATAACTGAATACACCTAGTATTTTAAAGAGTCAAAAGCTTGTCATCGTAAGCCAAGATGAAGCTTATATTTATTATGCCTGACAATTATGTCATCAAACAAAGTACAAAAACTGGTTTCAATATTATGTTACTGTATTTAGTTAATAAGACACAGAAACCACCAAGACATAAAGAAATGACTGACAGCAAGCAAAGGACAGGATCAATAAATACAGAAGAAAAAGGATCTTTTGGGAAATTCAGGTGCTAGATTCTACATTTAAACTTCATTATAGATCATTTATTAGTCATTCAGGTGTAAGTAAAATTGAGACCCAAAGAAATAAGTAGAAAAGAAAGAGTAATTTTTTACAACCAGGTTCATAGGCAACATGCTATATGCATCAGCTACACCGAACAAAATGCATGTAGCAAAGTTTTATTTAAATGACTAGGACTTTTCTCTTTGAAATGTCTAATGTATTTTAACAGTCTAAAGGCAGTAGTCACCTTAATATTTAGGTGTGTAAATCACCAATGTGATTTAGGAGCCTCAGTTCCATGGTCACCTAAAGGTTTATGCACAGTGTCAGCTGAGGAACTCAAGAGTAGTTGCTTCAGTGACTACAGTTTGTTTTCAGTATCTAAGATTAATAAATGATTTTCTATGGGGAAAAAACCATTATCCCTCCACATGATTCCAAACTCTAGAGGTCCTCTAGGGCTTCTCATAAAGAAGAAAATGTACAGAACTTCTCTGCTTGTGTACTACTAATGTGTCCCACTATCCTCTTTCCTTTAAATAGTTGTGTACTTTAGGGACTCTGCAGGATGAAGAGTATTATCCAGCTGGTTTTTTTCCTAAGGAATCTGTATGGATTAAAACTTCATTACCCAGGCTATACACACACCAAACCAGTCCTGTATTTTGATCCCTGGAAGTCACTTTCCTCAGGAGAGGTGATTTCTCTCCCCCTCACCACATATCTACTTGGCAAAGATGACTCTGTGTTGATGTTACCATTAAACTCCTAACATTTAGGGATTTTGAACTATTATTCAATTACAAGACAATTTCATTGTATGAGGATTTTGACACTGTCATATAAACTGCACTTATGTCCTGAGTGTCTTTAGATGTTTGCCTTGCTAATCATCTACTTTGACACGCCCTGCATGATCTGAAGGGGATGAGTTTGGGTTCTTTTCTAATCTTATGAAAGACTGACAATTCTGTTGCCATTTTTGAGCTGCTGCTATTTCCCCAGGAAACAAGGTATGTGCGTTTGCATTGGCTGCCTCCCTATCCATCTGTTAATTTGTCTCCCTGTGTTCTCTTTCTAATCACCTTTGACGATTTCACACAAATTTGAAAGGAGAAAGTCTAAAAAAAAGTTAAATTCCTACAAGCTTTGTGAAAACAGTTATCTACCTATCGGAAGAGATTTGAATTGGCAGTCCTGTTGTGAGAAAGACAAATCAAATTCAGACAGATAAGACTCCTAGATCAGACAGACAGAACTATATATTGCACTCAGACAGATGGCTGGCCTGCCAGCATGGCAACAAAGAGCATGTGTACTTCAGAATTATCAGCTGCACATGTTAAATATTTCCCAATTGTTGCCTGTGTCTTGCCATGGTTACTGCTGCAGGAAAGTTTGGGTCATAAAGAACACAAATCCATAAGAGATCAGCCTTCATTATCTTCACAGCACATCAGCAAATTCAAAATGCCTTTTGTTTTCTCCCTTTCACATTTGCATTAATGAGGTACAATATCAAATCAGAGTAAGTTTGTATTGTTTTTCTTTTCTTAAATCAAACAACCTTGTCAAGCAATTTTCAAGACATAGAAGCATCTGGAATCTAATTACATGTTTTCTCCTTTATTTGTATCAAGGCCAAACAGAAAGGAAAACTTATTTCCAGAAATGTATCAGCTAGAAATGACAGTCATATCTCCTTCAGGAAAAAGTAGATACAAAAGACATGCTGATGAAGATCCTATTTATAACATGTGAATTTTATATCCAAGGTGTGATGATTAACTCAGTAAGTCAGCAATATATTTGCTGAATTTATACCTCCTAAATTATTGCAACTTCAAGACAAGAAAACATTATAAGAAATTTGTAATCACATTTTTGTTTTACCTAATATAAAGAATAATGGTTTTCAAGAACATTGCACAGTTGTTGAGGCAATCGAATTTGAGGTGCAGCTTCTTTTTATTGATCACTTTTAGTGTAACTGCAACACATAGAAGCCATTGTATGACAAGTGAAGACATGGGAATTAAACTCTTCAGTGGAGAGAACTGAGGTGGAACAGAGGAGGTCTGTTTGTCACCATGTCACCTCTCAAACCTGGAGAACACTGAGATCTCCTCAGCCACTTCTTCATAGGCTTTCATTTCAGTGTTTCTCTTTCATTCAGTAGAAGGAATACACATCTCTCTATGCTGACTTTGTACTGCACATGAGAAATTCCCAATGTCCTCCTGAAATCATATTTTCAACCTTTGCTTCACAGAGTGGAATAGACAACTTCATGCAGCACAAGCTCTGGCTGACACTGTTACTGGGATGACCTCTGATGCTTTTAGGGATGCTGCTCCCACCTGCAGTGGTAGAATGGTGAAGTGTGGACTGTGGTAGGGGGTAGTCCATACATGATATAATGACTAGTTAGAGTATGCGGTGCATAATGAGTGGCTATACCACATTAAATGTTCATTAAACACGACTTTATGAAAACTTTTGATGAAAATACTAATGATTTATAAGCTGTTTAAACACTTTTGTTAACTTTCCTATCATTAAAACTGATCCCCCGTGGCTACAAAATAGAGAAAAAATTAAAAACATAAGATACTTCTTTTGTTTTCAGCTCTGCCACAGATTTCCTGAATTGATATAAATTGCCGTTGTTTTGTGCCATAGCACCCACCTCTAAAGGTCTGTTTTAAGGACACACTCATTAATGCTTGTAGGCTGCCAAAGATGCCTAACTGATCCCATGGGAATTAATTATACCTACTAAGAGTGAAATAGAGTCAAAAAAGTAACTAAATGGAAAATATTAGAAGTGTTATTTCATTATTTATACTATATAAAGTTTATACTCTACAAATTATTGAACTTCCTTTCTTTTCCTACTGTTCATTATATAAATCACACCACTGCACTCCTTTCAGTTTCCTTCCCAAATTATCCTAAACTGTAGAGATACAAAGTCTTAGCCCACAAGCAAATCATTCACAAAGGTGTGGTTTATTAAGAAGAATTTTAAATGGAATTTCATTTAGTCTTTGGCTTCCTCCTGAATGATGCAACAGGGAAATTTTGTAGTGAATCTTGTGTGGTCTACCTCAGGATAAAAACCTACTTACTGCCTCTACAAAGACCTGTGTGAAGTGTAACAAATACATCATTTGAATTCCTCTGAGCATAACAAGCAAAGTCTCTAACCCAGTGCACACCAGTGGCATAGCAAAAATTCATAGAAAATTCAGGAATGATAAATCCTCTCTATTACTAAGTCAATTTTCAAAAGGCTGTATTTTTACAGTTCAAAGTTCATATTTAAATATTGTGGAAATTCTGTGCTAGGTCTACAGCAGATAATGTACTGTTTCCAAGGAGGGGATTCACAGTAATACAGCATGCAGCTGGGGGCTGGAGAGGGAATGAGAATTAGAGAAAGCCTTGTTGCCTAACTCGTGTACAGAGGGCCCTCTGGCTGCAAGGTGTGTGTCACCAACACAGAGAGGAGCTTGAAGTAGGGTAATGAAAGAAAGAAGCCATGGATTGCAATAACCACAGAGAAACTACAAACCAAAAATCAGTGATAAAAATAGGAAACAATAGCTCTCTTCAAATATCTAGTCCTACTTAATGTTCAATTACTGGAAAGATCTAGGAGTGGAAAAAGCAAGAAATGTAGTTGTGAGGTTTTAATGAAATAACATCATGGTAGTTCCAGGTTATATTCTGTCAATTTATTTCCATGACTACTGATTTTTTTTTTAAGTAAAAACCTACAAATAATAATATTTTTCCTGGGGAATGAAAAAGTTTCTCTGAAAAAAAAAATGCAAATTATAGTGAATCTCCTCGTAACTACTTTTTAATCACTTGTTAGGTATTATCTCTCTTCTCAGAACTTGTAGCTGTTCTCACTGGAATAGTAAAGTTGGCCTCACAGAGCAAGACCAAAGGAATACCAACCAGATCGTGACATTGAATTTTGGACAAATTCAAATGAGGACTAAAGTCAAAGGTGTGACTGAAATGGGAATGCATCGCTCTGACCTCTGCACTTGTTCATTTAATTCAGAACTTCAAAGGAAAGAATAACATGGGAGAATAGAGCAAAAAAGGAATAAAATACCAAAAGAGATAAACATCTATGAAATATTAAACAGATTTTCCTCCTAAAACTACCTCTCCATTACATTTCAATTTTATTCCCATATTTTCAAGATCCTGCTATGTTTTTCAGGTGAAGTTACTGCTTTTGCAAACTTACCACAGTGGGACAATCAGTTCTCTAGTTTTTCATTATGACTTTTTAAAAGGCATTTTAGTTTTTAATAGACTGAAGCCTTGTCTAATATCCAAAATTTCTTGGAAAATATTTGCTTAAAGTTTTGATTAATATTATTTAAATGCATCATTTCAGAGAAATTTTGCTACCTCCTCTTGTAGTCTATGAGAAACATATATAAGTATATAATAGATATATTGCATATGGTTAAAAGTCTATTTAGCCAAAAAATTTTGTCCAATAAAGCTAGATGTGAATGCCTAAGCAAAACATAATAAGAGAGCAAAAATAAAAAAAGATACAACACCATAATGTTTGCGATAGTTTGATTCTGGGTCTTCCTGAGTTTAAAATTATGTCCCAGCTGGCTTTCACTTCCAGAAACTTCCCTAACCTTGCTCTATATTCAGTCAGAATTTACCATCAACAATCTGTGGAAAGAAGTTTCCTATCTTAGGTCCTTCATAATTTTATTGAAGAGACAGCACCTGTGTTTATTTGTTTGGTTTTGTTATTTGATTTTTCATTCCCTCAGAAGGTTTTACATTTCCTAGTTTTCTTAGTGGAACAAAATATGAACAACAATCAGTATTAACTCCCTTCTTGCCACATAGTAAAGGTGAAAATGCCATTACCTGGATATTAATTTGGTACATTAAAATACCATCTATTCCAAACTAAAACTATTGTAGTGTTGCTTTTTCATTTTGTCATATCTGTATTTTAAGCACAGGTTATGCAAAGACTGAAATTTCCAGTCTGATTACATCATACTAACATATAAGGAAATGTCTCAAACTATGATAAGAATGAAGAGAGTAAAAATGCTATATGTTCTCAAGGGTATTTAAAAGTTTTTCTCTTAGAGTCACAGGATCAGCAGAATAACAATTTTTATCATGGTAAAGAAATTATTCCTTTTCTCTCTTAAATACTTTTTCCTTTCTTATAGTAGCCATTTTGGGCCATGGAGAAATATTAATTCCTTAATAATCTCTGAAATGTAGGGACTTAAACCTGATATGTGCTTACAGAAAAAAAATCCTATCAAATGCAAACCAAGAACTAGATACAAAATCATGAGGTTTTAGTAAGTTTTTATGAGTCTCTGAATTTGGAGAGGATGGGAAGTTCTGTTGCATGAAGGAACAAGACCATCCTCAGGTACAAGGTGTGTGGATTCTCATCAGTCAAAGAGAAATGCAACAAGTAAGGAAATAGGAAGGCACCTTCTCTCTAGTCCACTCTACATGCTACAAGATGTATGTTAACACCTGAAAGTGTGGTAAAAAAATGTGCAGGATGAATATTTTCCTGTCTTTGTGCATACCTACTTGCTTTAATAACAAATATTTTTTATACATTTAGTGTTTAATAAATTGATTAATCCTTTCTGTCCCCAAATTTGCCCCAGTGCTGAGCACAATCCTATTCATAGGTGGCTTCTTGTTCTTTCAATCCCTATTACTCTTAGCCTACTTCTAAGTAGCTCTATTTAGAAAATAATTTCCCAAATGAAAAAGGGTTATAAAGAAAGTGAAACAAGGAAACTTCCCAGATTATGTAGAATAATTTCTTTAAAAAAGAATCAATCTGTTCAAACCATTGAATGTGCAAAACATATCACATATATCACAATAGAAATTCAAAATTCATGAAACAGGATGGTTTATGCCTGCATTTCTGAAATAGTGTAAACAGTAACTGGATATTTAAAGTAATTTATTCCTTCATAGCACACTTTTCTAACTGGAGATATTTTATCCTAAAACCCAATCATATTCTCTAAAGTTCTGAATCTCTTTCTGCAGATCCTTGTCACTAATTTGAGGGTTTAGAGAGAGAAAATACATATATATATAAATGGACAATTTTAATTATATGAACTAGCTCTTTTATTAAGAAACGTGATTCTAAATGGTTAGAGAATTAGATCAGCTTGATTACCTTTTCTGTGGTGTCTAACTGTACAGGAAGGACAAGACTGTCTTGAGGAAATGGCTGGATTACACAGAAAGCTCTACAGGTGAGGCAGAGTTTATGGGACTTGCATAGCTCAAATGTTAGTAGTTGTCATTAAAGCTATGGGCCTTTCCATAAGACCTAAATGCATATACATCCTGAAGGAACATCTGCTACCAATTCTGTGTAGTTACTTCCCATACCCTTAAGCATCAGACAGTTGAGTGCTTACCATATGCCTGTACCTTTCACACTTGACAGTATGTATCTAATGCCAAGTCTGCAATGCCAAGTCCTCAATGCCAAGTTTAAGCAACTTGTCACAGCCTTCAAAGAGTCGGGGATGTAAATGCTTCTGTTAATTGAAGGTCTTTGGTCTTCCTTATGCACTGGTGCTGCAATCTTGTCTTTAACTATTGGAAAAACATGCTTGTTAAGTGGCATCAGCATTGTACCTTTAAAGTGTACACACACTTCAGCTTGGAGCAGCTGTTGGTTCAGCTCAGTGTTTCGTGAAGGTAGTGAACCAAAATCTGCAGATGATTTGGGAGAACATAATAATATGTTAAAAGGGGATGTTTTTCAACTGGTTTCAGCCAGTTTGGAGACCAGAGGTTTGTTTGTTTGTTTTTTTTGTAAACATTGGAAATTTTTGCTCTATGGATCAAGTCCATACATATTTGCATAACTAATAATTACACGGTCGCATATTTGGCTTGCCCCATTCTATATAAAGGTAAATGGTAAAAATTTTCTTGCATGGTGCTAAAAGCCACATCTTTTCATTTATACAAGCATAGGTCAAAGATTTAAATAGACTTTGGTGGCATTAGATGTCTCCTTGCAGTTATAAACAATTAAGAGATTAAAAATTAAATTTATTGTTGAACTGAAAATTCACATTTCCTGACTCTTGTATTATACAAGAGGTTATTTCTTCCTTGAAATGCAATTTATTCTGTACTAAACAGAAGTCTCTTACCTCAGCTTCAATCAAAATCGTATCTTCAAATGCAATATAAAATGGTCTCAGGTCAGACTGTGACAGTTTCCATACATTTCTAGTGATAAATTAGGCTCATTACACCAAATATTGGCATAAATATTATAAATTCTTTCAAGTTTCTTGACTTAAGGTAAAGTTTCAGAGCCTAAATTAGGATCACAAGTCTGACAGGGAGCCATCATTTAGGTAGCACTTTCTAAACCAAGCAACTCAGTGAGCCTTTGAAGAGAGGAATAGAAACATGAACACAGGAATTACTCTGTCTGTTCAAACCTGTTCAAACACCTTCCGGTGTTCAGAGAATCAGACCGGCTTGTTCATTCTTTGTAGATGTCCTAGTTCAGCAGGAAGGACCAGTTATCACTGTGTGGGGGTGATCAAAGCTATGTATTCTACCCCCTCTATTCATTCCCCAAGAACAATGAACCTTTTGCAGCAGCTTCCCAGGAAGCCGTTAGCACNTGGAAACTGCCTGCTACCTCACCTGAGGGGAGAGCCCAGTTGGCCGGGTGCGACAGCGCCACCTGCTGTCCATGGATATAATCGCATTTTCCCCTTTTGGAGAGTAGCCAAGAGGACCTTTTAGACTGTTTTGCCTTGTCATTTGGTGGTGGAGGGGTTTTGTTGCAGACTGTTGTTGTATATATATATATATATATGTGTGTTGTGGTTAAGAACTGTTATCTTTTCCTTTATATTTTTCCTAATTAAAGTTCTGTTCTCTAAATTTAAAGGAGCATAGCTAACATAGATATCTTGGCTAACATAGATATCTTAGTTCTCCCTCGAACTAAGACAGTAGAATAAAGTATCAGATCTAGCTGTGTCCATTATTAATTTTCCTTTCGAAATAAATTTGTTTTTTTTCTGTTATCCCATAATTTTTTATCTTCCAAACAGTTGTATTAATTGCCATTACAAACTGATGACATTTCAAGCTAGAAATCTATCAAAATTTTACAGGCTGGAAACTGATCAGTCCAAAGAGTATTTTCCTCTTACATCATTCAAATATTCACTAAGTGAAAGATCAGATTGTAAAACTTTCTAAAATTCACTCTTGTTCTTATAAAATAAATACAATTTGTCAAAAATTTACTCCCAGCTTCTTGATAGGTGATGTATTTGCAATTGGGTTTTCTAAAAACACAGGCTTAAAAAAACACAGGCTTAAATATCCTCTTGAAGTGGACTAGAGATCTAAAATGCAGCAGACATATATTCATTTAAGAAGAATGTCTTTGAATTTACTGTATGTCTGAAACACAAGATTATTAAAATCAAATGCAATCTGGTAATTATTGTTTATTATTCTAATAATTTCTTGGGTGAATAGGAAGGCACAACTTCAATGCCAAGAGCAAAGATAACTCTTCTTCAAGAAGCCTGGAAATCAATAAAATCTCCTGGAAATCAGCAGTATATGAAGGTTTTTCTTTGGATGAAGGTATATCATGTCCACATTACACTGTTGGCATTTTGGATTGTTACCTTATTGAACTCTCATGCTCTCGGAATAAGATGGGAAGAAAGTTCTCTACCTAAGCACTCTAGAAGACTTCAGCTTCCCATCCTCTTCATGTCCCACCTTCAGAGTCTCAACACTAGTGGTACTATGGACACTGAGGGCAAGATTAATTCTTCCAGCTGCAGGTGCTGATTAAACAGCTTCCCATGTTCATCCACGCTTAGTGAACAAAACAGGCACCTTGAGAATGTAGTAGGGCTAATAGGTGGATTTAATGACCTCACAGAGATTCAGTCTGTATTGCCATGGAAAGGCTTTGCATCTCTCCACTGATGATGATGATGACAGAAACAGCTTTGAGACACTTGGCTCCTAATTTAAATGTCTCAGAAAGCTACGCTTAATTGCAACAAATAATTATACAGCTCTTAACATTGGGGGGAATGTAATCAGGTTACTTATTCCTGGTATCCATCTTGTGGTCTTTTTGCTATTCCAGTATAAAGTTTACACCTACAAACCAAGGTATACTTGTAGTCTTGTGAATGTACTGGGCATTGGTGTTAGCCCTGTGTTAACAGTAAGACTATGAAACAAATCACAAGGCAGTTTGTTTGAGAGGCAAATATTTTTTGTGTTGTACCTGATTCGGTCATTTACTGACACTTATGAGGCTCACATCACCTCTTTTTGACTGTTTCTCCTTGTTTTGTCTTTACAATTTGCTTCTCTGATAGAAAAGCAATATTTTTTAGAAAAAATACTCAAATAAGATATCTGCATAAAAAATAAAATAAATGGGCAACTAATGGGCACTCCATCATTCCTGAAAATTGACTATCAAGACACTACTAAAAATCTGGTTTGATGTTTTCTAAAGAAATATCTGTTCAAATTAATTATCACTACAGTGATTGCCTTTTAGGTGGATGTGGTGGTTAGGAAGTACAAAGATCTCACTGTATACACTTCTATTTCAACACTAACAAAAATGCAGACAATAATACCCTTAATCTGATTAGGAAAAGATGTGCAACCACAGACTCTCCCATGTCCCACAATCAAATCTGTTATCTGTCATGCTAATGAGAAGACTACAAGGGCCTTCACATCCCTTTGCCTTTCTCAAAGCTTAGAACCTTAGAAATAATCCTCATTAAAATGCAATAAGGTGGTAATATTCATGGCACAGACTGGAAGGAAGGCACTAGTATCACTGTTTCCTGGATCATTATATAAAGCTAGTATAAAACTGCCATCACTATCAATACTACTATAATATGATCATACACTTACAATCAATGGACATAAAAATGAAGAGAAACATTTTAATTATTCATTGATGATTTAAAGAAACATAACTGGTGAGTTTAGGTGGGATGCCTTAGAGTGGGAAAGGCATATCTTTTGTGACTCAGCTGTAGAATTTTTTTCTGTGTGTACTAGATAAATTCCACCTATAATCCTTGAAATGTACAGAATGTTTTGTAAGTGTGTTTTAAAAATTCCTACCTCAAATTTTCTTCTGCTCTATGGTTTGTGTTTTTCTAGAGTGTTTGGAAAGCTTTTTTGCAGTTATTATTTAAAGTCCTAATGCTACAAGTATTAGGATAATGTTTACCTTCACAGATAAGTGAATACCTTAGTTTGAAGGCTAGCAAGAAGACCTATTTGGAATAAATCACTAAAGAGCATGTATTTATCCTGCAGCTCGTTTTCTTACTTTGCAGGCTTTCTTATCTTCTTCATCTTTGGAAACATAATAAAGTGTTATGAAAGCTAAATGCTGCTTTCTGAGGCAGTTGTGAAGATTAATGCTCCTGTATATAATTAATTATTATTCTTTATGAATGGAGGGTGTAGGAACTTGGAGGAGTTGTTTTGAGGTTTTGTTTCTTTGTTTTTCCCCCCACCTAAAAAGTTTAAAGTCAACTGTAGGGAAAGTTTCATTCTGGAGTGAAAGCTCTTTCCTACTCCTAAAATGGAATCAAGCTAAAACGATTTCTGGACTACACACAATAAATGTCGTATTTCGTACTCCATGGAATAATATCAATTCACAGCTCATTGTTGAACACAAGTTAGTAGCTCATGAAGCACAGGAATAACTTTTGTATTTGAGTATTTCCTTAAGTTCCAATTCTTAAAGTTATGCAAACAATTTTTCCTGAAGTTACCACGGTAAAAGCCACATAAAGTTAAAACTCTATCCTATATTTCCTGTCTCTTTGGTATAATTAATGACTGTTTGTCAAATTATGGAACATTGTTCCCACTTGTTTTCCTAGCAGAGAACATGATTCTTTCTAATGGTTTTCAAGTTGCTAGATCCCATTACTAATTCCTTTCAGATTTCTTTTTTTCTATAGCTTGAGCAATTCTCAAGTCTTTTGTTTTAATAACAGTTCAGTTATCTCTTTAACCCCTAAGCTAATTAATGAGCCACAAGGGATGTTGCACAACCATAATGACCACTTGAGACCAGCATCTGAGACTATAAGGGTAATAGTGATTCCAAACCACATGGGAAAGGATTAGCCTTCCATCTTGCATTCAGACAGAGTTCAGATCACTTCCAGTTTATCAGTATGAATAATCACAGCTTATTCCACTCAGGCTACCTGTTTATTCTTTACAGTTCCAATGGAACATAAGTTTAAAGAGTAAGGATATCAGGTTATTAAATTCATCTGCCACTTACTGGAAGGACCAAAACTTTGTAATCTTCACAAAACTGTGCAGTGCAACTCTTTTCATATATTTTATTTTTTTAACCAGCTCGCTGAGTCTGGATATGTGTATAGTGATGGTCTTCTATTTATGAATATTCATCTTCTATGACTTTCTACAAAAATATATAATAATAATATAACACTACTGATACTAAGAAGTATTATATATATTCAATTGAATAAACACGTTCATAATCATGCATTATTTTATTCTTATTGTGCTTTATCTGTAAATCTTAATTCACTTTACAGAGAAATCCTTTTCATTATCCCCATGTTAGAGAAGAACAAATGGCAGTAGCTTGCTTAAGGTAACACAGCAAGTGATTTATTCTAGCAAGACTTTGTTTCTTCAACTGCACTCTGCTATTTAATTTGCCAAGCTATGAAGCTTTTTGCTGAGGATTATTTTGTATAATACTAATACAGATGATTTGTTCTCATAACTGAAGAAAAAACCATAATAGTCTGTATCAAAGCTACAAAGCCTAATGAAAACTGAAATAAATATTATCTTAGGAGTCCCAGAAGACAACAAAAGAAATGTTGTTGATCTATACAATTAAAACCATTAGAGGTACATTAAATCCCAGACAACTAGCTTGACAGTACTGATATATTTAGTTCCTCTTTAACTGTGGGTGGTAAACAGGGACTTTCTTTTAAATTAGGCATTCAGTTTCTTCAGAAATATTTTGTACTATTTTCCCGCAAGCATCACATTTAATGTAGGTTGCTCTCAAACATTTTTTCATAGATAGGTAACTAATTTTGGAAAAAAAGAGAAAGTTTCTAAGGAAAGTTTCTATGTGTCTGCCTACATGTCCTCTAAATAGCTCTGGAATACAATGACCAGTTTTAACTGAAGGTGAGAGACTGATAAGTGTTTTAAAGTAGTGCTATGGGCTTCATACCAAAAGATATTCTGGTAGAACCCTACAGTCTTTACAATAAAACTTGGAAAAAGGATTCAGCTTTTTAGAAATACGGTGATGCTAGAGATTAAATTGCTCCTATTGCCATCAGCTATTCTATTCCTGCTATCTGCATTGTTGGGAGGCCAGATACACAAAAGAAAAAGAAAAAAGAAAGAGGATAAGAAAAAGAGAAAAGTCAGAAAATCAGGTGTCTAATACAGATTTGCTAGAAATAGCAGGAGACATTTTCAGGCTCTATTAATGTTTTGGTACTTCCTGACAGAATCTCTCAGGAAGTAAAAGGTTTTAATGATTAAAGTAGAACACAGAATGACTAATCACAGAGTTTCATGAAGAACTGCAGTCAAACTAAAACTGCAAAGCAATTGGTTTACCCAATCCCAAATGTTTAAATTTTTCCAGAAGAAAATACCTGCTCCTCTACTTTGATTTAATAATGTTGTCAATGTTTTTCCTTTACATGGCAGTCTATAGTTTTTAAAATTAGACAGTTTTTAAAATTATACACTCAAGAGCAGGAGAATGACAAGAAGAATAACAAGTGCAACTGGCACTGTTAACTAAAGGTAACTCTTGCAGGGATGGAAGCTGTTTGTCTGCATAAAATGCACCATTGTGAAAAATTCTTGACTTGAGTCAGGAGAGCAGAGAGGCAGAATCAGCTTCCTGGCCATGCTGCTTGTGATGTAGCCCAGGATACAGATTTATCTGTTGTAATTACACTTCAATTTCTTCAGTTTTCACAGGGACTTTGGACACTCCTCTGTGCAAATTAGGGTATGAACTGCATATTCTACAAAGTAATTTTCAGAAGCAAAATAATTATGTCTTTGACATAAAAATAAAACCCACTAGGTAGACTGAACTATTTATGTTCTTCTTAACATTTAATAAAAAGCCTGCAAGTCATAGAATGGCTAGTCTTTGCTCCAGAGTGCCTGAGAACCCGAGGGACCTAAGCACACAACCTATATGCAACTTCCTGACAGTGTATGTAACCTTGACTTAAGTCAAGGTTACATATCAACTTGGAATATATTTTTTATGAAAAATAAAAAGTTTTTATCCTACTTGGACCACTCTCTTCACTGTTTGCCAGTTATTGCCTCAGGCTATTCTGTGGGGCTTCTGAGTAGTTATAACTTCTCCTCTGGATGCTGTTGTGTTAGATTAACCTTTGGTTCTCAAAAGGTCATGTTTTTATTCATTCTCTGAATCAAACCACCAATACATTCTCTTAGGAGATCCCAACACAGCCCTCTGTATTAAACAAAGGAAATTGTTCATATGTCTTCCACAAGTTTTCTTTCCCAAATATATATATATATGTTGACCTTATAACACTATCTAGCCAGAACACAGTTTCATTGTAAAGCATATGTGAAAGGCAAGAGCTTTTCTTCAGTGGCAAACCAAAAATAAAGAGCCCCATGAGCTCTTTCTGTCAGCAGAACTACATTTCCAGTTTATTTATAGCTATCTAAAATGGTTGCTTTCATTTCAGTTTTCTGCCCATGTTACTGAAACTCATAAATGAATACAAGTGAGTACATTACCTCTTTTTCTTAATTTCAAAATACGTTTTTCTCTTAATGGTTTCAATAGTGTTCAAATCAAAACTAGTTTCCTACTGAATCTAGACATCCAAAATAAAAAGTAATTTGCAGGATCCACTAACTGGGGATAATGACTCTTCACCCTTGAAGAGAGGGATGTTTAACATTTTATGAGGAAATGTTTCTGACTTCTATTTTATTCTTAGAGGAAAGAACCCATTTAGGGGATTTACTTATCCAGATGTTATAAAAGTTTGAATTCAATTAGTGAGGAGGGGGGAAGGACAAAACATTTCGTGAGCTTTACTTTAGAGGACTATTCTGAACCAGTTCATAAACATCTTCTAACCTGATAGGAGAAATGGCCTCGTGGTTTAACCACTGAATTTTCTTCTGTTGTACCTACTACAGTTATAAAGCTTTACTAGGAAGTAGGATATAACAGGCAGTTGACCACATGCTGTGTTGGATTGGCCTCAAAACTGGAACTTAGAGGACCTGGATTTGCTTCTCCTTCTCTGCTACTGACAGTTGTGTCCTCCTAAATAGATCTCTAGTCTCTGTACTTCAGTCTCCACTTCTTCAAAGTGGAAACAGTCCAGTCATCTTCCCTGTAAAGGGCTCTCACATGTGCTGATGGAAAGTGTCATGAAAGAGTAATTTATTAATTGGTACGAGCTGCTATATATCACATTCATATTGATTAGAGTGCTTTATGCTTGTTTCAAAGCAAGCTATGGTTTAAATAAAATTAAATCAAGAGTGAAACGAACTGTGAAACTGTGTCCCTACACCCTCTCAGTTTTTTTAACTCCATTTGTGTAAAGTCGTGTAGTTGCCTCCACTCAGGGCTGTGGTGGTTTGCTGAGTACTGAGACCCCACACACCTCCATTCATGAACTCTGGCACATTATCTTCTTCCTTGTGTGCTTGTGGGCTGCCAGAAATTATAGATGGAAATTATTCCTCTATACATCAAATCAAGGGAAGAAGGTCTGTTCCCTGACAAACCAAAACATAAATGTGTGGGATTTTTAAAGAAGGGTTTGAGGGCAGCAGAGGAGCTGTTTGGCCTGGAATAATGACCAGACTGTTCCAGAGCTACATGGTGACGTTGTAAAAAAGGTGCAAAATGTTCAGTAGTTTTGGAAGACAAAGAGGGCAGTCAGAAAGGGAGAGCTGGCAGGCTGCAGAGAGAGGAAGAGGTGAGGAGGGCAGTGGTGCAGTCAGGAGTCGACCTGTGAAGTGTTTTGAAAGTGAGGAAGAGAAGCTTGAATGTAATATGTAAGGAAATGAGGAAAGAGCAAGATAGAAAATGTTTGCAGCTGTATTTTGGGTAGAATGAAAGGAGGCGAAAAAGCTGAGAGCAAGGGATGCTGCTCATCCAGATTCGGAATTTTATCTACAAGATTCCCACAACCTAGCCCACCATCCTTTGATCTTTATCTTTTTCAAGTACTCCCTTTGGTCAAATCTCCCAAGAGAACTGTTGCTATTAGACTGAAATTGCATTCCACTGCCAGATACTGGAAGTAAGTTACCTCCACTCAGTCTAATCATTTTGTCATATCATCATTTAAAACATCAGTTAGCCATTCTTCTCTGAGATTGCATAAAGATGTTCTTTCTGCTGCTGTGAATCTCTTCACTGTTCATCACACAGGGTAGTGTGCAGGTTCTCAAAACAGAGTGCTCAAGCAGATGTTTTCTTTGCACAACTAGATGCTTGGGGTGAATTTAAAGACTTTCACTGATGGTACAACTTGATCTTTCTTTGGAAATATTTACTCTATATCTTTGCATCATGGAGATTTTACCCACTACACTTTGCTGCATAATTCAGCAAGTGCAACAAGGTCCTAAATGTATTTTAAAAAATGTGGAAAATTCAATCACATTAAACCAGGTACACTGATTTTCCTGGGAGTTTTTCTGATCAGCAATTGGAATCTGCCCATTTAGATTTGACCTCTCATATTTGTTAATTTGTACCTAATAAAATTATAACCTATAAATATCATGCAGGTATTTAATGTTTTGCATTGCATATTGCCACTAAAATTAATGGAAATGTTATTGTATATATTAATTACAAGTATTTGAAAGACTTGGGACTAGTTTGACAAACCTGAAGGAAAAATCTAAATTTAAATTTCCATAATTTATGGTTATCATTTAAATGGGTAGAGGGAATTAAGAAAATATATTTGCTTACAACCTTATTTACCAGTCTGCCCTTTTTTAGCTAGACACCTTCAGGAACACACTGTGTTAGATTCCCTTCCTCCCACCATTAAAAAGAAAAACCACGGAAGCAGAGTTGAACTTCCTGGTAAGACTGTAATACCAGATCTCCAATCCTAAATCCTTATATAAAATGGTGATACAGGCCTTCTATGGAACACATGGGCTACCAGTTATTATTATGTTCACTGGGAATTAGGCATGTGAGCTATTTGTTTTCTCATTTGCATTCATTTTCTCCAGATGCAGCAGAATTTTCCTATCAAGTCTAAGGTCCAGGCCCACCATCCAGTCCTCTCTCAGAGATCTGCATCACAGGTTTCTCATTCAATACAAATTTTCAGTCTTATCTAGGAACTCTTTTTTACTCTCTGTACACCCAGTTTGAAGCTGTGGTAACAAGAGAGGCTGAAAGCTTGGTAAGATGCATTGAACTCTTCCTTTCATATCTAATTGCCAAAGTAAAGAATAACTTTGGGAGGGTCTTGGCATTTCTTCCTCAAAGAATGAAGAACTTCATCAGTGGTTCAGCTTTTATGGATCTATCATCTCTTGATCAGTAGACAAAAAACTCAGCCAAAAGGAAAGCTTTGAGCTGTAGGGTCCTGGAGGATAAATAATTATGAAGTAAAACCCTAGTATTCAACAGTTGTCTCCACAACACAAATAAATACCATATTTTATTTTAATCACAGATTTTGGGATATCTGATATTTTCTCTAACCTTCAGTTCCTTAAATAATACTTTTACATAAGAATCTCAGCTTTCTTATAAAAACCATCCCATCTTAGCCCTCATGGTTAAAACATTGACTGCAAATGCATATTTTTAAAACCAATCTCATTATTATTCAGGGGCTAACACATTTCTTTTGAGTGTCTGAGGTCAGCAATACTGTAAATGACACAATCTTTCATCTAGTAATGTAGAAGACTAACACAAATCAAAAAGGATAGGAAATACTAAGGAGAGAGCTTTCCTGGCAGGAAAAAACACTGATACCATTGTGCACCCTTTCCACAGGCATTTGTGTATGTTATAGCTGAGTAAGGGAAGCAACTGGAGACATCAGGCTTGACAGCACAAGTGTCTGAGTAACTTCAGTGGAGAAAGGGTGATGCTTTTATGGATGGGTTTGCAAAGCTCAGTATACAGGAAACAATGCTAAAGAAAGTGGAGAAGCAAATAAATGGGCTATTAAGGATAATATTGCTGTGGGAGAAAAGGAGAGATTACAAATTAGTATATTTTAGGGCTGTCTAAAGCAGAGACAGAAGCTCTCTGGCTTAGACCGAAAAGATTGTTTCTACAATAGTAAGCTATAAAATAAGATTTTTATATTTTTTGAATTCCATAGAATAATTACATTTTAACTGTAATGAAAAGCATATCTAAAGCTCTTGTATAAAAAAAAATATGATTTTGAAAATTTTTAAGCAATGGTATTATGTATAAATCTAAAAGTGATAAAGAAGAGATAAGAATGAATCTGCATTACCACGTTAGCGTCAATGTTACTTTATAGCTCACATTCAAGTGCAAATTCCTCTTTACTTCACGGCCCATGTATTGGTTTGTATGCTAACTGCACGCTGGGAAAGACAAGTTTGTCCCCTGTCGAGTTTTAGCTGTACAAACTGTGCAGTTAAAGATATTGAACCCACTTGGCTCTAAAATCTCAAATCAAACCCTGAGTGAAAGCAAGCCTGATTTAAAGACAGTGTAGCTGTACTTTAAGTTACCTTCAACAGAATGACTTTTTAATGACAGCTTTGTAAAGTGGAAGATGTATGAGAACAGGTGAATCTTTGTTCATCTACTTGAGTTATTTCAGGACCTATCGACAAATGAAATACAGTTAACATCTCATGATTGCTTTACTGTATCTCAAGCAAGAGAAAATCATGAAAACAAGGAAGTATTACATCCCCAGCCAAGCCCAAGTCCCATTACTCTTCCGCCAAGGTTGGCAGAGCTGTCACTGACTGTGCTGGGATTGTGTGCAGCCTGGGGACAGCCCCCATAATACCCACAGTGCAAGGCGACCCTTCTGCAGAGCCTATTTCACAGCCTTTCTGAACCTCCATGGAATAATGTTTGGCATACTCATAGCCTCATTTTTAAAATACTCTTTAAATATGTTTTTCCAAACTCCTTTAACTAGTTCAGCAGTCTCTAAAAATGGAATACAAAGCTCTTGAGCTAAGGCTGAAGCTTTGGACCTCTGTAAATATAGATAGTTTATTTAAGTTCTGTTCCTTTATTGCGTAATTTTCTGAATTTATTGCCACTGTGCTACATGATTGGTATTCTATATTTCTTAATTGAATCATTTCATTCTTCATGGAATAATCATCTTTTTGCCTGTCTGTAACAATATGCTCTCAGTTGGCCCCCTATTTATCTTTTCATTAGCTGCTCATTTCTAAACATTCAGCTGTTTTTCATTCACTATCTGCTTTTGAACACTGCCAACTAAAATGAGGAGTCAAGTCACAACACTGTATTATTTTGCATCTGTGCCTACATGTGTAATATATATTAAAAAAAAAATATTTAGGATGTAGCCCACAGCATCAAATTTTTCCATGCAGTGTATTGAGCACTGCTTAGAACAATTCAGCAAAAACTCAGGCCAGCTAGTAGTATGGGGATCTGCTTGCCCTTGGAACCAACACAACTTTTCAGGAATATATTCAGTTTCTACGTCACTGGAAGCATATTCATTGCCTGAAAACGTATTCTCTACCAACTTTTATGACTCTATGCAATGGAAATGGAATATAATTTAGTCTAGAAATTTAAATACTGTCATGTCAACATCCTGATGATTTAGACATGCTCGAATGCACGTGCACACACTTTATATTAGTTCCAGTGTAAGGGGTGCTGTTTTGTGTAAAGAAGCCTGGCTTAGAGCTTAAAAAACCAGGTTTTGCAATTCTGAATTTTCCAGGGCCTCTTTGCTATCCTTAGGAAGCATTCTGATGCCTTCTGTTTTCCATCTGCCTAATATGAAGATCATACTGCTTTATTTTATGCAGCTTTAAGATCTACAGATGAAGTTATTGAGGGATGGGAAGTTCAAACCCACAAAAACTAGTAAGTCATTACATTTACATCTCAAGCTTCCTAACAGCTTAGTGTTATGAAATTATGAAAATAAGTAGCTAATGGCTAGACACTCTTTGATATTTTTCACAAGCAAATCTGTGAAAAGATGAGCAGATTTCCCCTAAAATTTCCCTTCACCTCACAAAACACCACAAACTTATATCTCTACTGTCTAGGCTTTACCTAAAAGTTGGCCAAACTTGCACAAAATTATCCTTGTGTTCCATAGACTGGAATGCCATCAAACTTGGGTCTGGCACACACCACTGAATTTATCCTGTGACAAAACGTGAGTTAGATAAAGTTTATCCTGAGTTCAGATGTATATCTCATGAAGAGTGGATTCAATGAATGTGACCTGCTGTCAGGACTGGCCGGAAGGAGAAATATGAAATGTGATGTTGGGTATCTCTGCTCTCCCTTGACCTTAGTACCGGTTTGGCTGCTAACATATATCAGAACAGCTTCAATAAGTGCTAAGTCATATATAGGCCCAGAGGGGTATATAAACCCCTGGGGATGTTCATTATTCTGAAATGATCTAACTCTGCCTCCAGCTATGTGTGCTACATTAGACAGTGTACGGGAATCATCTGGGCAAACATAGCTGCCTACAGAAGGGGTCACTTAGATCTTGTTTATAGTCAACGGAGTGAAGTAGGTACTTGTAGGGAATGGTTCATCTCACCCTGAAGAAGAAGCCTAACACAGATCCCATAAAATGCACCCTAGAAGTGCCAGAACATGCTTCCAAGATGCATCTGTGTAAACGAGAATTTAATTTCGGACTTGACAGTGGTATAGAGAGAGAAAGAGGTAGATACAGAGTGCAATATAACTGGCTAATTTTATCACACTTAAGGATGGAAGTTGAATCCTCCCTGGAGATCCCCACTTCACTCCAACCAAAAAGAGATCATGGAATGTCAATCTCAGATGTTAATATCTATGTGTGCAATTCTAAGCTGGTGGGATGAATCCCACTCTGGGACAAACTAGGTTGATTTTGGCCAGATCTGCAGGATTTTTAGACCTTTAGATTGCAAACTCTTCATGGAAGTTTTATTGGAGCAGTTGAGAGTAAATAAAATAGAGAAACAATGAAACCCATAATACATTCTGACTACATTCTAAATGTTATCGAATCCCATCTCTCTTATTAAAGATTTAGTTACATCCAGTTGTGAAATCTATTTTTCCTTTTCTATGTTACTTCTCTGTCCTATCAAAAGAGTAATACTCAGACACTCTAGTTACTTTACACTGCAGCCTCAAATGACTTTCTAATGGAGGTTAATTTGAGGATTTCATCCAGCTTATGGATGATTCCCCAAAAGCAGCATGGTTGTATCTATTTGAGTGCAGCACCGTAAGAAGGTGTGTTATCACCACTGGGTCTATGCATAGAACTCTGTCAGTGTGCAGTGTATCTCTGTCTCTCGCCTGGTTTTGGATCTAGTTCTTAATTCTTCCCCAGTCTGACTTAATACCAGAATCTCCAATAATTTCAGTTAGTTTAGGTACCAAGATACTGGAATATTATGAATCTGAACAGCTCATTTAAAGTATAATTTCAAAAAAGGATTATTTCAAATGTACAAAAGACAAAACAGACTTTATTTGTTAAACAGTAACATTAAATCTTCTGTTTCCAATGTCCATAATTTTCCTCCAGAAAATAATAATTAACAAAATTTGATAAGTGATGAAATCTCTGAAATCAGTTTACTACTGTTTTGTTACCTATACAGCATAAAAACTCCAGGAAGGAGAATACCATCATTAAACTTTTCAGAACTTTCAGAAAAAAAAGAAACAGACAAGTAAAATCATGAAACTTTTCAGGAAGATAGTAAAATTTCCATTCTAGAATGCCAAAAATAGAGAATCACACACTACGTGTTGCTTTTGATGGTGAAATAATCTTCACTTTGCAAAAGAAATTATGGATGAAGAAAAGCCTTAAGAAGCAAATACAACTTTAAGCAAAAGCAATGTCTTCCACTTCTAACAGCAGCTTTTTAGAAGTCTGAGGGGGTTTTGTTGATTTTTTTTAATATATTAGTTAATGAGATTTCCTTATTTTCCCCAGATGATTTGCCTAAGTAATTTCTTGTATGGCTGCACACGTCTTTTAACATTTTGAGGAGTAAAAAGGGAAATAAAATAAAGAATTGTTTTTAATTAATGGGTTTTTTTTTAAAGAATGAGTGATAACTGAACTAGAATTGAGCAATAAACAGCAGTAAATTTTTAAATGCTAAGGATTTATTAGACGACGATTGGGAGTTGAAGAGTAATTCCCTTTAAATAAGAATTAAGTACTCCTCTCTACTGACTTTATAGAATAATTGATGTACTCCTATTATTAGTTAAGTTTCAGCCATAGAACTATCCTCGCCATTTGACACAGGAGCTCTACACTACAGTCTATTATATATCCTCACATCTGAGTTACTCAGCAGTCACTGGTATCTGAGGAAGCAGAAGCCCAATTAATATTGTAACTATGGTTTAAGAACCAAATATGTTTGCAACCTGAATTATTACATCCAATACAACCAACGTTAGAAGTTGTTGAGAGCATAGGGGTTTTTTTCATTATTTTAGCAGGATGTGTCTTTGAAACAAAGCCTCACATGCTTACCCTAAAGGAGCTTTAGGTTAGCATAATTTTAGCAAATTTATGTGATATGGCTAATTTTCAGACTTGCATTGATGTAGAGAAACTTACTTTGTAGTACAAAAAAGATTGCACTTAAAATTATACTTGTGTACATCTCTGAAATTAGTCTTGACAGGTTAAAATGAGGAAGAAAGTTAAAAGCTAGGAATTTCCCCTGAAGAATTTGGCAAAAAACTAACATAAGAGACTTTGTTCTAACAATGTGTTCATATTTTAGTGATAGTCTGGTTTGACTCAGTTTTTCTCAACATAAATTGTGTTTCTTTACTTTGAATAAAATTTTATTATGGAATTAAAAAAATACTAAATAATTAAATACAGAAATTGCAGTTCCAGACACTGTAAGGAAACTGCATGCTTAATGCTTTCAGACACTTAAAAATGTGTTGCACAATGTAATATCTTTTCTGATAAGATTTCTAGTTGCTACACTTGTGTCGGAAATAACTGGTTACACATTAGTGAGACTTAATCCTGTGATGTCAATATGAATTTTCTACTGATTTCAATATACAGTACAGCATGCTCAGGAAACAAGAAACAGTACTGGGTGGAAAACTCCCTCATAGCTTATTAAGTAGCTATTTCCAACGTGGAGGTGGAGGGGGAGAAAAAAAACAAAACCCTAATGACACCAGATGCTAGAGAAATTTTCATTTGTCAGAAGACTTTGGTTAAGTCTTTGGTTAAGGCTTTGGTCAGCCATCTTTTTGCTCTGGAAGTATGGAAAGCAATGGCATGACTTTTTAGTACATTTGAGTGCTTTCAGATTGCAGTAATATTTGGAAAGTCAGGCAGTAAAGTTGCTGGAGAGTAAAATCTAATATAGACAAGTCCTGTGTTGTAAATATAAATCAGTCACTCTGACAGAGAGTGGAGAGGAAGACCACTTGGAACTTTAAACTATCCTAACACTCTTACCTCTGTCATCACAAGACTACTTCCCTCATGATTGATTTTTCACTTTTGACCAGGGAAAAAGTAGTAATAGACATATTCTAGTAACTGATGATGATTCTATTAATTATTTAATGACAGATTGGACTCAGTCTTTCCTATGGTACTTGTTTATCTTGAGTAGCCATTTAGATCCTGACTGAAGACTGAACTGGGGAATATAAAAAGTGAGGTTACAGACTTGTTATGATACCCATGATTTGTAACTGAGCTTTGGAGATTTACTTGTAATCTAATAGCATATCTAAGTTGGGGTCCTTATTTGGATACAGAGTTTTCAGGATAAATGTTCCCATTTGGAAAAGCATGTAGAAACTCCAAATAGGTAAATTAGAGAGTATTGTTTAGGTAACTCAATCCTACTTATATCACAAAGAAAGACCAAATCAATTAGGTTGGAAAAGACCCCTCAGTTCATTGAGTCCACCCTGTGACCAAATGCCACTTTGTCAACTAGACTACAGCACCAAGTGCCACATACAGTTTTCTCTTAAACACCTCCAGGGACCGTGACTCCACCACCCACCGAGGCAGTCCATTCCAACGTCTAATCACCCTTTCTGTGAAGAAATTCCTCCTCGTGTCCAACCTAAACCTCCTCTGGTAAATTTAAGACTATGTCCTCTTGACCTTCTGTTGCTGGTTGTCTGGGAGAAGAGTGACCCCCCAGCTGGCTACAATCTCCTGCCAGGGAGCTGAAAAGAGTGATAAAGTTATGCTGCAACCTCCTCTTCTCCAGGCTAAATAATCCCAGCTCCCTCAACTGCTCCTCATAGTACTTGCACTCCAGACTCTTCACCAACTTTGTTGCCCTTCTCTGGACTTGTTGCAGCACCTCAATGACCTTTCTGAATTGAGTGGCCCAGAAGTGGACACAGCACTCAAGGTGTGGCTTCACCAGTGCCAAGTACAGGGAGAGAATTACTTCCCTAGTCCTGCTGGCTGCATTATTTCTGATACAGGCCAGGATATATTCAGTTTTTCCTCTAATTAGTAGGCAAATGTTCACATCAAGTAGAAGAGGAGACATGAAGAACAATGCAGAATGGTCTGTGTTCTAACACAGAATCACAGACTGGTTGACGTTGGAAGAGCACTCTGGAAGTCACCTAGTTCAACCCCCCTTCTCAGGCAGGGCCAGATAATATAATAGGCCCTGGTAATATGATAATGAGGTAATAAGGCAAATGCCTCAATAATTAACTATGTCATCAGAAAAAAAGGAAAGAAAGTTATTTCTTCAGTATGCTGGGGAATTTTTTAACTCATTTTCTTGAACCTGAAATCAATGATATTTTCCCTTTTGATTAAAAATATAAGAAATATCTTGGGCAGGGGCCAAATCAAACTGATGTATTTTCCTTTCAGTATTTGACCATGAAGAATCAAGAAATGAATCATTCATGAAGTTTTCTGGAGATCCCATTTCATCCTCCCAGTGGCCCCTCTGACATGACAGGTTTCTTTCACTTCTCTCAGAGCATGATTGCACCTTTGCAATTTTGCAATCTACTCTTGGAGTGAAGCCCAGGGTAGCAGGCCTTGTAATCCACTTGAGTTAACACAGAAAGTCTCTTTATCCTTTAAACACATCAGTTCAGGAAGTGACTCAAAGAAGCTTTTTCAGAATTAGGTTATGTTCACCAAAGGGACAGTAAGCAGAACAATAAACATTTACGCATCAGTTTCTGCTTACCTAAATCTTAAATGTTTCTTACATCTCAGGTTCCACTCACTTCTCCCTTCATCTGTAAGGGAGAAGCAGATCACAGGACTCAATGAAATATCCAACCTTCATTTAATTTCTCTGTCAGTATTCCTCATACTGTAGCCTCTTTCTTATTTCTTCTTCATACCCAAGGTGTATTTAGTGTTTTAATCCTCATTTTCTTTCTAAGTTATGTGAAAAGCAAAATCTTTTAGTCTAAGTAAAGCTGATTAATGATGTTTTCCAAGTAATATATTTCTCATTTTCTAAAAAAAGAAAAAAAAAAAAAAAGGCATTCAGAAGAATTCCTTTCAGATTTCAGGTCTTTGAAGTAGATTATTGTCGTATTGAATGTTTTTATCAGCCTCCAGTACTGCTTACTGCTTACAGTATTGCTTATGTACTGCAATATCAAACAGGGTAATCATAATTTAATTTACTATAATTGAAAAAATTACAAAATTAAGAAAAACTCTATGTCTCCAACTTAATATGATATAGTGATGCTGTGAAGAATAGCTTTATTTTGCTGTTATGAAAAAGTGTTTCCTGATCATATAAGTTGTTTCAGACTCAATCATCTTATGTAAGAAGTGATATTTGCATATTCTTATTTTCAGTGCTAAAATTAAATATCATCAAATATATAATTTCTGATAAAATAATGACCTTTAAGTAAGCAGAATCTTGTACCCCCAAAATAATTTCCAGGCTCTGGAAACTGTAGTTATACACAGTTACTGAGCAGGCAATAGAGGACCAATATAAGTATTGTCTCTTTAAAATTGCAGATGGCTATTTTCTATATTAGGTGTGTTGAAATGGTATTTTAAGGTGCACAAAAAAAATTTTAAAAAAGTATATATATATATATTTAAAATTCTCTTGTCATTCAAGCATATGTTCTAATGTTTATTACCGTGTTGAAGAACAACATTTCAAGAAAAGAGCTGAAAACTGACATTAGCAATTTAAAATATTTTTCTTCAAAAGTCAAGATTTTAAGAGCAAGAATTGCAATGATTTATTTCTAGAAGAGAATAATGTTGCATTGAAAATAGTTCTATGTTATGATAAGTCATTACTATGCATTTGCTTTTCTCCATTGATTTTTTTTTTATTAAATTAAACAAAACTCACAAAAAATCAGTAGAAACATTTTAGGAAGTTTCATGTATATTTTTCAACATGATGCTATTTGTTAAATTTCAAAATTAGGACATTAATTTTTTTCATCCTTCTTCATTAGATGTACATCTGGTTGTGTATTTTAGTTCTCTAGCTCTAATGGTCAATACAGTTTGATGGGTCTTTTGATGGTTCAGAGAATCACAAAATTAGATGACCTTTGGAAGGGTCATCTAATCCAACCCCTTGCTCAGAGCAGGTTCTGAACCCAACTCCTGCCAGAAGCAGATTCAGTCACCAAAGGTGTTTCTGAGTAACAGTGATATCAATCATAAACCACTTTTTGGTGAGGTTTTTTGATGGAAGCTTAACCAGTGCTAGTAACAATGAAGCACAGAACTGATTATTGCAGACATTATTAACAGAGTAGCCCAAATATTTTGGTAGAAATCAGATCTGGACTTCACATTTTTGTGTCATTTTGTCAAGGCTGTCCGGAGGTTGAAACTAATTCCCATGAAATGTGAAATGTTTCTTCAATTGACTTACAAAGTAGCAGCCAGAACTGATGGAAAACATATTCTTTTATACTGTTTTGGAGGAACAGATTAAACTTAGTGCTAACAATTGGGGGGGAGGGGAATAACAAGCTAAAAAAGTAGTACATATAAAAGAAGGGCATCCCTGGTGGGAATCAAAACAAATGTCTAAAATACGGTTCAAGAAAACTACTATTCCAATCATTAAATTTATCCATAGAGTTTTGAGATAAGAGAAAGGACACATTTTCAGACACCTTACAGAAGGTTATTTGGTAGAAAACTTGAAGGAGTTCTCTGTGAACTCAAAAAACTGCTGAAGGATAGTGTATAAGGGAGGAAGATATTTACTTCCCTTATAAATTGCTCTGAATTTCTGCCATGAATTTCTGTACAGAACAAATTGCCTTTGTTTTCATGTGTTGACAGCAACATTTTTGGAGACTGACATTGCTTATAGTAGCGTTTAATTTCCAGAATAACAAAAGGTTTTCCTCTAAAACATGCAGCATCCTCTCTACAAAATGCTGAGACTATGTTTCTAAGTGAAATGCAATCATCAAGATAATTTTTTTTTTACCCAATTATTGGCACTAAGTTTAAGATGTTCTTCCATATAGCTTAGGAGTTATTATGGCAATGTATGATCAGAAGCAACTTTCAAACCAGTAAATGGTCACTTTGTGGGTGACCAAATGTTTCTACAACTGAGATGTGGGAGAAAGAAATACCTTGCACTGAAATATAACATCTGTCTCTTGAACCATACTGAAGTGAGACATGGTTGAAAATCATACTCAGATCAAGGACTGCATATGGGTGCTTGATAGGTTTAATATAGAAAATGAAATTATTTAAAGAGCTGCAGACAATATTTCTGTCTTTCAGAAACAGATTCTGAGTTGCATGCTATGTTGAGACTCTGTAGAATGTTTTTCACCCATGGGATCAAGAAATAATGTAACAGCTGTATGCATATGTAGAACTTTATAACTTTATTTTAGAGAAAATAGTGGTCCATTTCTGATTTCAAAGACAGTGCCTTATACTATAGGAAATAAAGTGCAGCTTCAGTCTGACAATAGAAGGGGAAGAGCAGAATCTTGGGCTTAATGAAAGCTGAATTAATTTTGGAGACAGAGGAGCAGTGTTGTTTTAAACAGAAAACAGTTATTCTAAAACCTCACTGGAGAGTTTTGGGAAAATGTTACTCCTGTGACACAGTCCCCAGACATATCCTAGAGGCTCAGTGTTATTCTGAGATACTTATTTACAGCTCTTTTAAACAAAATGATCTTCATAAAATTTTTTTAGGGAATGGCAAGTAATTATTCTTCTTCTTCATTATTTACCTTCTTCTAATGCCTACAGAACTAACCAAGAGGCATTCGACACATTCAACACAATCAAACACAGCTCCAAAACTTACTAAATGCAGTCAAAATGAACTCAGGTGAAATTGAATGGAAATACCCACAGATTAGTTCCTTATCAGGAATATGTTGTTGAACAGGTTTGTATTAGAAATCAAGATGGCCTTGTTTGTTTGTTTTTTTTTTCCAAGAATCAGAACACTTCTTGTGTTTCCACTTTAGTACAAATTTTCAAAGGTGTTTCAAAGCTTTAAGAGATGACCTTACCTAAATTTAAGATAAACCAAAATTACTCTCCAAATCGTTCTAGAAAGGACTGAAAATGCACACAGAAAAAAGGGAGTCACTGGGGAATGATGCAGAAAACCTTTAATTATTTAAAATTAACAGAAGACTCCCACATTTCCTTCAGGAGGGTTTTCCTTTGTAAGGAGAGGTTATGTTCTGAACATGTTTATGAAAGAGGTATCTGCATAAGAAACCCATTCTATCATATCCCTGCAGTCCTGTAGCAGTCTGACACTGACTACAGTAAAAACAGGATTAAGCTGCAGCACATTTCCCACTGAGGGATTCTTCTGAGAGTTTATCTTGCCAGCACCACTGCTGATTTCCCTATCTGGTTGAAAACGAGCATAAAAGAGGTGCAGAGAGTTTTGCTGAGTGACTAGTTAGTAAAACTTTACTCCTATCTTTCAATTTTATCCACATTGCTTAAAAAGACTGTCCTTTGTGCCTGTTCCTGTTTGCTTATCTTTTCATTTCTTTATCAATTCCACAGAACCGCCATCTGAACAAACTCATTTCAGAAAAAAAAAAGAAAAGAAAAAGGACCCTTAATGGTATTTTAAAAAATACATTGTTGAACCTATTTTGTTTAAAAAACCCAAACAAAGCCCCACAAACAAACAAATGAAAAAAATCAAACTATGTCAGGATAATGAAATGAAATTTTGTTGTATAGATCAGCTGACATGGCTTCATTTGGCCAGACATCTGGATGAAGCCTAGAAGGAATCCTCCTGGAGAGGAGACCCCTGTACCTCTCCCGATGGTTGTCAGACTGGATGGAGTTGGTTTGTTTGCTTTGACAATCTTTCACCCAAAGCCTGTAGACACTTTTTGTTCAATAAAGACATCAAGAAGAGGCTGCAGACAACTCACCAGCTGCCTAGGAGACTTTTCTCTTGTACAGCAATAATTCCAAGTACATGATACTTCAGATAAAAAAGAAAGACATATCCTCAGTGCCCATGAACTGAGTCCATTGTCACAAAGTATTATGATAGCTTCAGATAAAACAGATGCTACAAGAGCTGTAACATTGACTTATCACGCAATGCTGAAATGAGACATACAAGAGGCAGCAAAGTAGCAATTTTAGAGCCACTTTTTTTTGCTGTTGTTCTGTTAGTAACATTGCTGCCACTTAGAGTATCCCAAGAGCATCAGTCAAAGCATTTGCAAGTCTTTTACATGAGACTTCATTAACACAAGTACACAAACTCTATGGATTTTGGCAGCTCTGTGCGGGGAAGTTACAAACTTCTTGGTGCTAGGTTTCAACTGTCCTTTTCTGATCGGTAGGGAAGGACAGCATGGGATTTCATTAATTTCACTTTATGTATCTAAAATGTAGGGTTTTTGTCTGAGCCTGGTGTTACTCCTCAAAGATGGCAGAGAGAAGATGTAGAAAACTGTTATAGCATGAGATGGTAATGACTGTGTCTTTACATCAACAGGTAAATGGCTTAGCAGAACTTACTCAAAAGCTGTCTACATCTAGGGGGATGAATCCTACCCTTGGAGTCTAGATAGAGGAGATGCTGAATGCTCCACATTCGTTCAAACTTTCTGGCAGTGCTTAGTCTAAGAATTATTATTTCAGTGAATGAACTTTGTAGTGTCTTGAGTCTGTTCTGCCAGAGCTTCTTGATTATTTGAAAAGGCGCATTAAACACAAATATCAACAATGCTGTGAATTTGTTTGTACACAAACAGATGTTTCAACGGGTAGCAAAGGTAGTAATTCAAACTATTGACTACAATGCAGATTTCACAAGAACTCCTTTGGTTTTGATGCAGTTAATCTTGAAGGATGAAACTTATTTGATTACCAATAATTTTTTAGAGATTAGTACTTGTCCTTTCAGTGCGAATCTTTATTTTCTCTTATAATGTAATCTTTAATATATGTTATATGTTGCTAAATGCTGCAATATTATTTTTGTCACTATATATCACATTTTGTATAATTAAATTGTATTTTAATGTCTTTTTATTTAGTTTTATATATATAGTTGTATATTCACTTTTTACAACAAATAATTGATTTGCCTTAGATAATATAAATATTTCTGCAGCAAAGCAGAGAGCTGAACCTCCATCTCTCAAATAAAATGTCTAATCAGTTGTCAGACTCAGGAAAAAAAGAAGAATGCATTCTTCTCTATTGAATGTCTTTTGAAACTATTTGAGCTTTTATTTAGAATCTTCACAATTTCTTTACAAACTTTAGAGAAACAGAAAAGAACAAAATTTTATTCCTTCAAAAGCTAAAAAAAGTGTAATATCCTGAATAATGCCAAGCACAGTGTAGAAAGGGAGGAACAGTGTCTGGAGTTTTGTGAGTGGTGTGTGTGGGTAGACTGAGCCATTTATACTAAACCAGTGTTGGTTGATGTGGATACACTGAACCATTTCAAAAGTAAATGCTTCAATGATGACTTTGTTGTACTGAAGGGTAGACCAGCCAATAACCACATGATCCCATCCTGTGCTCTTGGCAGTCTGAAACTTGAGTTCCTGCATATAGCAAAGTATAAATATAACTCATTCAATAAAAAAATAACTGAAGACTTTCAAAACTTTTTTTTTTTAATAAAAGGCTTTTGGATTTAGTTCTTTTCTATGGAAATCTTCAAGTCATGTTCTTTCCTTCAACCAAACCACTCAATCTGCTCACATTAAAGAAATTAAATAAATAAACTGTGTTTTCCCTGTTTCCTGTCTCCGCATGTGTGGAGTTGTAAAGATTATACAAGATCTCTCAGAACAAGTTTGCATGCAAGAGTGTGTTTCTCCTTTTTGAAGGCAGAACTGTCTGGATCACCAAAAAGCTCGCTACCCCCCTCATTTAGCTTTGCTGTTGAATAACTGGATACTTGCAAAGCTGCAATCACACAGATCAGACAAGCTTAGTGAGCTAAACTAAATACCTCTGTAGTTATATTTGAAAGGCAAAATGATGTTAAACTTGAGGTATTGCAGGCTGCTTGACAGAGGTGTTGTAATCTGAAGCAGATAAAAATCATTGAAGTGGAAAGTGAGAAATAAAACATAAAGAGAAAAGAGATGAAGATTTAGTTTTCATGGGAAACTTGCATCACTAAACTCTGAATTGACATGGTGAATTACATTAACAACTGATACAGATGCACACTTTGTTTGTTGGCAGATTAAATCCAGATGTAGTTACCACTCTACCATACAAGACATGTTGATCTGTCTGTGCTGGGCCTTTTCAATGAAAGGGTTCCCCATTCAGCTGATTATGCCCACACAAGAGACACTGCCTCCACTAACACTGACTAATTTCTCAGGAGGTCTGCTATGATCTTTTTGTTGGCCTGACAAAGGCAATAATTTATTTTAGTTTCATTTCTAGCCTCTGTGATACCCTAAGTGTTGGAAGCAGTTTCTTCCATCCTGTTCTTTATATCAAAGAATTTTAAAAGTGACTGTAAATTTTGGGTAATTTTCACTTTCAACTAAAGTCTAATTGTCAGCACTTTCTGAAAACATAACTAACAATATAAATGCTTCAAAAATACCAGAAAATATTGGGCCTATAACACAAGAAATAACATAAACTCAACCAATCCAGCTGATGGTATAAGAATAATATCAAGTTCACAAGATGTATTTGTTAGCCTGGGTAACATCTCCGAGGAGGTTGGTACTTGATAAAAAAGTCATGATGGTACAAGTAACAGAAGATTTCTGCAGGAATGCCATGTGGTCTTAGGATGCTGATGTTGATGATGCAGAAAACAGTAGCCCAGCAAAGCCCAAAGTGGCTACTGTCCCCATATCCTATAAGATCTAGTCACTAACATAGAGCCCTGCAGCTGCCAGACACCTAGGTAAGATCTCTGAAGGCCTGAGCAATCCATGTTGCTTAGATGGTTGAGATAAGGACAAGACAGAGAAAGTCAGGAGAGACCATGCCACTTGTGCAAAGGAAAGTTGAAGGGAAATAAGGAGAGGCCTTTAATAACTTGATCAAGGTGGGGACATTTTAATGATGAATTCCTGGACTTTTCTGGCCATTATAAGAAAGGGAAGTCTAAGTAGCAAGCAAAATTCAATGAGATTAAAATATAAGACTGATGCCTCTGAAGGCATTTGGATGCACACATATGCTCGCACCCCCTACTCTTATTGAAAACAGACATGATGACTTCTGCCGAAATCTTCAAAGGTTTCAGAAACATATATGTGCTGAAGGGGCCGAGCTTTACTGTGTAAACACTAACTCTTCAGGTCATTGAAGTGTATGGAATATTCATGGCAACAAATATATGATGAAACATCTCCATTTGTTTATGATTGGAGTTCAAACATTATCAAGATGTTTCTGTCATTGTCATGTATAAATCTGTCCTCTGCACAGGAAAAACTCATTCCCTGTCCCCACTTGCACTCCACCTCTGGTGTGCCCTCCATGAACCTGCCGTCAATCTTGCTTCCTTCTGGCTCTGCTGGCTGGAAGGACACCTACTCAGGAAGGCACTAGTACCACTCCCAGCGCTGGTCCAGGCCCTACTCTCAGAAAACAATTTATTGCTCTAATAAAATGATGCAACCGTTTTCCAGACAGTTTTTTCTCATGTTTTTCATAGCTCAGAGTAAGAGGCCAGCTTCAGCTCCAGACATGAGTCATACACCAGGCAGGTAGACAGCAACCCTTTCCTGGCTGACTTGGAGTGTTCCTGTACATTCCCTGTATTGTTCAGTCCCATTCAAAGAACCCCCAATAGTGTCTGTCTCTCACCCAGCTTTCTACAGTTCTACAGATTGAAGCTGAATGTCTTCACCAGCACGTTGCTACATGCCTCTCTGTTCTTCAGCCAAGCTTTTAATAACACAAATCTTTTATTGCAGTAATAGGATTAAATCATATCTGGACAGAAACAGCTCGACCTTGCCATCATGGAGTATCAGGGTAGAAGCTGAGTGCATCTCCACCTGATGGTACATCCATACACCAGCTGTGCTCTGTGGAAAAGGAAAGACACTGCATTTGGGAAGCAAAGACAAGATTTTTTAAAAGCTCCCAGAGGTATGATTTTTAGGCAAATAACTATTTTTTTTTTCCTATTCTTACAGCTGGCTCTGATGGTCAGTATTGATAAATGAAAGATTTTTTTCAGGGTCCCTTGCTGATATGGATCAGATAGAAATTGCTTCAAGAAAGAGTCTTGTTAGGAGAAAGAGGCCTTTTACAAAAGCAGAAGTTCAGGATTCCAGACAAGTACCAACATCATTGCAGTATAAATAAGATTGTTCTCCTGCTGAGAGTTTCTCATAAAATTATTTTGAAAAACAATAATAATAATAAAAACATTATTCTTTCCATATAACAGAACAATATGAAACTTCCAAAGAAAATAGGAAGAAAAAATCTTCAAACAGGAACAAACAACATTTTCTAATAAAAATAAGGCCTCAAGCTACAGCAGAATACCTCTCAGATACCTCTCCAAAATCTTAACATTTGCCTTATTCTCCTTAAATTATGATGGATCAAATCCAACTCATAAAGTCAAAACATATTGTACAAATATTTATTTATTTAGAAGAGATAATATGAAAGCCAAGTAAATGAAGAAGTTGGGTACCATCTTTAAAGCTTCAGTAAACTAATGGATACCAGGAATAAAATTTCTTCATAAACAGATTATGAGACATTACTCACTGTGGGCTTTTTTCACGGTATGTACAAAAGCAGCTAGCAGTGGTCACTGCCAGTGACAGTAACACAGACACCATTGCTGTTCCAACATTGTTTTTGTTTGTAATATGTACTGCATGTACACTTAAGAGTCCTGTTTGGGATGTACATCCCAAACACAGTATTAACACAAAATAACACAGGACTACATTCCTAAACATCTTTGCTTATTTGCAGAGAAAACTCAACTCCAAACTGCTTGGATGCAGCAGGATTTGCTAATAAGGTCTGGTGTGATTGTTCCACAGGTTTCACAAGAACTATTTACCACAAAGACACACATGCAACTTGTACAAAGTGCAGAATAAATCCTATGAAGTAATGAGCTAAAAATCCATTGTAGTATCTTACCTAACATCAATATGACCTAACATTTGGCAGGAAACTGACTGGAATTATACGTGCCCTATCTACTTTATCACAAAATCTTTGAATGCTGTTGAATTATTTGTAGTACTGAATGTTTGATTTACTCATGGATTTCCAGAAATGGCATCACCAGGTCAGCCAAGATATTCCAGCTAAAAAGGTGACATCATTCCTGGAAGTTACATTTTGTAAGAATTATATTAAAACATGATACCTTACTTTTATTACATCTTTCACTCTATAGAACCCGTTTGCAATTTGTTTACGTATCTCTCCATAAGTGTAAGCATATGAATGTCACATCTCCTGCCACCAGCAACACGTACCATGTTCCTTTTTAGGAAAGGAAATTAAAAGTAATGAAAACCATTGAAATTACAGGGTAATTTTGCATAAGAAAAATGTGATCACTCAAAGATAATTTAGCTAGGTCATCCAGGAAAGGGCTCTGCATACATTTCCCCTTAGCTCTTTTCTGATATTTCAGTCAAGATCTACTTTTTGCTGAAAGATGACACACAAACACCAGTGTTTTCTTAGCATCAGCTGCAAAATTAGTTATAGTTTACCTCCTGAATCTCTAATTTCCTTCCTACATGTTATAGGTAAAAGATCATAATCTTGAAAATTTGGAATATTAAACTTTATTAAAGTAAAATTAAAGGAAAATAAGCAAAACAGCGCGCTGGGTACCCAAGGAGACTCCTGCTCCACACAGACTACACCCTTAACGGGCCTTCGGTCTACTTTTATATCCTCTCTTCTCCAATCAAAATTTACCCCGTTCCCGCTTTCATTCGAATCTTCCAATTAAAATCCATTCCTTTCTCTCTCTGGGCTCTATCTCGCTGCTAGAAGCAGTTTTCTTTCAGTTTCACTTTGTTCTCTCCCTTTGTGTTAGGCATTGTTCTCTTTTGGTTTCACTTCGTTCTCTCCCTCTGTGTTCCTGTTGTTAGGAGCTGCTGGGTGCTTCAAAGATGAAGACAGCGAATCCTCCCTTTATCAACACAGTCCAAAACCCACAACCAGCACAACATACACAACACTGTGGTTTAACATTTAGCAACCTAAACATAACATTTAGCAATTTAAGAAAACCTTCACAAATATAATACCTAGCACACTTTCAGAAAACTTTCACAAGTTTTAATTTGATTAGCAAATTATATGTTTTTGCCCTTATTACCCATTACACTACATATCTGGATCTCAGAAATCTCTGCTTCAAATACTAGATATCTATCAAATACTATGATAGATAGATATGATACATAGTATCAAATACTATGATGTCTACTATAATGGCAGTTGAAATCAACGAGGCATCCAAGTTAGTCTCTGTGTCAGTCCAGAATGTCTGAAGTTCTTCTGCATACATTTCATTATTACAATTGTACGAAATGATTTCAGACAGGTCTTTACAGCCCACAGAAGATCGTTTCCTAAGCAGGGGAATCCTTGGATAATAAGTTAAGAAATCTCTGCTTTCACCTTGCCGGATGTAAAATTCAACCTCTGGAGCAAAAAAATGTGGCTTTTGTGGTCAGGTCAAGGCAGTCACTGTGAGTTTAATGAGTAGTCTGCAAACTTTTTGTTGTTAAGCTTCACTTGAAAAACACACCTGGTAGCAGCAGATAGGTGCACTGATAAGTTTAATAGCTGACTCTATTTACTCTATTTCACCTTAGCTTGAGGCAGAACCGTTACATTTGTTGGGGTTTTTTAAGCCTTCAGCCAACCTATGCAAGAATCTTCTTCCTGTATCCAAAGAAACCAGAACTACCAGTTCTTCCAGGTCTCTGGACACAGAGTCAAAATGATTGACTAATGTCTTCCAGGTGCCTTGTTCCTTGCAGAAGAACTTTGTAGTGGAGTAGGTGTCAGTAGTGCTCAAGAGTGCTGGGGAATGAGTGCATTTGCATTGGGTTCCTGGGAGCTCTGGAAGCAGCTGCTGCAATACTGGAGAGATGTTGGGAAAACAAGGAGTGACTAACTGAGGTGCAATAGCAAGGTCCTGTGTTGAGGACCTATAGCAAGGAGGGTTACCTGCAAGCACTACCTATAGTGTGCTGCTGACAGAAAGGACTTACACTCCCAGCCTACCAGAAAGGATGAAGGCAATGAAGTCAGGGCTGCCACTGCTGCCAGTTTTCTCTCCTCTCTTGCCAAAACTACACAAGAACCAGGATCACTCAACAACATGCTTTCACTGCCACCAGCCCTTTCCCTTTCCCCAGGCTCAGTGAAGGGGAGACAGGAGGCAGAGAGCAGAGCTAGAGAATACATTCATGGTAGTGAGGAAAATGGGCCAAGGTCGGTTCTTGGGCTCTCTGAACATGCGATGCAGCTCAGGGCAGCCAAAACCAGCATGGCAAGTTTTTCCATACTGCTTATTCTAAATAGTCACTAGTGCAAGCTATACTCTAAATTGTGTCTGGACTTTGTCTTGCTGTGTGCTGCTTGGCACACTAACAATTAAATAGTCACATACCAAATCTCTCATCTCCTGTCTTTTTGTCTCCTCATGGCAGTGAGTCCCACCAGTCACAAAAGATTTTTGTATCTGGATCTTTCTAGGTACAGGTATTGAATCTGCATTGCATAGATTTTTGGGTTGGTTTATATTCTAGTAAGGATTTGTTACAAAACAAGTACCCTGCCCTTCTTTCCTGATAACACCACAAATGTCATACAGCTTCTGGCACCAGTCAGCTTAAGAATTTCCAACTCCAGTAAATCTTATGTAGCTGACTAAAACACCATCCCCTAGGCTTACTTAAATCCCTTACATAAAATTACTGTGCATAGGGCTTTCTAACTGTCAGATTAACCCTGCCTAATACAATGAAGGTAGGAAGTGAAACTTTAATAAAATCAAAATTTATTTTATGTACTGTATAAACTGTAACCAGGCCCTGAAAAATTTGTGGTGGCAGGTACCTATAATTACTGCAGGACTGAGAGTTGACTAACTCATTACTTTAAGAAAATGCAATAATTTCTTTACACTTTAAATTAGTCATTCAAAATGAAATATTTCTGCTTTAAATCTTCTCTAAGCCTTGCTTAATATTTCTATAGTATGTTAAGAACATGACAGTGTCTAAGTAAGTTCTCCTTGATTTAAATGAGACTGTTATCACAATTTGCAACACAGAATAAAAGTCACTGGCCCAGAGACTTTGGTGTGTTGCTGACAGCATGCACTGCACAACCTAACTACTTTAGGGACTATATGGTTCTGTTGATACAGGCCTGAAAAGACATCTTGATGTTTTTATATCCTGTGAGGTGGGAAGTACTACTATTTCCATTCTATGTATAGAATTAGGCACAAAGAAATCAGTATTTGATCCTTCAGAGTGTTATCTAATTAATTCTCTCTGAAATGATGGAAGTTATGATCTTGCATATCTTTGTGGACTATGCTTAACTGATTCATGAAGTCTACAAAAACTGTGACTGGGTGTACTGTCCTGAATGCTAAGCCAAACCCCTATGCACCCTTCTTAGCCCAGAAATAATTTAAAGTGCTTTAAAGTAGACAAAACCAGAGACCTCTGACTTGGAAGTGGATTCTGAGACAGTTTTTCAGCCAACATCAGATGTTAATCTCCCCAGTATCTGTTGTCTTGGATAAGAAAACCTAAAGCTGAAGAGGGGGTAGTATGGAAAAGTAGAAAAATGTATCCTGTAAATTTGAAAATAGAAATGTCCACTCATCAACTTTCACTTACCAAGTTGCTATCATAACTATCTCCCGCCCCCCCCCCTCCCCCCCTTTTTCTTTCACATAATTTTGCAGTGTGTCTTACTGCCTGCTGAGCTGGCTATAAATCCTTGATATAAAATATCTTACCTTTTTAAGGAGCATGAAAATATAACGATACAGACGTGCAGCCTCATGTGCTCCCTCAGGTGAATGGAATGTAACTGCTAAACCCTCAGGTCAATCTGCACGTGAGGTGCAGAGGAATGACACGGACCAGTTGAAAGAGCAAAACTTCATACTGCACCATTCTTCTCCCACTCTTTAAAGGAGAGTTGTGAGACCCTCAGTGTCTGGTGGTGTTTGCATCGTTTTCTGTTTCATCAGCATTCATGTCACACGGGTAGGTATTTCAGTTTTCGTTATAAACTTTAATGAACCGTGTTCCTACTCCTGGTGATAATGACTGCCTTTCCAGGCTTAATGATAACAAAGTCCCAGTAAGCTATCAAGCCCATCTCCCAGAATTGTTCCCCAGAGTACCTTCTAATTTAAGAGTCCCAAGTAACAGAGTTTCTACAGCTTCTTGTTCTTCAGTTGTGAGACTTTGCTTTTTTCATGGTTTGCTCTCAGGAATCTTTCTGTATATTCATCCAAGACTTTTTGTGCTTTTAAATTAATCCAATTATTTGTTTTAATCAAGCAGAACTTTCATTGTAGAACTAACAATCAAAAAAGGAGAAGATAGAAAATATAAAAATTACTAGCAGGAAGATGAATACTGTGTATGGACACCTCAATCTGCCATTTCTGTATCCAAATGTGTATGTCTCCAGCCCTCATTTCTACAGCATCTATGAACAGTTTCCAGTTCAAGCCCTTTTCCTAGAAAGAGAATGTTTGCATTTATGATAATTACAGGCTATCCCCTCAGTAAACAATGTTAAGTGTGTGTGTGTCACCGTCAAGGGACAGATATGATGAAGAAATCTTCATCACCATCTTTGGTGATGAAGAAAGAGAAGAGACACTCTACAGCCAGTTTTCTCTTTACAGCTTTCCACAGAGATGCTGCACACGGGGCCTTTTCTGCAGAACAAGCCCTGCAGTCCTGACAGCTGCAGGGGAAAAATGGGGTAAGAAACAGTCTCATGCTGAACTCTACCTCAACACAGGACAGAGTATAAATGCTAGTCTAGGTCTGAATCATCACCAAAATACAGAGATTCTAACCCTACACTAACAGAGCTGGTTTCTGTGCTGACTCTTGTTAGAGAAGGACAAGGCTGACTATTGTGAGCTCCCTGGTTTATCCCCACCCTTGTTGCATCACCCGAGAATTTTAGAAATTTTTGTTATTAATCCAGTTTTTGGGTCTTCGTTATCACAAGGTAAGAGCCCTATATAATGATGAAATTTAGAAATTTCGTATGCTTATCTGAAGTTCTGCTTCTGTTGTCATATATTCATTTGGATTGATATGATATACATCACATTAGAGGTGTAAAGAAGGAAAAAGCATTTAATACAGTGAAGAAAGAACTCATTCTTACATGGTGCCCTAAGAAAGCAAGCGACTAATTTGATAAAGCTGAATACATTCTGATTTTTTAACTTTTTTTTAATAGAAGGAGGTTATTTGAATATTCTTTGTTCATTGCAGTGTATTTTTTTTCCTAAATTGCTTCATATGTGAAATTTTGCCAAGGTAAAGACCTCACGGAAGTCACCTGAGTAAAATTTGTATGGATTTTTGGTGATGGATCTACCATGGCCTTGGGAAATTGATGTGTCCTTTTCTACTCAGCTCTTCCCCATTAATTAGTGTAATTCAGATACAAAAGTGAGTGGGAAACTGTTTCAACAATCTTTAAAACAACTTCAGAGTAAACAACAAAAAACCTCAACCCAACAAACAAACAAACAGGCAAACAAAAACAACAAAAAATCAACCAAAAAACAGAGGCAGCTTTGCAGTAGAGTATTTACAGTATAATCTAGTGGTATTTCCTAGTGGTTCCTTTGGCAACTCCTGCTGATCACTTTTTATAAAGTGGTGGTTTAAGCCATTCTTCATGATTTACCTTTTTTACATTTTTTCGTATGTTCCAGAACACTTGGGCCAATTTTAAGATGGATAACTCTGAATTTTTATGCTTTGCATATAAATGTCTAGTCTTGTTTTAAATCATGTAGTGTTTTGGTCTCAATAATATTTTTTAGCAAAGAAACCACAGATGCCTTGTCATTTGCATGAATAAAGCTTGTTCTACTGCAATTTTCTGCCAGAAACACAGCAAAAAGAATAAAAATATTTTGAGAGAGCTTGAAAATGGAGATTCCCAACCTCAAATCACTAACTCAAGATTTCAGACTGGTTCAGTTACCTATCTGGGCTTTTTGATTCTTACCTCAATCAAAGCCAAATGCTAAAAGTTTTGAAGTTCACCATTCCCTGCTGTGACTCCTAAGATTTCTTAGAACATCTTATGCTCTTTTTAGTGCAAACAGCCTGAGCTACCAAGCCGAGCTACCTTATGAAGAAAGGTTTTGCAAGCAGAAAAATCACTCTATCTGCCATAAAGTGTCAGATAAATCAACATGACATCTATGTGGACTGACAGGAACCCAAAGCCTTTTTTTTGAGTCCTGAAGTCTATTTCCTATGTATCCTTCTCTGCCTGACATGACATTAAATTGTACTGCATAGATAACTTGTAAAAGTGATCCATTTGTGATGTGCAACACATAGTTCCTGCAGAGCGACAGCTGAAGCAAGAAATAGCTGACTTGTACCAAACAAGGGTCACTAAAGATGTAAATCAATATCAGGAAACAGGAAAGAATGGTAATGAAAGGGAACATTTACTTCATCAAAAGCAGTTTCAAATGCTTTTTTATTCAAAAAATATTCACCCTTTCCTACACTTATGGGTTCTATTACAGCTAAACTGAAATATATTGTTGACCCTGTCACAATCACTTGCACGAATTTTAGTTAACCCCTTTTAATGAACACTGGAGATGTATAATAAATGTTATAGATGGACATTATATGGATATTATATAATGTCCATATATATGGATATTATATAAGAATGAAATCATAGCTGTGCAGGGGTATGGCTATCGACTATACTTACATAAGTACTGATACACTCGCGAAGAACATCTGCAAAGGTGTTATTGCTACGTATGTGCACTGCTGCTCTGGTAATCTGTCATGGTTTGGATGTCTCTGTTTTGAGGTGGTGCATAGGAACAGAAAGGTGATGGCAGTCAGGGCAGTTGTAACCATACTCCCACATAACTTGCTCAGTCTACATCTAAGGTGGAGTTTTGGTTTGTTGGGGTTTTTTTTTTTCACTTTTCTGCCCGTTTGGATCTCATTTTTTGTTGTCTTATTTTTAACAGTCAAGCAGATCAGCGTTGGCTCTCCAAGGCAAACAGTATCTAAACTAAACAAATATTAGTGTACAAAAGGTGGTTTGTTTTGTACTGTAGTTTCAAGAGAAAGCTGGTTGACATGTGCTTTGACTCAGGGATGCAGACATTTCTCTAATGAGTTTAATACCCATTTGCTTAGAGACAACTTTTAAAAAATGATTTTCCAGTTAGATCAAACTGGGAAAATAAAGCCCAGCAACAAAATAACTCAGCTACACAAAGAACAGCACTCCAGTGATTCTGGACAAATAAAAAAAGAAGAGATGTAATGATAGAAGAAAAAAAATATTATTGTCCTAATTAAGAAAATTCTGTGATTTCTGCTTACATTGAAATGGCAGAAGATATCCAGTGAACATGACCATTTCTCTTCTTTCTTTCTTTCTGGACTAGAACAAAAAAAGTAAGAAAAAGATCACTTTCCCATTGGGCCAGATTGTTTAGGCCACAACACATGCTATGTAGCTGCCTGATGCTTCAGAACAATATCTGAGTGACCCAGATGATAACTTCAGTACACATTGTGCTATCCAGCCACTTCCCATACATCTCCATGACAAAGCAAAATAAAGCACACCACCTTCATGGCACATTACACACTCCTACTTTGACATATTCAAACACAGGAACACAACAGGTCTGCCTCCAGTAATGTTGTTTCCTCATCTAGACTGTAGGTAAGTTCTGGCTCTCAACAATAGGGAGATCATGAGCTCAGAGCAGTAGCTCCAGGCAATGAGATCCTATTTACCTAGGATTTGAGATGACTGCTGATGTTGTACAATTTTTATTCAAGGAGCCATTACTGTAGTACTTTATGGGAGCTTGAGCTTCTCTTCACCTTCTCTGCATCACCCCACTTATCTGTTCCTACAGAGCCCGGACTCTCATCAGCAATTAATGTAGCTTTAGTAAGTCACCTCTTGGCAAAGTGGCCTGTGAGACAGTTTCAATCAGTCTCCTCTTTCTACTTCATCAACAGGACTTGTCCTTGATCTAGACCTTTGGTGACTATGATTACTCCAACATCATAGGAGATAGGATTTGCATTTCTGTTTGTTACCATCATAAGGCCATCTTAAATAAATCTTTTAAGACTGTCTGAAATAGCTAGAAGTTTTTTTGAAGTACACCATATTCTAGAAAAAATTCCTGGCAAGCAAGAACAGAAAGGAATAACTCAATACCTCCTTCTTTTCTGCTTGGCATTATAGGGGAATGAGGGAACCATCTACTGCAGAAGTTTGGAGGATAACTAGCCTGTTTGGGGTCCCCAGAAATTTCCACCGTGTCACAGAATTGATAGAATGTTATAGTTGGAGAGCAGAATGAAACAGTACAATGTCAAAGACAAAACCATTATTTTGGTTCACATGCAATACTCACGTGATTGGTACAAGCCATTTGCAACATTTTGGTACTCCATATTATTGACAGCCATGAAATATATAGAGAGATAGAAGAAGTGATTTGAAAAAGTTCATTTAAGGGGTGTGTACCTTGCACTCACTGAAAAAGTTTTAATTAATACTTCCCCATTATTTACCCCTAAAAGTGATTTACTCACAATAACAGATCAGAAATCTGATTCTAGCATGTCTAAAACTGATCAAAAAGAAAGACAAGGAAGAACAAATAGGGGATTATTGTTCTTACAAAAAAAAGGTATTTTCAGGATATACTGTACTAAGGATACTTAAGGGACATTTGCGCATCCAGTGACGTGAAACATGAAAGCTGATCCTTTTGAGGATCTTTTTATTGAATACTTGGTCACAAATTGTCCTTTATCCTACATGTGTTTCTGATTACTATCACTCAGGACAGACATCTCAAAGTCTTTGGTGAATAGGTAGATTCAAATTTGCTTCTGTTTTCTCTTTTTCAGTAAGAGATAAATGCAACCTGTGAGCAACTACTTCAGCCAGAATTTTAAGTAGAATTTCTGAAGGGAAATGGTCTATCTGTCTTACTCTTTCAGAGTGCAGGTTTCATTTCACATGAAGCTGTTTTTGAACTGTTAAAAAGCCATAGATCATATAAAAAGCATTCAATGAATTACAAAATATTACCTGTGAATTGACATGTTTTGCATTAACATTTTTACAGCACTGCAGGAGTCAATCATCATCAAGAAAAGAGACAAGCTGGATATGGAAGGAAAATGAAATTCAATGAATAATAAAAGAGAAAGTTAAGCTGCATGCATTTAGAAACTAATATCTTTGTATTGCATTCATGTATGAACTAATAGATCAAAGGTTTATAAGTGTCAAGAGAGAGAGGTAAATGCGTGCATCATTAAATGCTGTGTTTTATTTCTATAAACATAGATTATTTTTCCATAAAGCAGAAAGATTTATTGTAAAAGTGTATCTTTCTTTCCAACACAGACCATAGGATACTTTTATTTAAAGTAGAATATGACTTTTAAAAAGCTCAGGAAAAAAAAATCAAAACAAACCACCAAACAAATTCCCAATTTTTTTCATAATCCTTCAAAGCCCAAGAGAAAGGATTTCAATGATTAATTTAGCACACTTCATAAAAAAGATATTTATTAGAACTGCACTTCTGTGTCACAGTCTGCTGGCCTAGAGACTGCAGAACTGTGGACTACTGACTGCTGGAGTGTGGGCTACATACTGTCATCTCTGGGATGTGGAAAAGGCACAAACAGAGCCATAGGTATAAATTCTGAGTAATCCAGTTGCTTAGAAGCAAATATTAATTTTCAATGTTTTGCAAAATTCAAGGGAAATTTTTTTGTCTGTGTATGTATTAATGTTAAACAGAAATAAAGGACAAGAGCCCAAGACTTCCTACTGAAAGAAACCTCATGGTGAGTGAATTTGTCCTGACATCTCCAGAAGATTCTGCTAGAATTCCAAGAATTCTTAACATTATAAACTGAAATATAGATGGCCACTGGATTTATTCCTTATGCCAAATTTATTAATGACATATAATTTGCCAAATAGCTCATTTTTATAATACCAGAAATACTATTATTTCTGAAAATGAATGAAGCCTTTCTTCATCTCCATTGCTTCAGTACACTCGCAGATTCTTTGAGTTATGTCAATATTCCTCATGGTACCTGAAATCATACTTCTGTGTCTCTTCATATCCCTGCATTCAAGTGACATCAGCCACTTTAATATGAGTTTGTTTGGCTCCTTGTTCAGTTCTATCATTTATATGAAACTGTGAACCTTGCTCTTCATCACTGTGTCTCTGTGAGAATATTGCACGATTCCAAGCAATAATATAAACATGTTGAACACTGCACTGAGTTTTTAATTTGTTGAACTTCAAATGTAAGAATATTGAAAGTAATATTACCTCCTTAGTTCTACTCAGAAGTCTTTGCTTCAATCACATCTTCTTACTTGATTGATTTTTTCTCTTGGAGCTAAAATAAAGTTTAGTATGTTGCTTCTTCATGTCCAAATGCCTAGGTCATGTTTCTCTTGCAGAATTGTACCAGCTATAGCCTGCTTTGGTCTCTGTGGCTCTTGTTATCCTTGCTATTTTTTCCTCTTTTTTTGGGGGGAAGGTGGATGATCAACACTAAATATTTTACGTGAGGGGCAGGAAAGGCAAGAGCATGCCTCAGAAAGTCACAATCTGATCTGGATATTGGCCATATGATTTAAGTTTGTTCATCTTCCTGAGATACGTGCCTGATACGGAGTACTCTGAACTCACATAAAAATCTTCCTTCCTTTGATGATGAAGACAAAAGGTAGGATGTTCATCCTTCCTTGCTTGCTGAGTATAGAGAGACTTTCACAGAGACTTTTGCGTCCTCGGTGCTCCTGAAAAGTTGTCCTTATCAGTGATTTCTGTGGCCCAAGACTGAGTGAGGAGTAGAGGTTTTAGTACAACCCTGCTCTGGCTTCCAGTCTGAATCCACACAGTTCAGCCACATCATGTTTAACTCTGATATCAGATAGTGAAAAATTATCTTCTGTTTTATTACCTGACTTTTACAAGTACAGCTTCAAGATATAAAAACTCACCTCCTCCACCCAAAGAGGCACATAAACAAACAGAAAACTTGCCTGTGACTTCTGTGGTTTTATTATTGCTCTCAGGAACTTTTTATATGACAAAAAGCATCCGATGAATGGGATTAAGAGAGACAAACCTTTGTAATGCTTTGATCAGTGATTCAAGTGTAAATTATAGGTACTGAATTTTGTATTAATATGTTTGAGTGTATGTTTAGATCTGTTTAGAGAGAGATTGAATACCATCACTTTGTCATTTAGAGCTTTTCAGAAAATCACAAATGACTTCAAAATATTGAAAGATTTTATTTAAAATATTCTTGGTTTTATTTTTTTTTCATGTGTCTTCCTAAGGAGTTATTTTGAAAAGTTATTTGACTCAAAATGGGAAACAGTTGTCAGAACTCCAGTTTTGGCAAACAAATTAAGCCTGTTAACTAGTCTGATAAAAATAGACTTGGGGCAGTATGCTGAGTGTTATAATTATAGACATGTTTAGAAATATATGAAATTTTAAAAAAAAATTTTTTTCAATTTTTTTTTTCATTTTACATTATAGAAAGGAATAATATTTTCAATTGAAATTTTGACCATGTTTCCAATAGCACAAATTTTACAGCTTTAATATGTATGTTTAATCAGCATTCTTGACTGAAATAATAGAGAAACATGAACCCAGAACCATTTAAACTTCAACAGCTACTGAATCTCATCTTTCAAAGAACTGTTGGGTTTCTTGACTTCCAGCTGACAGAAAGGAAGTTGGTAAAATAAACTTCCCCAAATAGTGATTGGCATTTATTTAATTCAACATGCCAAAGCAGCCACAGTGAATTTCCCTACACAGCTTCAGAAAGACTTAGGACTGCTCAAGTTTTAAGATTTAGGTATACCTCCAGGCAAGGAAGTCCTTATTTCTAGAATAAAAGACATTAATTTTCAAGTTAAAAAAAATTTAGAAATTGAATTTTTACATAGTTGGTATGGAATTGATATTGCTATACTTGACTTATTTGAAACTGTGGCAAAGATGAAGCTAAATGGAGTAACATAAAGTTCAGAAAAAGTGAGTTAAATTACAATTTCATACAGTTCACTAGCAACAGTTGAAGAAAGGATGTATAGTAGTAACTATTTGTGTAACCTATTAAAGTGTCCTAACTTCATTATTTACCTGAACCTTTGACTGCTTGGATTGTAAGGGCTCTCAGAGGCACAGAATCTAGTACAGACGTGTCCTAACTGCTACCTTGTGTAGTAGCAGCAGAAATATTAACCAAAAATAAAATAGGTTTAAAACCATTCTGCTTTTGACAGGCACAATTAATACAATATAAATTGCTGTGCTATTTTAAGATGATCCATATACTAGTTGTATGTTATTTCTGTCAAGGAAGATAACTCAATACTGAGTCATTCCTTAAAATATTTGGATTAGCTGATTAATTTACTTGCATCTTCTTGTGTACAATGATGTTTCTGGAAACTATAAAAATGTAAATTACGTCTGCTCAAATTTTAAGAAAATTCCTTAGTGCTGATGTCTTATAGTATAAAAAACTGGAATATATTGTCCATATGCTTTAATAAAAATTATTTTAAAACTACTCTGTATTTAGTTGATGCCTGATCTTTGAGACAACATGTAAGTGGTTTCAGACATGTCCTTGTGGTTTATAGGGTGTCATGAGGCAAAATGGGATGATGTGCATATACTTATGAATCATTTGGGACTTAACATTTTTCTGTGGCTGTTTTTCACTGCAGGCAAGTGCAACTGATGACCTTTGTACTCTGATAATTAATGAAAAATCAGAATGCAGTCATCAAGGCTAGAATCCATATGATGATTTTTTACCAGATTGCATTTAATCTTGGTCATTAAAAGCTTAATAAGATTTTTTTACTCCATTTTATGATCGGCAGTATTTCTGCACTTACACAAACCACTTCTCCTTCTTCAGTGACTGAGAAAATGAGATTTTTATTTGATTTTTGTCAAGAAAATGGTGCAAGATATTTTTGAAGATCATGCTCAAGTATTAGATCAGCAGCAGACTTTGAGTTGTTACTTATTATCAGAAGCCGGTTTTGAAGTTATGAAAAAGATGGTAGAACATGTCTGTGTATTCCCTAATGGTAGAACACATGTATTCAACTTCAAAACATTTCTTTGAGCCTTTTTCTCAACAAAGTAAAAAAAAAAATTCTATGTTATAGAACAAGAACACTGTGATGGAAGCACACACTCTTAAATTCAGTGTTTGAGCTAAAAGTGACAATACACCTTGAAAGGACCAAAATTTTATAGTCTACCAACTTCTGAGATTGCAATATACTTAGACTCAGTACAGGAGAGGGCATTTGTAGTATGGACCGTGATTCACTAGCCATGTTTCTTCCCTTGTTCATCTTTCATTATATAAACATCCCCACCCTGGCTGTGTTTCAGAAAGCAAAGGAATGGAATGAAGAATGCACAAGCCATTAAGTTATGAAAAAACAGTGTCTCAGAGAAAATACATATTTTCAGGGTTTGATGCTAGACATTAATTAGTTCCTGTATAGTCTTTCAGTAGTCTGTGTTCTTGCTCAGTAAGTCCCGATATTTTGTTCCTTGAATATTTTGTTCCTTGAATATTTTGTTCAAAGGTAGGTTTTTTGATTCATATGATAATGAGTTAAATCTACTGTAAATTAATCTGCCAGGTAAATGAAAGAAAAAGATTAAGTCTTCTGTCTTCAACTGTCAGCTTCACAGGCTGTTACGATTTCTCTTCTTTTCTCTGGATGATTTTCTTTCCCAGTCTTTTAATGAAAGTTCAGGCTCTTCGCACACTGCAGTACAGAGTCTGTCATCTCCATGGATTCATACCTCATTCATTTGTCCATCCTCTTGCAGACCTGATGTTACATCTCAAAGATGCAATTTACTGTAATTTTTCAGAGATCATTACATATTTCACTAGGAAATTCAATATGGAACTTGTGTGATCTCAATGTGATCCCCACAGAGATGCAAATGCATCAGTGTTATTAGAATATGATTAATGGTGGCTAGTCAGATGGTAGTTAATGATGGTTAATTGTTTTTTAAACATACAGGCCTTTCTTCCAGCCCAAATTGATATGTTTTTTGCCTTCATAGCAGCTGTTGACTCCATAACTTCTTTCTAGATTGAGGATTTCTGTCACGAGAGGTGCCTCATAACCTTGAGTTAGCTGGATCTTGGGCTGATTGCATACTTTCCCATATGGTAGCACTGAGATGTCTTCTCTCAATTTTTAATACATTCTTCATGCACATTTGGTCACAATGAAAAGTGAATTTACAATATTTGTGTTTCCCTTTATGAGACAATCCTTCCACCTCCTGGGTTTACTTTACAGGTCATGATAGTCCTTTGCATTGGCAGCAGTGTGAACTAAACAAACACTGCTTCCTTGTATCTCTTCTGAGTGGGAATTTCTACAGTGCAGTTGCCTATTTTCCTTCTGCACCAATAGCATCCATATGGTGAGGTTTCTTTTCTGCTCTATTTAATATTTTCTTTATTCTGGGATCTTTTCCAGTTTGGCTATGTAGGAGGTTGACTTCTTTTGTCTGTTGCTGGGGTGAACACACAAATTTTAAAAAAGGGCAGTGTGGACCTTGAATGAAGAAAAGTCTGGGGAATGAGGAATGTAACATAGAAAACACAGAAAAATCATACTGCTGCACATGGCAAATAACAGAAAGGAAAACTGCTTAGTCAGAATCAATCAGCAATGTGAGATACAAAATAATTGCACAGAAGGCTCAGACACATGTTCAAATTCCCACTATTCAACAAGTTTCTGAGCATGCACTGAACCAGTGTAATTGTGTTCTTAGCCTATGGCAACAAAACACCTCGTAACTTTGCTTAACTCAGTTTCACTACATGATCAACCAAATTGCATTATTTTGGTTTTGTGGTGTGCTTACACATTAAAAGGGGATTAAAACTGTCACACCTTTGCTTGTAAATCTATGGGAATATGTTTTGTTTTCTGATATGTTAAGTAAGGACCCATTTTTATTAGCCATAGTATACTGCTTTAACATTTATTTCTTTGCTCCAACACCCCATTGTCTGCATACGAATCTGTGCCACAGCACAGACATTATAAAACTTCTCAGTGAGTTCAATATGGGTATCTGTGCTGCCCCAACAATCACTGTATTTCTGCATATGAATGTTGTGATGACTATGTACTAGTAGAAAATACTATATTCCCCTTTTCCAAACAGACAAGGAAGGTAAGATCTTAGGATTTTCTCACATTTACACTGAGGGGCTATGCATGGATTGACAATGAATTAAAACCTTGAGGCTGAATACAGACTGAGCTTTTTTCATAGTTTTTCATGGGCTTAATTCTGTTTTTGTTTGATAATGATAACCTGATAATACAAAATGTGTCAGATATTTAAAGACTCAAAAAATCTGAAGAGAGAAAAGTGTATAAATGAAAAAAAGACAAAAAAAACCCTGTTATAGAATCATAAAATCCTAAAATATCCTGAGTCGGAAGGGACCCACAGGACAAACCCAGAAATCACACCATGTGCCTAACAGCATTGTCCAAATGCTCCTTGATATTGTGACCAAGTTACTGGGGAGCCTGTTCCAGTGCCCAACCACCCTCTGGGTGAAGAACCTCTTCCTAACATCCAACCTAACCCTCCCTTGACACAGCTTCATGCTGTTCCCTCAGGTCCTGTCACTGGGTACCACAGAGAAGAGATGAGTGCCTGTCCTGCTTCTACTCATGAGGGAAATCTGATTAGGTTTCCCTTCAATCTCCTCTTCTACAGGCTGAACAAAAGAAGGGACTTCAGCTGCCCCTCATAGGGCTTCCCCTCTAGAACTTCACCCTTGTAGCCCTCCTTTGGGCACTCTACTGTCTTTACATCCTTTGAAGAATAAGGCAGTGCTTTAAAACCTGAGACTTAAAGGAAATGTGACCATTAAAACAAACCTCTGGTAAAATCACACAACTATATTACTTAAGCTAATTACAGTAGCATTAGGCTTTTCCTGAAAAATGATCATTCTCTCAATGTGTTTATCTGATTTCTGTACCAGAAGCTGGAGCAATACCTTAGTAAGTCTCATTAATGACATACACACATCGATAGTCACATAGACGTGACAGGGAGGCACCACCTTCTAGTGGAAACTGGAGATCAGGAAGCTTTGTCATTTTCATCACAAACTAAAACAAGACAGAGTCTTACTGGATGGATGCAAAATGTGCAAATGTGCTTTGGAATTGTGGAGGAGAAAACTATCAGTCTTGCTATTGGGCTCTTACTCTTATGAACATGTGTTTTTTATTCCCACCTTTTATTTTTTTAAACAGTTTCTCTTTGTTTTACATAGATAAAAAGCAGGCACAGGAATGGTTGATAAAAAAAAAAAGAGAAAAGAATCCATAAAAAGTACATTGAGGCAGTGGAACCCAATTTTAACTCAATGATACTGCAGATCAGGCTATTCTCTTGTACTGAAGTTGTGTCTTACAGTTGTTTTGGGGGGGGGGGTTTTGTGCTTGAACCAGAATAAAGTTGAAATAATTTGACTATATTATCTTTACTCCCTGCTCCATCTACTTTTCTCCATTCTCCTTTTCCAATTGCTTATGAATACAAAAGGCACTGTATATCTTCATTTAAACTTCAAGTAGCACTTCCGCAATTAAGATACATGTAACGTAGTTGAACTAGTACAATGAAACAGAGAAGTTATGGGAGGTTACACTGAACTCACACTGCCAGGGAGGCAACATACCAGCTCTACCAATTTGCATGGTAATCTAAAATTTTGGACAGGAGCCTTTAGCAGGTGATAGATTGGAACTCCAGAAGAAACCTTCTCAGAGCTCACAAAATTGGCTAATTGCCATGTGTGGTAAATCTGAAGTATCTAGGATGTGATTCACTTGGGGTACAGATCAGTTGCCCATATGCAGCAGATATGACATGGTTTAAGTTTGACGAATTATAGCAATTGCCATATTAGTCAATGCTGGCAAGTGTAAATGGGGCACAGTCAAGCTGACAACAAATTCATTACACATCAAAAATATTTTGTTGATCACATTAAAAATTAAATACTATCTTCGAGATCAATCTGACCCAAAACCTTTTTTTTAAATCTTTTTTTTCCTAAGACAAGAAAACGAAGAAGACTGTTTTCCTAGTCCATGCAAAATTTACTTTGGGACTGGGTTAATCTTCAAAATATAATTAAAAATTTCCAGTTTGATTTCCTTGAACTTCAGGGGCAAGTATATTTAACTGCAGTCAAACAGGTCTCCTCTATATCAGTAAAAATTTTCCTGGAATTAATGTTTTTACATTAACCTACACAAAAGAAAAATTTCCTCCATATGAATATTTACATAAGCATGGTCTGGCTGGAACACTGATTTGCAGAACGTGCCAAAATTTAACAGAAAGAAATAAAAACAAGTTAGAAAAACATTTAAAAAATTAATTATCCTTTCTGCACAACAGCAAGTTATATGCATATATATATATTTAATAATTTAAATATATATTAAGTAATTACAAAGTCTTCTAACATCTAATCTACAGGACTGGAAATTCATTGCCACATATTTAAACACTTTGGGGAGAATTGGGGGTTTGGGGTTCTTTTATGTGATATTTTCTTTTCCTTCCAGCATTTTATTTAAAATGTGCTCTTGAATTTAAGGCTCTTTTTAAATGCATATGAGAATAATTAGATGCACCATGAAGCAGCTTAAGCTAATTGAAGTGGCCACAAAAACTGTCAATGCAAATTGAGCCATCTGGATGAACAGATAAAAGCTTTGGAGACATTCAAAAGCCAGGTGGCATTCAGTTACTTCCCATCTCTTCTTCACAGTATGGTTAGAAAACTGGGAGAAAGAGGAGTAAAACTCTTTATGTCATTGAGTGAAAATCTAGTGTCAACCATTTATTTCTGAAAAGAACAGAGTATGTAACCCACAATATTAAAAAAAGTTAATGTGGCATTATGTGGTAATAAAAAATTATAAACTCAAGTACATAAACTAATGACGCAACAGTTACTCAGTGTAAAAAGAAGGATCAGGCCAAACTGTAAGACAAATCATTATCTTTACAGAGTAATGATTTTTTTAACTTTTTTTAACAACTGGACATAAAATGCTGACTGAAGTTTCAACTCAGTCATATGATTTTAATGAACTGGGAAAATCTCCTAAGTGTTAATTTTGAAAAGCTATGAGCATCCCTTTTTCTATATTGTGTCTGTGAGGACTATGAGTGTTCAGAGGTTCTGAGAAGTCAGACAGGACTGTTATTGAAGCCTGGTTTGTAAAGGACTCTGTCATTTCCTCTCTTCTGTATTATACATCATAGCTGTTCAGATTGCCAGGGATTTTTCCTTCTTGGATTCATTTGTTTTCTCTTAAAAAAACAAGATCACTTACTGGAAACTGATATATTTCTTGTACAGTTCAGTTTTCAGCCAGAATCTTGAAATGATACTGTAAAAGAAATACCAGAATTGGGCAAAACTGCTCAAACCTCCTGTTCCATGAAAATAAGCTTTTCATTAAATGAAAAGTATCTGGCAGGATGTCATTTTTATGAAAGTTGTCTTTTTCATACATTTACAACTTGACTACACTTAAGAGGATTTCTAACAAAGCTCAAAGAAATGGTGCAATGATGTTTTCATAGAATTTCCTCTTAAGATATTTTGCATAATATCAAAAAAAAAAAAACCCAGACAAACCCCAAACATGAACTTTCTTTTTCAGTTTAACTGTGTTTTAAATTTTTCAGTCTTTAAGGAAAGAAAATCTAAAAACTCAAGTAGATCTAAAAATAATAAATAATAACCACAGGAATTACTTGGTAAATCTCAGAAAATAAATGTTCAGTTGTGATATACTTATGGATAATATTTGAGCTCACCTGGAAGAAGCCCCTGTTGAGAAAAGCTGCTGTTTTCACAGCTGCTGTTTTCACTCAAAGGTAAATAGTTCTTTTATTGTCACTTACATGTATTGGAATAGCTTTACATTTCAAACACGTTTGGATTGCTTCACATGTGCTACCCCACGTGTTTTCTTTCTATGAACTTTTTTTGATGTGTGGAATTTCCTTCCAAGTCACCTGGGTATTCTGGTCATTACAGTGTCAAGGGCTGTATGATTATATGTAGACTGGGAGAGAGATTGTATCTGACCACTATATAACCTTCAAAGTTAAGTACCCAAACCCTTGGAAATGCAGTAAGAGAGGAACATTCTCTCAGGTGTCCATGCTCTTTCCCTGATTGGTCAAAGGTCTCTTCTAGGAAGCATCCTACCAGCTAACCTTTGAGGGAAATGTCAGTTCTATATGGCAATTTACAACAGAATAAAATGGACTTTCAGAATTAGTATTTGGTGTCTTCACTAGTCTAATCCTACAGGTCTCATAAGTTTCAACATCTGTAGTTTTTTCATGTCTGTGACCAGCAATGATCTCAGTTGTCTTAAAAACCTAATTTTCTAGTGTACAAACTTTCACACAATAGGTCATGTAATGGGGTAAAAAACTGTGATATTAGATCATATAGTGGATAAAAAGGCATAGTTCTGGGTTGCAAAAGGGACAGGCACCTCTTACAGGCCTTCTTCTGAACCCAGAATGCTGCTAGGCAGTAGTATTCTTCCCAGGACAGATCACAGGGCATCCGTTGCTTCATGACTCCAGTTAGAACAGCTATCCAGGGAAGATGATAGCTCATGGATGCTATGGTGCTGTGCTATATGCATGAGATGTAGCCTTAGCTGTGAGGCACCACAGAGGCAGAGGCTCTTGTAAGAGTTTAGACAGCTAAGATGTGGCACCTCTGAACTTCTAAACAACCAAAGTGCTAACTTCAGAAATAAAGCTTAATGGAAAAAAATGCTATGAAAAAAAAGCAAAGGTCTGTCTTGGGCTATGGATTACCACTAGAGGGTATTCTTGCTCAGTACAATAATTTCCAGCTGAGACTGTTCCATATCACAGGCAGAAGTCATGGAGCAATAAAGAAAAAACAGTGCAAAATAAAAATTATCTAAGTGTGTCTGCATCTATGAAGTTTTCCTCATTGCAAAAATCTGAAAAGTTTCCATGAGGCAGCTAAAACTCGGCACACCACTAAACCAAGGTCTGCTCTCCTTATTCAGGTATGCATTCTTGTTTTCAGAACCCAGCTTGAAGAGACAGATGTGCTTGAAAATTCATGAAATGGTAGAAGGAAAATGAGATCATTTTGTCATCTTGGTCTTCATGTAAGGAAAGCCATTTGCACCTTCCTTATAGCACAGAGGCCAGGATTAGTTGAGGTCTTGGTTTCACATTTTGTAAATGCATTTTTATTTTTTAAGTCATTTTTTAAATTTTTGTTATTAGTACAGAAAGCAAGAGTCTATGGAGTTATTTGCTGAATAAACCTTATAATTTTTACAGTGACATATTTCAAATAACTTGTCAATTTTAGGAAACTGTAACATGATCGTGGCATGGCCAATGAAATATGCATGAACACATTATTAGACAGAATTTTGTATTTATGGACCAAAGTTAAGTTTCAAAAATTAGAGCAGGGCTGGTATTTAACAACTTACATAGGTACTTAATGTCTGATCTATGAAAGAGGTATGAATTTCAGATTGTATGGCAATTTGTAAGGAATTCCTTAGTAGTAAACTTCAGATGAGAGAGATAACAGATGCTTCATTCTTATATTTTCCTACAAATGACAGTCTTTTGAAAGCCCTCTATTTGAATAACCTCAAGCTCATTAGTAGGATTATCATCCTAAGTAAAACTATCATAAACATGTCTTGAGTAAAGAGAGAGACTTCTGCTCATCCTGGGAGACTAGTTTAGATTGTCCTGGAAACAGAAGGAAAAATGGTCAAACTTAGACATCTCAAAGTTAGAAATCTAAAAGTGATTGAGTCATGACAGGCTCTTCACACAGTCACAGGAGAGAAACAGGCACCTCCAGAGGGTAATTCAGATCATCTTAGCACAAGTGTATTAGTAAAAGGAAATGATCAACCTCAGAGGATAACTGCCTCATATTTAAGTATCTGATTTTTATATGTCCAAAGAGAAGCAAGGTTAATTGACTCAGAATGACCAAAACCCAGAAAAAGTGCCAATCTTTCCAATATCCTGAAATAAAAAATTGCATTCATTTCAGCTAGTGTCCACTCTCTAACCAGATTTTTCCATCTGAAGGTTTGGGACAAAAGATAGAAGAAATGGGAGAGGAGTGTTGCTCACATAAACAGAAAATGCTGGAGGTTTTAATGGTGCACCTTTGTATGAAGAAAAATATGACAAGATGCTCTGTGGTCGCTATAGAAAATATAAAAGACAAAAGGAAAAAAACACTCTTAGGAGTAACTTCTTTTTTTTGCCCCCCCCAAAAAAACATTCCAAATTGTGTTACTAAATATATGACTGATGGAAATATTTTGACATGTCACATATGATTAATTTGTGAACATTTTATTAATTTCCAATAAAAGTGAGCAGCTGTATCTTAGGCTGTATTACCATTTTTGAACTGACTCCAAATGTTTTTCTTCTTCCCTTTCATCAATTTTAACAATTTATGTTATTCCTAATAAGGAGTTTCTAACAATTTTCTAACAATATTTCTAACAATGAATAAATGTTTATAAACTACTCTGTAAATTAACATCTCCTAAGGTCAGAGAAAGCCTTGTGATAGTCTAGTTTGATATGTGGGGTAAAAGAGTTTGTCAGATTTCTACTAGTAAATTCATGCTCCAAATGAATGATTTCTGTAATAAATTTAGTTGAAGCATCTGTCCAGGCTTTGAATGTACCACAACTCCAGCTGACTTGCTTCTGAACCATTCTTACTGTTGGCATTCATGCCCTTGTTTGCATCTTAATTTACCCCATTTCATCTTAGTTCTGGACGTTACTATAACTTCACAGTCTGTGGTCCAAAGCTCTTCATTAGCTGAATTCTGTCTCCCAGTGCAGAGCCCTTGAACTGTGGTGAAAGTATGTCTTTTTTTCTTTTGGTTAAACTAAACAGATTGATTCATCTTTGTTAGTGAGTTTATTGAAGCAAGAGTACTTGAAGTCAATAATAACCCTTAAAAAGGACAGACCCCAATCTTCATTGGTGCCCTGGGAGCCAGGGGGTCTGCTAAGAAGTATTAGCTGCTGAGAGGCAGAGTGGAAGAACTTGGGCAATGCAGCCTCCTTCAAGCCTTTGATAGATTTTTGTCTTGTATAAACAGTATTAAGAAGTACACAAATACTCTCTTATTTGTGAGGACCTCGAAATCCTTTGCAATTCACAGTGTATTGAATCTCACATCCTGCCTGCAAGCTAGACGAGCATTATCCCTGTTTTAGACAGAGGGAAATGGAGGCAAAGGGAATTTATATAATTTGCCTCAGGAGCAGATTATTCTTCTGCCTTATTCACGAGCTTTTCAGTAGATAAAAACACTTATGTTTGAGTGGGATCTGCAAGGGGATAAACATCAGGAAATTTCCTTCTAATGCTACCTGTGGATCTGTCAGTCCCCAGAGATGAGTATATGTAATATGCATGATCATTTTGTTCCAGATTTGTATAACTTCAAATTTCCTTTGCCTTCAAAGAGGGCCTGATTCAAAGCCTTTTGAGGAATGGAATTATTATAAGCTTTGAATTAAGCTTATAAATGTGCCTTCCATTTTAAAATATGATGCATACATTAACAGAACACTACTATTTCACTAGGAGGCATTTTAAAAAGAATATTTTGTACTTATATTCAACTTTATGTGGGCAGAATTATTATCAAGTTATACATTTAAAATCCAAATCAAGAAGAACAAAACTAGTGATGATTTAAAGCTCATAACCTTTCTATTGTCGGGTCAGTTTGCAGCTGGTGTGTTATTTAGGTCAAAGATTTAAGCATAAAAGAAATTAGCAGATTCGCAGGTACCCATTTAAACTAAGAAAACATGAAATTTCTGCAAATCTGTTGCTGTTCAAGTCAGTTTCATACTGGAGAAGAGCCACTGGATGGCAGCCTTGCTCCTTACAAAGTAGAGGCTGCAGCCTTTGCTAAACCTGCAGCCTGAACGTGTCCCTGGTCTGTGCCCTCGGAACGGAGGTGCCTTTGCCTGATTGCTCAGAGGGATGGAGACTCTTCACATGCAGGTGCACTTAATCTTTTCAAGATGTAACAAAGCCCTATAAAGCCACACTCAGTTGTGTAAAACGTAATATGTCCGCTGATCTTTCATGTTTATTCAGGTTTTTGGAAGTAGGGAGGAGGTGCCACAACAAAAGAGAGGTAGAGTCAAAAGAATCCAGCTTGCATGTTTAAGCAATAAGGAGATTGCTCCGTTGTCTACCGTAAACCCTGCCAGTGTGCAATTTCCTTTTTCCTGTTCTCCAAATTAGTTGGTAGGACCAAGTTCCCCCAGGTGGGAATAAGTTGTACAGACTTCTTGGAAAATTCCACTTTTTCTTTAAAATACTGGGGAGTTTTACCAAGATGCCACGTATCCTATTGCTGTCTTAGCCACAAACCTGCTAACATCAATGTGGAATTTTACCTTACTAAGTTGGATATTGAATCCCTTGCACCAGAAATACAGGGTTTGAAACAATAATAGTCTACTGCTTCTACAACAGTTAGATTTGTTAGTGCTTCTGTGAGATGATTTTCTCCAGATGGGTAAATGGAGGCAAAAAAGGGTAGGTCAGAGTAGGTAGATTAACATACTACAAATGCAAATCTTTGTAGGATTCAAGTGCCTCAGTAATAAGTGTTATCTTGCTACAGTTGTCAGCATGTCAGTAAGATTATAGCTGAAGAAATCTCACCTCTATTGCCTTGGACACATGGTGGACTGAGTTGTTACTCCATGTTTGTTTTCCCCTGCCGTGACTCTGCCAAGGACCAAGATGTTCCTCTTCCATATGACCTGCTTCTTCAGCTGACACAGAAGCTTTCCCTGTTGTGTCTGTCACCCTGTAAGTAGCAATATTGACACTCTGTGTTTTACTGGGCTGCTGTCTGCTGACCTTTTGGTGCTTGGCATTTCAGCCCCAAGGAAGTAGAGCCTGTTCCAAAACCTTCTCATGTCTATGAGCTATTAGAGCAAATCCACAGTCAGTAAAGATTTCTGTGTGTTGCTGTGTGGCTTGGCATTGCTTTTAGAGCTTAACGGAACAACTTTTTAACAAGAGAGCAAGGACATTGCTTAATCAGTGAGGATTACTAAGGAGACTGCTGCCTTGTCTCCCCATCCATTTCCCACTGAAAAAAACAAGTAATCTGCTTGTGAATGAGCTCTTGACCTACCTTTGTTTGCATGTGGCACATAAAGGAAACTCATTATATGTTTTGGTACTGGTGGTAATTCCAGAGCTGATACCCATATAACAAGGCCAGTGCACATAGAAAGGCAAGTTCATGCAAAACCCTAAGCAAAACTGTACCTGCTTTTTTTTAATGAACCTCTGAAAAAGACTTGCTCCAAATACATAATTGTCTGCTGCTTCAAGTAAAGAATATGCATCAAAGAATGAACTGACATGCAGGTATCCAAGCCCCTGTCTAGGTAAGAAAATACTGCATGTATACTTGTTCCACTTTATGACAAACTCCTACCACAGAAGCATAGTTCTTAGCAAAATAATGTTTCCACAAAACAATATGTGTGCTCTACACAAGCACGTTTGTCCCTCATTTAGGTCTGCAAAATGAAATGTTTATTACTAGGAAAGAGACACTGCAATATTAAAAACATTCAATATCCCATATCTCATAGTTCTCATACGGGGGAAGGCCTGAGACAATGTAAAGAATTCACACCATTTCAGCTGAACTATGCAGATGAGGTGCTTGAAGCCATGAACTGGTGACCGGGAACTCTGCTGAGTGGAGGAGAGTGTCTAGGGTATCGTTTAGTCACCTAAATTGGATGTCTAAAGCCACAGTGTGAGGATTATTTCCCTTTTCACGTATTTTATGAAGATGTCAAGATCTGAATGTTTCTGTCTAAATCATACTGCATATTTCCGTGATACTTACTGATTTTCTGTTCCTGTATATTTGTTTTGCACATGCTAAAGTATTGTGCTGTGCTGCAGATGTAACGTGTTCAAAACTTCGAGCTTGGCCAGGTGGCTGCCTCTTGAGAGCTTTGTATTTGCCTGTAGAATATGCAGCTACCACTTTTTTTGCTCCAGAGGGAGCCTCAGTAGAAAACACAATCAGATGAAGATAAAATCCTCCACAAGTTACTATAATATTTTAGCACAGCTGAGACAGAGGGCAAGCAATCCTCTCTCACTTTATCAATGCAATCTGAACACAAGCCACCCTGGAGCCTAACTCTGCATCAGTGAGTACAAAAATACACTTCTTAAAGAGCAGTTACCACATCTGAAATACAACTCCAGACAGCAACAACTATCCTCTGAGACATGGCCAAAACACATATCAACTTCTTTCCAAGTATTCAGCACACCAGAAAGTAAGGTGTACAAGAAGTATTAAAGGAAATCTGAGTCACTGTCACTGTTTTAGGCTCATGTATGTCATGCCTGGTGAAAGATGTCCATAACCTTAGTGACTTCGTTGATAGACTTCATCGACAGTGTATCTGAAGAGGCAAATCTATCATCCACTCTACAGCCTGCCTAAGGCTAAAAAAAAAATCTCGTCAGATGTCATATGTGATTGCTTTATGGTAAACCTATTTATAATGAGGATAGGTGATAAACTCCTCAGGAAATAACAACAAAACTCTCTTTCCACCTTTCACATCCTAGAATGCTGTAAACAGTAGCTAGGTGAAGCTAAAGAAAAACAGGTTTGGCAGTGATAGGGGACAATTTTTGTATCAAGATAGTTACAAAATATTCAAAAATTTGTTTTCCACAACAGTAGTCAAATAATTAGAAACAACAACAAAGTTAGCACTGAAAACATTTAATGCTTCTCATAAAATTTCTCAGAGTCACATTCTGAGTATTTATTTTTTAAAATGTTTTTCCTTCTTTTACTTTTTATGGTCTTCTATTTCTTTAATTTTTTCCTGATTCTTTCTCAAAAATTTAAGAAAACCAGTGTCAAGAACATAAGATGACACTAATATGCCATTTTGGGGGGCAAAGGCATGTACCTCCACACTTTATGTGGTAGAATTTATGATTGTTTACCCTCTTTACCTAAATGAACTAATTTGTCTGTAGTTTATTGTTATAATAAGTGAAAGGCAGCTACTATACTTACCCTGTAACAAAATGTGGAATGAAAAACTATTCTGAAACAGAAAATACCTTCTTGCACATCTTTCTTGAATCCTGCCAACACAAAACAATGACCTTTGTCAGCTCACCTTTCTCTATTACAGGGATCTGGTGGCCCATCTGTTCCACTTCAGCTCTCTTGTGATTTGAGGTTGAAGGTATATTTTAACCTGATGCTGTACTTTCATTCGTGGCCATTTAGAGTTGCTTAACAGCAGAACTTCTTAAAAACAGACGCAGTGTGAATTGCATCCAAGAGATACTACAGGGTCTTTCTGTTTCTTATATCCTGGATCTGCTCCCTCTTCTCCAGCAGTGTCCCTGTCTGTGATTTCTCACATCCCAATTGATTTGAGATGTGGGTTATTTTCTCATCTTCCTTTCAAAGGGCAATACTTCTGAAGGGGTCTGAGTTTTCTGATTATATGCAAGAAAATATATTCACTGTTCCTCCTCTCAGCCAATTTTTACTGTGGAAAACCAGAGGCAGATTTACCAAAGGCTAAATCTGAAAATTCAAAGCCTGACAAACGGCTATGCTGCTAACTGAGGGGACTATCTGAAAACTATTGTGCATCTGTATAGTGTTCTTCATATATTACCTCTGTGAAACCATGAAATTAGTAATATTTACAATGTTCAATTAACGTACTAACTTTAGTGTTCATTAATCTTCACAAGTTGTTCTGAGTCTGCTGCATTGAGAATGAGGAAAAACAGTAATAAAATGATCAAACAAGGTTATATTGTTTGTTTCTAGGTCCTTTTCCTCAACAGTTCCTTGCAGTGTTGCTTTCTCTGTTGTGGGTACAAACCTCAGTTAAAGGTAGCTGAGGACATCAGGGGGTGAAGGATAATTTATGAACAGAAAATGTAGAAGAAAACACCAAGCAAAACCTTCTTGTGAATCATAACCAAAGCTGAATCATATAAACAGAAAGAAAGGTAAGAGAGAATAAAACACAACTGAGAAAGATCAACCAACTCATCTGGATGGAAGCCATCTCTTTGAGGGAAATGGAAAGCAGAAGGAAATGACCATCAAGTATTCCCTTTATAATGGGCTGACATCACTGTTCTCTGCAGGACAAGGGTATCAAATTGTCCATGCTTCCATTTTAGGGCAGTGTGGAAAGTCATACCTGGCTGTAAATTTTACTACCATTATGCTTTTGTTCTCTGGAGATTTTAGTCTGACAGCAGGAAGACAAATATTGATACATCAATGAATGAATCTTTGCAGTGACCTTTGGGAATGCTCTTGTTCTACCCTAATAAATGGTAACTCTGAAAATCGTTGTTATTTAGTCTGCTTCTGACAAACAAAAGGGGAAAAAACCAGGTCTTGATTCCTGAGTCAATGGATTATCAAGAGCAATAGGAGATTAGTGTATTGGGAAAGGAAGAAATAGCTTTATGAGGATTTGGGAGTCTCTGAGACTTCATCACCATCAGTGACCTTCAAGACCTTCCTATGTGAAAATCCAGCTGGACACCTGCTTCTTCCACTCTGTGGTTTGCAACTTTTTACCTATTATAATTGTCTGAGCATATTATGTTCTCCATAGAAACACTAAACTCCCTTATGTGAAAACTAGGCCATATGGAAAAATCGTATTTCCCAGATAGTTGATCAAATATATTTCATATGTTTGAAAGATACTGTGTAGTTTAAACAGAGCTGACTTGAGAGCATACCACATATAATCTCTGCTATGGAACAAGATATGTTTTAAAATGAGTGAGAATAAAAGAAAAATATTGAAAGGCTATATTATATACAGCAAGGAAAAAAAAAGGCACTTAGTTTCATATCAAACAGAAATTGTGGTAAGGAATTTAGGCTATTTTGTAGATGATTAGGTTATTTTGTGAATGATTCCGGGGTAGTGCAAACACAAAGCATGTGGAAATGCGTATTGCAAGCCCATTCATTTAGGAAGGGTGGACAGTCTTGTGGTTTTAGACTTGGAAAAGCTGGATTCATTTTCTGATTGAGGCACTCAGGCAATGTTACCCAGCTACTCTGTTTATGCTTGCCCTGAGTTCTCAGCAGTGGAGCAACCAGAGCACTATTTCCTATACGTGTCATGAGGAAGAAGGAAATCTGTTAATGAAGACATGACAAAATAGGGAATCTGAGTACCTTTATGGATCCAGTCACATTCTGATTATATGTCTGAAAAGTTTGCTATGATTGTTTATAATTAATAAAAATTTAGCTCTCTTACCTCTGTCAAGATGTGATAACTGCATGCAACAAACTGCTTGAGGAAAATAATGCTTATCAAGATTTTTAGGAGAAATCCAAGTTGTTTTAGAAGTGGGTTTTTTCAGTTTATTACTTTCCTTACAAAGAGCTGTGCCATTTCTTGTAATATTAAAATGAACCCATGAAATGAAAGACCATTCATAAAAGAAGATTAAGAAAAACATACATGCTTTTTAATAAAATATTTGAAGGCACTTTGGCTGTCTCAATAATATATTTAAAAGATTAATATTTGATAAGGATCTAATAAATAATCCTTCAGTTTAAAAAAAGTTATTTGACTTTTTAAGGAAGAGTTACTTTTAATCTACTAGTAATGAACAAAAGCCAAGGTAAATAGTCACTGTGGTTTCAGATATATACAGATGCCTTTCCTCTTTCAGTCGTCTGTTATTTCACTCCAATCCTGAATTCTGATTGTGGGCAATGTGCTAAATGTTCACATATATACACTGACATCCACTGCAACTTTCACTCTCATCATGGAAGATGTTGAAGTTCATACATAAAACAACGAAACCTTGAAGGTATTTTGAAAGTTATTATGTAGGAAGAGCAATGCATATAATAAACAAAATAATCTTAATTCTTCTATGGATTTAAATCATATTTCTAGAAAAAAAGTTGTTGCTTATAGTTTATAGTTTTAATTTGATTATTCACTGAATCCAGTTGTTTTTAAAGAGCTGTTAGAGAGAATTAGGAAGACACTAGGCTGCACTGTGCACATAGGATCAGGTTTATTTTCATTTCTAGTTATTTCTCATATGGGTAATCTGAAACAAGGCATAATCAGTAAAATTTTTAAAAAAGACTTATCACAGCTGTCATCATAATTGGTTTCCCATCATGCTTATAAAAATAAAATGGATAATGATAGAAGAAGTATAATCCTATTTTTTGCATTGTTCTACAGAATTTCAGCTGTGCAATTGGTTTTCTCAGAGTCTTCAGTGAAAATGTCTGGCATTTTTCTCATTTCATAATACAATGCTCAGCAATAGCTGGTTAGCTGTTGTACTAAAAGAATTGCTTATTAGACTAATCAGTAGTATCTCAGTATTGTCTGGTGCTTCTTCCCAGCTGACTATTGTGTTGACCTGCTCTTTCTTGTTCAGACTGTAATTACACTTTTGGTACAGGTCATTTTTATTTGTGTATTATATGATTAAACATTGTAATTCATAAATCTTTTTATGAGCTCAAAACATACAACAGTAAATAAAAACTAGTACTGAATGCTACATAGCACTTTTAAATACCTCTTTAGGCACAATTGATTTTTTGATATCTGATATTTATATTTATCTGTTTACTTGCAAAATATTTCTCCATGTGAAGACACAGAGTGCACCCTAGAGTCTTATATTAAAGAATCAGATTATTCAGTTTGAAGCAGAACAGTTGTTAGATTACATCAAAAGTTACTAATGTTAAAAAAAGAACTAAATTATCATTTAACCTAAGCAAAAATACATAGAGAATATCAGACAGACAGAATGCAATTAGTAAACTTCAGAACCAATTAGATTTTGGAACTACTGTGTGTGGTAGAAATCAATGACAGAGTGAATCTTCCAATGTAATTATTTAAAAGAGGCAAACAGAGGGTGACTATAAACTGACTGGGACTGTCCCAGTAAAACTAAAGGGGTGCCATTATATGAATTTATCAGATATCAAGTTCAGAAAATGCAAATAATGTATCATCCTTTACAAGGTATCCTTTACTTCTGGTTTGTGGAACAGAAGATTGCATTGATAGAGGTGCATTGAAACTACCAAGGCACCTCAGCTACACACTGTTGAAAGTTGGGAGATTTTTTTCTGGGGAATTATGGCTATATTTGCTTTATTTTTGTTGTTCTAGTCTTATGTACACATTGACTTTTGACCAGTGTTTCAGACAGGTAGCTGGGCAAGATGGACTTCTGGTCTGATCTGGCACACAGATCTCCTTAAAAGGGTATTAAAACTGCTCTTCAAGGGTCAATTAAAAACTCTTTAGAAGTCTCAAATTTGATTTGGCTAAAAAAATTCTTAGATGTTATCAGAAGTTAATCCAATTCCTGGCTCTGCAAAATTGCAGTTTCATAAGAAAATAAGCATTCTCATGAGGGTAGTCTTATTTACTGCTGCTGTCTCAGCTACACATAGCAAAAGAACACTCTTCCATGTCATATTTGGGGAAACCTGCTTCTTATTTGTAAACAGGAACAGAGTAAGAACAAAATAGCAACCCAAAACAGGCAAATAAATGCATCAGAAGATTTGGGTCCTGATGGAAAAGGATTACAATTTAGAACTCATAGAATCATAGGATAATTTAGGTTGGAAAAGGCCTGTAATATTGTGGAGTCCAATGGTAAATCAAACCCTGCAAGTCAACCACTAAACCATGTCCCTAATCACCACATCTACACAACTTTTAAATATGTCCAGGGATGGTGACTCATCCACTTCCCTGTGAAGCCTGTTCTGATGCTTGACAACTCATTCAGTGAAGACATTTGGCATAATATATAATCTTAACCACCATTTATCTCATGAAACAGATAAATAAAGACACTTCATAAAAGACTTCACTTCTAAAGACTTCATAAAAATAATACAGAAATTTACCATGTTATCCAGAAGGATATCCAGCCTGGCATAAGGAAACTTTGGTTTACAATACCTTGGTTATAACACCTGCAAGCTAATAAATGTGTTGAAGATTTATTTCAGCCTCTCAAAGCTCTACCATGAGTATGTCTTACTCTAATTGAATGAACAGCCCTGAATGCAGCCGAACAACCTACATTTCCACATTCCTCAAGAAAGAAGAGAGAAAATTGTCTTTGAAAACTTAAATCACAAGGTATTGTCTAAATAAGGGGCACTAGAAACAAAGTTTCCCTGTGAGCAGGTTATCTTATTACTGCTGATTGAAGAACAATTTACACCTTCCTCTGAGGCAGCTTGTACTTGTTTTCTGAAATATGCAACTATATGGCACACATCGATTTTCTAGATCAGTATTGTAGTTTCTATATTAATCCATTCTTATAAAGCATCATGTCAGGAAAGATGTTGAAAAAAGAAAACCCAGACTTGAAACAGTTGGCTTAAAATTCAGGCTGAGCTCTTTTTATGATGTGAAAATATCCTTCTTGGTAATACTAGAAGCTTATACTCCCTGGAGGTGTTTATATGAAAAACTGACAGTTCTATTTAGTTTTCTTCTGCAAGTCTTATTTCAAATATCAAGATCTTCTGCAAAGATCTGGGGAATCATTGTCTGGTATTGAAAGTGCTGTCAGTCACCTTTCCAATTGACCACAGACTGGCACATAATTCCAGAGTGAGAAAGGAAATGTAAACTTTTATGCAAAAGAAATAGGGAGATAAAATTAACATTTCTGAGCTGTTGTACCTAAAATCCAAATGCAAAATCAGGGCTAAAACTTGTCCTGTCTATGGCAGCTTGATGATACTAGAAATGTAACACTGCTTCTGCACCCATTTCTTTTCAGTCACTACAAAAACAGGTTTCCATACAGGCCTGAATGCCTCAAGCCATTGCTTTTAGTGACTCATGGCAGGAAATACAAATCCTGGCTTGATCCCCTCCCATTAAAGATAATGGTGGAAATTCCAAGAGCTAGGATGGAAGCAGATTTCACTCATTGACAAGAACTTTCCTGACTTTTAGCAGTTCATTACGTCTGTAATACTCAAAGGAACTAGAAGAGCTTAGTGCACGTGCATGTACCCCTTTATCCTTCAAATACAAAACTTGGTCTTTAGAAGTTACCAGTAATTGTAACCACTTCATATATTTATTAGGGAAATATTACATAATTTGAATTTTTGTAGCATTGTAGTTCTAATACTATTGTGATGATTCAGATAAATCCTCTTGGAGATCTCTGGTGTTGGGGTAAAATGCTAGTTGAAGGAGTGACAGAGATAAAACATGGCAGATTTCATTCAGGATCATCTACCTGCTGGGAGTCATTGGAATAAAGCAGTAGGGATGCAGTTCCTTGGCACTGTTAAACTAAGTTCCATTTTGGGAAGGCAGTTTAAGGAGGTGATAGTAGTACACACTTTGCCTTGAGAAAATGAACATGACTTCCTGAATAGATCACATTACCTCTTTGCGATATGTGTGCTGGTTGTACTGTATAAATCTAACTGATGCAACTAGTCTAAGAGCCAAAGTTTAGCAGTTATACAGTCCATTTTACGGACTTCATAACTGTTTGTTTTGTAGTGGTGTTTACTTTTAACTTGCTTGCAAGGAACTCAAGTGTTCAATGCCTGTAATAGAAGTAACATTCATATATGTGACAAAACAGAAAATAATGTGTTTAGCTTTAAAAATAAAACAAAATTATAGAAGAAAGTGAGCCTTGAACAGAGATTGCATTTTTTTGTCTTGTTTGCTACTAATATTAAAGTATTTTCATTTTTTTCTTAATAAAAGGCATCCAGATATTATGTTGTGGTAGTCTTCATTTCTGTCCACAGCCCACATTTAACCTTTTCAGTTGTCCTAGAAAGATTTGCCATGATGTACACAGCGATTAAATGTAAACCATAATTTGTGAGAGCACTATACCTGGAAGTATCCTTGGAGGCTTAATTTAAGGTTTCAGCTTCTTCCTGATTCAAGAGCTACAAAAAAGGACCTAGCATTAACAATAGTTCCAAATATTTGCAGAAATGCCTTTCTGTCAGGCAACAGTATGTACAATTGCCAACATATTGTCAAAGCACAGTGAATGCCAAACAGGAGAATTTCTAGGAGACAAAGAACCATTATATGCCGAGAATGCCTGCATTCCACTTGGTGTCCAAAGATTTTTTCGGCTGCATTATGTCTTCTATTTTGACGTGTAACAGTGAACTTAACTATAAATAGTTTAATTTTTCTACATTCAGCCGTTTCTCCCTCTCTAGCTAGTGAAGATCACAGAGATGTATAATATGTGAAACAGTTATCATAGTTTGAAGTCCTGTTTTATTCCATTGCTTTACACTGGCATCAAACTGTTTAGCTTTCATAAGTAACATTTTGAGTCATAGTGAATAGCACAAGGATTGAAATTCGTACCTCTCAGTGCCCTGACTGTTTGATAGATTCCAGTCAACAAAACCAGTGGTGGAGCACAGAGCTTTATTTATTTGCTGAGGATCTAGCTAAGTATACTGGTTAGCATTAAGGACAAAAATTACAATTTGTTGATCTCCAGAAGCATTGGCATGTTTGTAAGGGTGGTGTGTGGTGTGTGCACATATTTTGTTAATAAAGGGAAATTCAGAGAAAAATTCCAGTGCTGTAACAGATCTAGATAAGTTCCATCCTTTAAATTTCAAATACCACGGAACAAAAAGATCACTTCTTAACTGTCTAGCATGCAGAACAGCACAAACAGTCTTTTTTTTTCTGTTCTGGACATCAGATAGCTGATAAACTGGGGCAAGAGTTGACCCTACATTATCTTCACATACAGCAGCAGTTAAAAATCAACATAAATGAAGAGACTCAGGCATGAAGCAAGAAAACATTCTACTCCAGGACATACCTCAGGAACAGCAATATGTGATTAAATCATGAATAATTAGACAAGAATGTGCTTAAACTGGTATCTCATTCAGGACCTCTGATAAACATGCAGATGTTTCAAAAACAAACATGAAGTCCAATGAGGTAGGAAGCTTTTTGTTATGCTCTCTGAGCTTTACTCAGCTCATAATTTTTTTGCAGTGCAGTCACTAAAACAACCACCTGACATGGTTGAAGTTGTAATCTTTTTTGGTTTGTTTTCAAAATGGAATTCTGATCACATTTTAGCAATTTTTTTTAGGTATTTAGGTATTTTTTATGATTTGCCAATTAAAAGCTGATATTTAAAACCTTTAACCTGTTAGTGAAATACCTTAGACAAAATTACAAAGCCCTAAAATAGGGCTTTAGAATAAAAGTGCTGACAATACCCGAACTAAAAGAGCAGCAGTATCCCTGCTATAATAATAAAATAGCAAACAGAAGAGGAAAGTTAAGCCTTCTTCAGAGGAACTGGCACAGTCTGTCTGTTTGTTCTGGTTTATGGAACTATTCAATGTGGTATTGTTCAGCGAAAGCAGGGTTTATAGGAATGCATTTTTTTCTACGTAGTGCTGCAAAACCAGAAAAAAAAAATGACATGTGAAACTAAAGGGCTTAAGGGACTGGTCATTGCAAAACATAGCTGAAATATCTGTGTTTCTTTTGTTTGCTCCTTTCCTCTCCTGCCCCCAGCTATAGCAAAAAATGAGAAGTTTAACTCATATTGGATATTTACTTGATGTACTAGATCTAACAGAATTACCATAGTCTCTTTATCCTTTTTTTATGCAAAAACGTGCATTTCCATTTGCCTCTGAATAAACAATCATAATTCATGTTAACACACTTACAAGAAAAGACAACCATGAAACTCACAGAAAAATGAATATAATATATTTGGATAAATCATGAAAGCAACAGAGACTGCAGGGTTCCCCCATGTCGAGAGAGGTGCAAAGAGGAGTTTTGTTCCCAGGGAAAACTATCAGATTTAATTTACACCAGGCTGTAAGGTGGAATGACCTGAAAAAGTACAGGGCCTATTCAAGAAATTAGTTTCATCCTTCAAAACCCATTCCAAGTTCCTCAGACGCAGCTTAGTGGTACACGGTCGTGCACAGACAGACACGGCAGTCTGAAATACAGAGAGAAGACTCAGATCTTTATTTTCATGAGGGCTTCTCTGTTCAAAGAAAAGGTGTTATAGTCCTGTGCACATTAATTTTGAGTAACTGTTTAGGTGTACATTTTACCTTTTTTTTTTTTCTCAGTGTCCACTGGGTCAATCAAACTGGAATTGAGTTGTGCTCCTAAGGTACCATTTGCTTATTGTAGGTTTTCAGAAGGCACAGAACTGACTCTGAATCTAGAAGATAAATGACCTCAGGTGATTGGAAGCAATCCAGGAAGGATGTTTTGAGCCTCCTTAACTGCAAACACCAGGCTCCAGCTCACCTGACTGCACTCAGGAGCCCTAATGTCCCTGCCCACTCCAGGACTCCTTCCACCCTGCCCACAGCCCCAGATCCCACTCCAGCCCCCAGGGCCATCAGTGCCTGCACCAGAGAGGCTGCAGGATGCCTTCTCCTGTAGCACCCCATCCTGTCCATGGGCCATGCCAAGCCAGGTCCAAGTGTGGGCTGATGCTGAGTCTGCATCCCCAGAGATGTGCCTGAAGCCTGGGAGCTGGAGCTGCTCCAGCTGCCCCCTGGCCTGCCCTGTCCTGGATGTGGAGAACAGGCTCTTGCTGTCAGGTCCTGCCCTGACACCCCAGGACACTCTTGCTACCCCCAGCCCAGGAATTTGCCATCCCTTGTGACTCCCTGACAGGCATCTTCTTGCATTATATCTCATACTTCAATGAAGACATGCTTTTTACTGCTCACCAAAGCCTGATTTTATACCTGTGGCTGAGAACTGGACATTTTTGGGTCTAGTACTAACAGATGTGGCAAGAGTAGACTGCATGCTTGTTTAACTGGAGTCCCTGGACCCAAAGCAGCTTGGGGAGGCCTGGTCATCAGAAATAGGGTTCCCCATGTGTTTTGTAGAAGACATTTACCTTCAACAAGGACTGTAGAAAATATAAAAAATTACCGTTCTGGGTTGAGGGAAGAGGAAACCCATTTCTTGAATGGCTGAAAAACTGCTATGAGAGAAAGGGAATTTCCTTTCTTAACTGAAATGAAACTTTTTCGATTTCGATATTGTTTCACTAAAGCTTTGGGATCTAGTTCAGATCATCCTAAAGTTCTCCAAAATGTCAACCTTTGATAAATTCTAGGACAAAAAAGTCCCAAATAAGGCCTTTTCTCCACAGTTTGCAATTTTTCTATGAAGCTCCTTCAAACTTTCACATGAGTATTTATGGGGAGCAAAGAAGCTGGCTGGGTCACCAATACTCTGATCTACTTGTATCCTGTTACTCAGCATTCTAGGGAGAATAGTTCTTTTGTTTTATGCTTTGGTAAAAAGATCATAACTTTGCCTCCTATTAAATGGGTGTTTGATGGGGAGCTCAGTGAATATGACCGGTAAGGAAACAGAATAATGTGTTTCAGTCTTTACAGAGGAAACATTTATAACCATTTATAGCTGAAGCTTCCAAACATATTGAGACATACTTTAATTACATAGAGAGCCTCAAATACTGCAGAGAAAAGAGGATTTCTTCTCAGTGAAAATTGGCTCTTAAAATGCATATATCTATCTATCTATCTATGGATATATATATATGTAAGAACAAATAGGCATTAAATTCCAAATGTCTCTTCTTCCCACCCCATGTCAATGAAGGTTGTCCCTAGGCATTGTATGCTCCTGGCAATGTACAGGGTTGTAACAGAGGACACTCAGTTTAACTGTGCTCTGCAGGGAATTCTAGCAAAGGACGTGGTGTGGCTGCATCCAGAAACAAAGGTCTTCCTCCATGAGTATTTATGCACTCAGCACAGAAAAACTAAATTACTATTTTCTCAGTTAGCAGATTCATGGCATGCCATAATAATTTTGTTGTAGTATTTGCAGGCATCTTTTATAACCTGCCGAGTTGCTTGGCTGCTGTTGAAGGCTCATTTTCTTTTTCGGAAGACAGGAGTAACCATCCTTACAACATTTTTTTGAACTGAACTCCTGTATCCTTGCTTTACAGGAAGGAACATGGGTGAAGCTCAACAGACTAGTGACCACTAAGTACTGCTGGTTGTTTCTCCAATTCTGTATGTGCTAAATGGAAATAACAATACTTTCTTTCCTCCACTTCTTCTCTGGTGTATTTAAACTCCATGCCTTCCAGGACAGTATTTGTCTTATTAGCTGTTTGCACAATGCTTAGTGCCTTGGCATATTATTTTTAGATTGTGCCCCTAAGCACTTCCAAACAGCTGCTAAGTTTACCTAAGGATAAAAGGGTATGCTGGTAACAGACAGAACATGATTTATTCTGCTTGCTGTCTGTGCAAGCCAGTTTCCAAAAGGAAGCTGCATAGATGTCCTAAGCCATTAGCATTGCACAGAATGAAATTTCATCAAGTACAACAACTTGCTCACATTCACACGGCTTCCAGGCTGATTTACAGTTTGGTTCATGGGCAGAGTGGAGGGTGGGGGGATATGTATGTATGGCTTCATCTGCACAAACCCAGCAGTTGTGCCAAAAGATGAGCTGAAGATAAGTTCATACCTTTAATTTCTGGCATTATTAGTTTGTAGCCTTCAAAAAAGAAACAAACTCCACCATTAATAAAAATAGCAACCCTTGTCGCCTAATAAACAGAGCTCATACACATTGATAGCATTATATTAGCAACAATGCACTCCATATGCTCATGAAGGTTACAGGGCACATTTCTGTGTAAACAGTCAAGACAGCAAAATTCAAATATTTGGAAGAAATGTTTATTTAACAACTGAATACATGCTAAAAGAAATAATTTACAGCAGCAGTTTCATTACATTTTTTTTTCTCTCCAGTTTTCTAGTTCCCATATGAATTGAAGTGATAAACACAGAAGTAGAGTTATTTACTACCCAGGGAGGAATGCACTTAAAGAATATGCGCATAACTTAGCCACTGATATAGCAAATAAACCACCTTATCACCTGTGTGTCAAAACCTTGCATTTTAGTATTTTGCTGAACACACCAAAATGGAGTACCTCTAGATAACAGTACTTTACACTGTACCTCCTTCTCTAGTCAAAAATATTTACACCTCTTTTGACTAATGTGTAGGTAGCAAAAACTGAACTATTAAACACATACAATTGATATTCACTAAATAATACATAAAAAGGAACAGTAAATGCGCATTCACATGCATTTAATTTAATTTTATTTTTTTTACACAGTGACTTTATTGGGTCATGAAGATTCAACTTTGTTCTGCAAAGATGCACATTTTCTCAGTTTGATGTTATAGTTTAACATAACCATACAGTTCTTAGGAGCCATTTAACAAATTGCCATTTCAGTGAACTGTGCAAGTGCAAAGTGTAGATGAGTAAGAATAAGATTCAGTGTATTTTTATTTCTTGCAGATGGATATGTTACAACAAAACAAAATAGATCTCTCTGGTTATAAATGAAATCCTTTATTTCTCTCCAGCTTCAACAAAACTTTTTACTTACTTTTTCTAGTCTGTAACTAGAGGTTTAGAGGGTTTTATTGACAATTTACAGAAACACTGTTTTAATATTTACTTTCAAACTTTATGGTGCTTTAAATAATAATTACATAAATGGGGATATGAATCTTACTGAAGCTGCAGGGCATCTTTCTGTACAAGAATTCATCGAGGCCTATGTTTTTTGAAAAAATATGAACCTGAAAATCAGAAATTTCCACTGCTGGCTTGATCTTCTGACCTCTTATTTGTATAAGCAAATATAAAGTCTTAAACAAGAGTACTCATGTCAGTGAGGGTTGGATTGAAGTTTGCAAGATCTGATCATATCAATTGTTCAATGAGACTGTCAGGTTATGGTAAAAACGTTGCAACTTCTGTACTTTCTTATCACAGATTATCTTTCTCAGTATAGAAAAACATCTTAGAATTCTGTCTTATTATGTTTCTTCTTCAGGCATCATGAAAGAGGTTGGTTTTGGCTTGATTTTTTGCAGCAAATTGTTATAGAACCAGTTGCTATGAGCATGGTAGAGAAAAAAAGTTACATAGCAATTCCATTAATATGTAAAAAAGGAAACAAAGTAATTTAGGTTCTATTGAAATCAATTTGTATTTTTCCCACTGAATTCTCTGAGGTTTCTTTTAAAACTGTTTCCTTTTGTAAGAAGGAGGATTGTAGTAACTAGATGGTACAAAATAGCCCTACACAAAAGGCTAAAGAGTATTCTGTGATTAAAATTAAATAATTCGGTTGACAACAATGCTCAGAAATTAATCATAAACTGAGATGAAAAATTAATACTACAGAAAAGCATGTAGCTGAACATGTGTTTTAATCCATCCCTATGCAGCACATCATGAAAGAATGGGAATTTAACAACATATTAAAGTTCAAAAGAGTCAGATTAAACATATGGGAGACTTAAAAAGTTGCTTTGAAATTAACTTCCCAAGTGCTTTCTTAAATCATGGCCGTACAGCCTTGTCCTGGTCTATTCAGTGATTTTTTTTTTTTTTTTTTGCTAAAGAATTAAATGACCAAAAAAAATCTTGCCAGTTCATTCCCTGCAAAAGATTTAAAGGGGGATAAAGAAACTGGGCTGTTAGTGACAATCCAATTGCTATGGAAGCAAGAAGTCTAGACTTCACTAAGCAGAAGAATACTTAAGAATTATCGAGTGGCAAGAAGGCTCGGGCATATTGTGAGAGAAGCTGTAACAGAAGTTGTGTTATATTGTATCTGATAAGCCTGATTGATAGTGTAGCAATTGATAAATTAAATAACTTGTGAATAACAACAAAACAGATCAGTCATCAGTGCAGACACACTTTTATATAAAAGCTCCTTTAGCAAAGTAAGGATTTTGTTTTAATGATTTTCCCCACAATGACATTACTTGAACTTATGTCATTTACAGACTCTACCAAGATAAAATATGGGAGGCTGGAGAAAGATGATCTCAAAAGAACTGGACACCATAGAACTGGGGACCAAAGGCACATCTGTGCTGAGGTGAATAAATCCACTACTTATAACCCTAAACTGACACTTATGGTGCAAGTACATTGTCTGTTTTACCCTGTTGCTCTCCTGCATATAGAATAAAACAGAAGTGCCAGACCAAATTATCTGTTACTAGAAACTAGTCTTAAGCTGAACTTCATCAATTTTCTGCTGCAGCAGATTTCACCCACAGATAAAACTGCCCCTCAGATTTTAAAATTGGGCTTTGAGGTTACTTTTTATGTGACCTCGTGCTGGATTGTTACATTTGGGTGATCTGGCCCACAGAGAGAATGGAGCATTGAGAATCAGTAGTGTGGACATATTTCTACCACAGAGCTGGGAACACAACTCTTTAAACTGAATATGAGCCTTGCTCATGGATATATGACAGTTTATGAGCCATAGTATTTAAATATTAGCATTTACAAATATAAACCGAGAAAGCAAGAGTGTAATTAGTAGAGGGTATTTTAATGCTATTTGTTGTGGTGTGTTTTTTTTTAATTAAAAAAAAATATACAACTGAAAATCAATGCTCTCCTCTTCATTGGTTCAATCTATAGCAAGGTATTAGACAAATTGAATAATTTCGAATACCATACTTAGAAGAACAGAATGCAGAATACTCCCATGCTATACAGTGACTTTCATGTTAAAATAGCTTAGTTTTAAAATTGCTTTGAAGTTACATGTTATATAGATTAGTGAGAGGGGAGGAGGTTAACTGCAGTTTGACTAGTTCCCCTGGAAGTTTTTCCAAACAAAAGAGTAAAGCAGCTCATAATTGGAAGTTGTCTTTTTTTTCCTCTAAACCAGTAATTAGAAAGTACAATATTTCTAAGACAAAAAGGCTAATCTATTTTAGAAAGGAGCTAATGTTTGCTGCATTATTTTTCATGGTACATTTAAATTATGGTTTTAATAAAATACATCTTTAGATCAAAGAGGAAAGAAGTCATCAGTAGTAGGCCAGTGTACTCCACATTTTTTCTCTTCCAGATGATGGATGGCTTATGTTGTTCAGATTTCCAAATCAAGCTCATTCAGTATTGTTTTTCCTCTTCTAGCACATATAAACAGGAGAACTGGTAGACAAAACAAGAACAAAATCCTTGTGTCCAATCACGTGTTTAGACGTTCATCAGCTTAATGAATTCATGCAGTTTTATATATAAGTCTAGAAGTGGTAGTGCTGATGATGAAAGGTGGAGGTTGTTTTTCTTTCCTGTAATATGACAGCATGAAATACAGCATTTTGTTTGTATCTCTGGCAAAAGAGAAAGCAAAATTTGCCTGCTGAATACTTGCAGAACTTTTGGAGCAGTAAGCTACGTCCAGGTGAGTTATCATCCTTGTAACTCTGATCTTTCTGCTCTTAAGAGTCAGAGCAGAGACGAAGGACTTGCTAGGAAAGTTAGAAATGGATTTTATTTAAACTTAGTGGAAATTGTTTGAACTTTCCACTCTTGTAAACATCCACATAATGCCATGAAAAAGTTCATGAATATTGCATTTTTTTCCAGTTATCTGTCTATACAAGTTTCTACTTGGATGAGGTTCCTAGAGGTAATGAAGCTCAGACACTCCGTGGTGCCCTCTCAATATCATGGGTCCTCCTGTTTCTACCTTTTTTGTTCTCTTGTAGGTGCTTCCACTTATTTGTGTTCACCTGCGCATTGGCAGGCCTTTGCCGGCGCTGTTTGCGGTCTCTTTTCCAAACCTGCTCACAGAACTCATCCATTGTGTTGAGATTGGGGTGATTGATTAACTGCATGAAGTCTCTATACCAGATCTTTTGACTGGGGGTCATGCTATTGGTAGCATCCTTGATCTTGGAGGAATCACCATCGTCTTCTTTATGGAGCAGCTCTTCCAGGTGGTCAGCATCAATTACTTCAAGGGTCACTTTGAGCAAAGTTTGCATGAAGCCGTGCTCCACAGTATGACAAAAATAAACACCAGAGTCTCTCCGGTGAAGACTTCGTAGCAATAGGCCCTGTTCTGTCCGGATAATGTGATCATCCACTTTTATCTGCATTGGAAAAAAGTAGTAATTTCAGTAGTTATCTTTCATATATGTGCCACATTATTGTCTAACCATACTAGTTCCTTAGTACTGCTCCTTTCAACCTGGGACAAAAATTCCCTACACCACAAAAATGGAAGACCCTTTGCCAGAAATCTGTAGTTATGAAAGGGTCAAATACTCTGAAATAACTATCTACTGCAAAGACTTTGGGGAACTAGGAATTTACTCCTTAGTCCCGGCTGCTGCTGAGCAAAGATCTGTATCAACTCTGTTAGATGGACTTGCTGGTAAGATTACAGAAGATGCAAGCCTGTAATCAGCAGAATCAGCATGAATTCTTTAGGCTGTATTACTGAGGTCACATTTACCATTATCCTTCAGTCAAACCTAGCTCCACTTGAAAGGTTCTCTGTCTCCTTATTGTCCCCTACTACAAAAGCCCTAATGCATAACAGTGAGCTCTGCATAAGTGGAAAATGAACAAAAACAAAAAAAAAATCAAGGGTTAATGATCAAAATTTTCATATTCAAAAAGCAAACTAATTCATGTCATGTAAGTTATGCATATGTGGCTGCAGGTAGAAAGGCACAAACCTGTTTGCTGTTCTCTTCACCAAGAATAATTTTTTAATAATTTACTAGTTACACAAACAAAAATATTTAAAGCCACTGATGTAAATATGTAGAACATGTTTTAAATATATATATGTATTTAAAATACTTCAATGCAAAAACCAAGTTTTTGTTTCCTAATTTGACCTCCCTACCTACCAGAGCAGATGTTTCTCTTAAGATATGCGTGACCTAGCTTGATAGTAACATGACTTGAAAACCTGGCTGATTAATAATATAAGAATGTTGATGACAAGAGAAGGAGATAAATAAAGTATCAGCTTAGTGTAAAGCAAACAGGGAAGGGCAGTATTTTTGCCTCTATGACTGTTGCTTTTGATGAAAAAGATGTACAGGTTTTCATACTCTTGTGTCCACTACAGTTCTCAGTTCTTGATTCTGTCTCTGTCTTATCTCCAGTACAGGCTTAGAGTATGCAGTACATAGGATGCTTCTGCTACACTACACTTCATTCAAACAGTGTAATTACATGAATGCAGTTAAACTTTTTCTCAATGGCAATTTTAAGGTCTTTTGATGTTTAAGTTCATATAATCCTTGTATGATGTTTCAGGTGCCACTTGGCATGCTAGCTTTCTGTATTTCTGAGATCTCTAATGTAAAACAAGTGGGTTTTGCAGGGAGTCTGAGCAAGGAGAGGATATTAATGTTTTCTGCTGTAACAGTCTGTAAAACCTATTGAGAGCTTATAGGATTTTATGGTAATAAGAGGGAGAATATGGTGAAGAACAATGTAAATTATAAGATTCCAGAGAAATTCTGCTAAACTAAAATCATTCCAGGAAGGACTCAGATTGAATTCTACAGAGAAAATTAGTTGCATCTCTTTATTTTTTTAATACTGTACCTCTTCTTTGCGGTCATCATTTTGCTTCTGAAATTGCCAGTAGACTACAGCACGCTGAGATTTTGGACTGCACTCAAGAAAAGTGCTGCTATTCTCTACTCCATAGATAATCTTTTCCTCCAGGATGTGACCACTTGTCTTATCTGTACAGCATGACAAAGAAAAAAAAAAGAAAGAAAAATAATTAAAAAAAAAGAATTAAAATTACTGGGAAAGAAACCCCACTTATTTACTAAGTATTTTGTTTTTGTTGTTTTTTAGAAATTGGTCTCCCTTAAAGTGTTTAAAGATAAAAATCTTCAAAAAAATTTTCCCCATATCAGTATGCATTTGGAAAATCACCATCAATACCACTATCTTTGTAAGGATCCCTGGTAAGATTTTGGTTTTTACTGGTTTGGGTTTTTTGTTTTGTATTTTAAATCCTAACAGCTGCTAACATCTCAATATGGGAAGTTAATGAATTTAATTGTGAAATTTTATGTAAATCTCATTATTATTCATCAAGGAAAACATTTAGGACATGACAAGAATTTTTAATAGCTAACTATATGCAATGAGAAAATTCAAGGTGTAGTTGCAGAATGTTTGTAATGATGCCTCCTGGGCTCTATGGTCATAATACTTTAGAGCAAAGTAATAAAACATGAGGCTATTTAAAAGTAGTATAATGTGTTTAGATTATATGGCATTGCAGTTTGCTGAAGCTGTTAATGACCAGAAATAATGTTTTTGAGGAAGCGATCTTCAATTAATCATTTCCTCACACACTGATATAATTTATGGAAATGTAATGAGGTTAATAAACCAGACATTATTGGAGGAGGAAAAGAAAGTTAAATAAATTACTTCCTTTTGTAACTACAATGTTTCAAGATATTCATCAACTTGCTGGAAATACCACATAGCTATAGGACTTATATGGTATTTGATTCTTCTCCAATACCACAGAGGCTGTAAGGCATCGTGTTTCAACTCTCCACCTTAACTCTTTAAAATGCTGTTATGGACTTAAGTAGCAACAGAACAATAATCCTGAAAAGCAGATGAGGAGGAAGGGGTTGGTAGGCTATTTAACACTGTGTTGATCTCATGGGGTTTCCTGACTTTTTTCCATTCTTTGCTATTCTTTCCATTTTCCATTTTTGATCTTTATCAGTGTAAATCTTTAAGGAACCAGTTTTGATATGTTTTAACAGGAAAATTATGTCTATTTAAAACTCTCTCAGAGAAATACTTCATTCAGTTTTGCTTGCTCCAAAATGTGTCTTTTTCATGTTTGCCATGTTGTTTAGCCAACACAGGCTGATTACTAGATGACTGAGCCAAAGGTAAAAATAAAATTGAGCTCTTGGTTCATGCCTTTCAATAATGATTTGCAGCCCTAAGAGAGGATGGGCAAAGGGATGTGGGGCAGAATTGGCTGCCCAGTTCTCAGTATGAAAACATCAAATAGCCTATTAACACTAAACAAGAAGGAAATGGGTTTGCTTGCTTTCCTCTGCTGGACTGTTGACCTTTTAAGCAAGTAAGTGGGGTGTTCTGTGAAAAACTAAGTGGAACAACTTTTATGACATCTCTCAGAAACCACATTCCCATGAAGAATGTCAGTGCAGCTCTGGGTCAGGAAGACAGGATGCAATGGAAGAATGAATTAGAAAGCAAAGCAGCAAGAGAAGGGTGAGCCAGCTGGAAGAGAATGTAGACAAGGGTGGTAAGATCTGAGATGGAGCATGGGTAAAGTTGTCTCAATGAAACAGAGGAACTGGGAGAATGTGAAGAGATTAACTGAATATAATTAGAAATGATAAGACAAAAATTGGAAATGGGAATGATTGCCCAATAAGTAATGGGCCCAGATTCAACATTGTGAATGATGTACTGACTCTTCTGTTTCAAGTCAGATACTCAAGGAACAGAATTCACATGGCTGAGCAGGCAGCCAAGGATCCTCACATAGTCAGAGAGAAGCTGTTGGATATTTGAACTGGGATCCACAGCAAATGGCACATACAGGACTGTAGCATAAACCAGTAAAAGGAAATGTCCCTTTTATAGCCTGGGACACATATGTTATGGCTACAGTGGTCTGTTTCTGTGAAACAGTGATTTACAGGCTTCCAGAATAAAGGAAGGAAGCACAGGCATTCCACCCTAGGATGCATGCTCTGCTTCAGTTCCTCTCCGAGGCTCCATGAATCATGGATGCAGAATGGCCCAACTTCAACAATAGCAATCTGATAGTTTGAGTGCAACTGTCAAGTCAATTTCCCAAGCCTAAGTGGGATTTGGGTCCTCATCTCCCACATCCTAAATAACTGTCCATGAGCAGTAGCATATTTTTAAGTATATAGAAAAGTTTCTGCTGTAAAACTTAGGTTCCTAGGATATCCTTAGTATATAAGAAGTCGGTTTGTTCACAAGTATTTTCTTGAAACTGGATGCTCTGTCACCATTTCAAACTTCTGTTTTCTTGGACTTGATCTATGGCATTCTGTGTTAGAGAACACCATGGAAAGTGAGTAAGTCCTCTTTAAATTTCTTCACAGATGCAGAAAATTAAGTATAGGTAACAGATATGCAACGAGAAGGAAGTATTTAAGAGATCCTTCAATTTCCATTTTCATGATTTAAGGAAGCTGAAGGCAGGTCCAGAAATGTCTATAAAGTTCAAGTAATATTGAGCATGTGGAATGCAAGAAAGTAAGCAGTGATGGAATAATCACAGGATCAGAGTGCAGCTTTGGGATTGAGGGAGAAGTCGAAGAGACTAGAAGGAAGAATAAAAGACTAGGAAGTTCAGAAGAGCAGCTGGAAGAATTAGAAAAGTATAGAAGTTGTGAAGTTGGTTACAAAATTCAGCCCAAAATCCTGTCTGAGAGCAGTAATTCCCAAAATGAATATAACAGCAGTATCAGTTTACTATTCTGATAAATATCCTTTAAGTACATAATTTCTGACATAAGCAAAGAAGTATGAAAGGCCAAGTACTTATACCAAGATTGCTTTGCAGATGAATGAATTTCACTATACATTTTAAGTTAGAATGATTCTTTGAACTTCCCCTGGAATAAATCATCAAAAAAAAAAAAGGTGCCTCTTCTAAAAAAAAAAAAAAAGAAAAAAGATTAATTTCTTGATAGCACTAGTGTTTTATGCTTCAAAAAAATTTGTTCTTTAGCTGACACAAAGGTGACCATTCTTTTAGACTTAAGCATTAATGTCCGGCCAAACACCTGTACAGCTAAGGATCCTCAGCTCCCTCCTTCCCTTTGAAGTCATTTTTTACTAGTTCTTATACATTTGCACCAAAGGGCAATGGAAAGAGCTACAAAGACCTTATTAAAAACATTATTCCTTCAGACTGATCACAAAGTTGGTTTCTGTAATATCTTTAAAAGTGAGATATACATTAAGAGATGTATATCTTTTTCATGTTTTTGTTGGTTCACATGGAGAACCTTCTGGCAGTTACTGCAAGTGAATGTGTAGACAAGCAGTAAATGATTACTGGAGCTCCTTTTTGGCTATAGGCAAACCCAATTCTTCATCTGTTGTCCAGGAAAGTACTAGTCACAACCAAGGAAAAAACTCAGCATAAGTTGGCATAGGAAGTTTATAGGTCATGCAGGCATCTGTACAATGTATGATCTTGTGTAAATCACAAGTAAATATAGGAAATGTAATAGATTTACAACTCAGTTTAGAGAAAATTTCCCTCAAGACCAATATAAACCATTTATTAAGTATTTTGACAGTGTGTCCTTCCAGTCGAGGATCCAGAACTGCATTCGCTCAGTATTTTTTTAACTGACTGATTCTTCTAATGCTGTCTTCTTTTCCCCATTAAGTAATATATTCACTATCTTGTTTCTTACTTACTCTGCTCATTTTGACAAAGCTGTATTAGAGTTCCTTGTAACAAGGGGTACTATGTAATGGCTTTGTCCGGACCTGGAGTTGTCATGACTGTTGTAATGAAAAACTGCATTTCTGGATTACTGCAAAACTGGATTACTCTCTTCCCTTTGAACAGAGTGTATCTTTTTCAGACAAATATGCTTACCAAATATGGGAAGATATTAAAAAACCTCAAAGTATGAAAATAAAGAAAAAGCAGTTGTATAAAACACAGCTCACCATGTTAGAGAACATTAAAATGAACAGACGTGGTAGACCAGATCATATTTTTACTCATGAGTAAAATGTCCAGATAGCAAAAAGGCAAAGCTTAGGCATGCTTCTGCTCATATTAAAATCAACATTTAGCGCCTGGTGACATTTTCCTATTGGGGAACCAAAAATGTGATCTCGGATTCAATATCTGCACTCCATAAGCATTAATTGATATCATGCAATGGAAAATTTGTGAACTTTCTACTACTGCCAATTGACTAGTTCAAATCAAAACTAGTTGTACATTCATGAGCTCTCAAAATGTAACAACTACATACCGACTATTCATGAATTTTTACAAATCCTTTTCCCCTCTGAATAACTTGTTCTGAGTCTGACAATCAAGAAGTAAAAAGAAAAGCTACAGTAATGTTAGCTGTGAGTTTCAAACAATTGAAAGGAAGATAGAGAAAACTATTTGTGAAACTTATTGGTGGTGAATTGCAGCTGACACAAAAGTACAACTTTGGACTATTTATCATTTTTGCTATTACATGGACTGGAAGGACATGAGGATTTTGAGGTATCTCCATTTTCAATCACCTCCTTATTTTTCCCAGAAATCTGTCCAGTGATTTAACCCTGAGATTAACTCAGTTGGGTTACAGCATAGTGTTAGTACCACTAAGGTTGTGGGTTTGAACCCCATATGGGCCATTCACTTAAGAGCTGGAGTCGATGATCCTTGTGGGTCCCTTTCAACTCAGAATATTGTGTGTGTGCGTGTGTCATCTGTTACTATAGATGTACTACAATCATGAGGATTCACTTTTTTTCCAGCAGAGGGGAGTATTGCCTAAGTGCTCTCTTCACTTGCAGCAAAATGGACATTTTTAATTTTCTGAGTGAAGGTCTTCTGAAAAGTTTGGCAATAAATTAGTAACTGTAAGAAGTTTAGCAGTCAAACAAGTCCAGAAAGGAATCTGACCAATACACTGGAAAAATGAAGAAGCTGACAAAAAAAACCCCAAAATATACTTTATGTTCAAGAAAACCCATGCTGAAAACACACGGGACAGGCCTACTGCAAGGAACATCCTGATCTTAACAACTTCTAGTATGACATCTACAACAAAGGTCATTCCATATTTTGCTAAGGTAGTTGCACACACATTTGCTTATCATCTTATGCAAACCATATAAAGTAATATGTACATATCTCTTGCCATCCTAAAGGAGATACAACACTTTTCTGATATAATAAGCCAAACCTTTTGTTGTGGTACTATCACATAAGAGAAGCAGGAAAATTAAAATGCTTAAAACTGTTAACTTGAGGAAAATTTAAAAAAAAAAAAAACGAACTAAATAGCCCTTAGTATCTGAACCAGGCCACTGTAAGCTATCTAAATTGGGATATATTCATCTTTCGCAGATGTTTGAGACAATTTCACCAACAAATCATTCATATGCTTCCTACTCTACTCATGCACAATCTGTAAATTACATACAAATTAGTTGCACTTCAGTTGTGCCCATAACTCACCATGATGCTGCAGGTCTGAGCAGTGAGTAAGCGGGTCTCCATTTCGGATGTCTTGTCGTCTAGTACGTCTGCAAAAATCATATTTGAAATCTGTTAGTGACCTTCTCAGTGGGCAGCACTCACATTTGGCATGGCTGAAGAGCAACGAGTGCAACATAAACAGTTACAGAGGTCACAAGTGCACCTAAGCAACACTAGGAAGGAAATCATATTGTTAGTACTGCATTCTGTGTATTAGCACAGTTCGTAGAATCAGGCTTTACTCTTATAGGTAAATACATACCTCTTGCACACAGATACTAAATAACTAATATTTAATATTAGTTATTAATATTAAATATATACAAAATAAAATAAACTACCACATCTATTTTCACTGTGTGGGCAGTATTGATCACAGACACATTCTTTGCTTTATTCATAGATACAGGACTGCTGAGGGATTAAAATCTATACAGTACATGCATCAAAACCCATGAAGAAGCTCCAGCTTTTTCACAAGTGCAGAATACTTTGAGTACTGTGGTATCTTTTAGAGAGATGAAATGCTAGGATGAGCAGCTTTGAAAGAATGCTGAAGTGCTGTATTTTCTACAAAATCTAAACTAAAATACACAAATTGTTTCATTCACTATGGATTTCACCTTTTACAAAACTGTTGTAAATGGTTTTGTCTTTAGAATAAACAGAATAAATCACTTGAAAAGGAAGATTTTGAAATGTTTATTACACCTGTTGTAACTTGAATCTGAGTTCTACCTTTGGATACATGTCCTTTTAAAATATTCTTTTACTAGCTTGAATTCTACTGGTTCTTTTGAAAAACATATTGATTCCTGCTAAAAAAAATGTTATACTTAAAAAAGAGCTTTTTAAGACAGTTTTATTTTGCATGTGTTGTTCTCTCTTTGTCTGCTCCTATTTTATTTAAATAGCTGTGACACAAAATTCAACTGAGCCAGAGAAAAGCTTTCATATAAAAAGAAAGAAAAAACGAACAAGACAAACAAAGATGTGTTTCAAGTGTGAGCACTTTACTTTAGGAATCAGAGAAAGCCTAAGGGCTTGCAAAATTAGAGGAGAACAAAGAGGATTAGGCTGCTGAACAATGCTGCGATTTCAGATTATGGCATCCAGCAACGGATATGCAAAAGTCAAGTAGCCTTGTAAAAAGCCCTGTTGGTCACTCCCTAGTGACAACAGCCCACATTTTCAAAAGCCATTGTTCTGTGATACAGACCATCTCTCTTCCCTCCTCCAGCCCTATTTGCAGGCTCTCACTTACAGCATCAGTACATACCAAGAGCTCTCACTGAGACACAACTGCACAGCTGACTCCTCTTGCCTGAAAGATTTTAACCATAGTTTTTCCCACTGAAAACTACTGGAATGTTAAACCTGAAATTAGTTATGTGAAGTGCAGCAACGGCTTTTTTCTTGAAAAAAAAAAATCTGATGAGCATTTTTTCGTATTTTTCTGAATAAAAACTTGAAGCATAAGAACTAGGACTTCTTAGCATGCTAGTAAGAAGGAATCTTCTGCTGATTGATGTATGACTCAAACAATGTGCTAATCATAGCTTCTAATTCCTTCATACTACTCATTACCAATGACAAAACTACACCCAAGACATAAGGAACCATAAAATTTTGCTACTCCTTCCTAAATTTTGAAAAATGGCATATTTATAGAATACTATTTGTAGAAAAGAAATCTGTGGAAAAACATATTACTGTCAATGAAGTTTGAATGAGATGTTTAGTTAGAAACTCAGGAAAATGTTGCACATATCAAAATTGTATAAACATGATGATTTATGAAATATGAACCAGAACACATCTTTATGGGGTAAAGTAAATTGGTCACACAACAGAAGCTCTGGACTGTCATTTAGACTTGTTAAATACACAAAGAAAGAAAAGCAAATTAAAATCAAGGCCTATAAAAGCTCATTAAAAAAAAAAAGGAAGAAAAAGCAAAGCAAACAAAACAAAAAAACCCCAACAAAAACAACAACCCACAAACAAAACCCCCAAACCAACTATTAGTAAAGCATCTGTACAATTGGCTCAGGACTCAATTTTCCCAATATTTCTGGAGCCTAAAATTACAAGAATTTACTATTAGGAAAATGTTAACATTTAAGCTGTTTCCAGCAATGCTGATTTTGTCATAGATGCTTTCCAAGCTGGCTTGAGGCAGTGGGTACAGCAGGCACCAGGTAAACAGAGGATCCTCTCTCCCAGTAACACAGACCTTTACTCTGCTGTTGCTGCTGATTCAGAGGGAAAATTGTGGGAAAGTGGCAGAGACAGCAGCTTTTTCTGAATTAATTTTTCAGATCCCAGCTTCCCAGGACTAACTTTTTCTTTCACAGTGGCCTTGAGAAGAGTAAATTCTGCACTCCAGGTTTTTTCTGTAGCTGTGCAACCCAGTTTAGCCCCAATAACTCCACCCCTTAACCCCTGTAAGAACAGATGACAGTCCCTTTACCCCTGATGGCAACAGTGAGCTCTGTCTGCACTGTATTAAGTTGGAGAGACAGATAAGGACAAGACAAAGAACTCTATTTCTTCCATCAGTGTAAGCAGATGAATGACAAGATGACGTCATGGCTCTATGGATCTTGAAATGGGCTGGGAGTAGGAATGGATGTTAGTGAATGCTGAGGAAGGATGAGGTTCAGGGATAAAGAGTAGTAGGGAAGTAGCAGGAAAGAGTGATTCCTAACCTTACTGTCTCCTTCAACTCAGAGGCAGTATTCAAGCATATTGATTTCTAATCCTGAATACTTTCAGATCAAATCAACCTCTTAGAGTCTCATTGAAAATCTCACTATTCCCTCTTCTTTCTTTCCTCCTCCAGAGAAACTGCTCTGCTATCACCAGAAATAAGAATTCAATCCATGCAGCTGAGAAAATTTGACAGGGTCTTCCTTTGGGATAGATTCAGTTTCTCCTTTTCAATAATTTTCCAAAGAATTTCACAAAAAGCTTGCCTCAGATCAACTCTCTTACCTGGTGCAAAAATAGAACCCAATGTTCCTTGAGCAGCTTTTATTTTGTAATCAGTTCTTGTTCAGGACAAATTGCAATGCAAACCTTGAAATTTTAATCCCCTCCATTTGAAAAGTCTATGACACAAACTCAACTTCCCACCCTTTACCTTCATCTGCCTCAACAACCAACCTAAACCTGGAATTTGGAGTTCTGACATTTTCAACTCAGTATATGCTACCATTAATTTTATCTATATGTACCACTCTGTACCTAAACCCTTGGATTCCTTGTTTCTTCATAAGTAGAAGATGTCTGGCATATTCAATTTAATGTGAGCACTATTTTAACATTTTAGTCCATTTGACATGGGAATTGCAACAGTACACCAATGTTTGATTTTATTTGCAAGTAATTATTCAGTTATACCTAATTTCTACTTCAGTAGCCAAAAGCTATTCAGTAACAACCTTGTATATTTTTAGAGAGAGAATTTCAGTGATAAAGGTAGGCAAAGAAAACACTATTTTAAACATTCATATCAGGCTACTAGACTTGTAAATTTTTTATAAAATTGATATTTTTAACTCATGGAGTTAGTTTTTCCTTCGCTTTTGCATTGCAAAGCCTTCAGTACCACTGCAGAGTGAATATAAAAGTGGTTGTTCTGATCTGGTAACACTCGGACACACATCACCACATACAAGTTATACTTTTGAATAATAACAATAATGTTATATATCACTAAAAAAAAAGTTTCTATTGATGTGCAGGCACTTTATAGATATTTCTTTTAAATTAGAATTCATGAAAATGCAGAATGATTTACTTGGGCAAGTAGTGATTGTATTTTCAAGGCCCCTTCTCTAGAGAGAGAAAGAGATTTTTTTTCCCTTTTGCTGTTCATCAACAAATATAAAGTTATGAATCCATTTCAGAGACAACTCTTCTATGAATGTTTTCTTACAGGAGCTTTCTAAGCCAGCCCAAGAGGTAGCAGTGGTCGCTTCAAATCAACCAAGACTTCATATTGCATGTAATTCCTACAATGCTGTTTTCTTTGGAAGAGAAAGGGCTCCAGTTAACCATCCCATGAAAAATCTCCAAAGCCCTCCGGTCATATTGAGACCATCAGTTAAAACAAATAGCAAACCATCCAGAACTGTCCCTACCTCTTAGCAGTGGGGAAGTACCGTGAACAGGATGAACCATCCCAGGCACAGTAAGGGTCTCTTGCAAGGCAACACTCAGCACATGCTTTTCCATACACATCACAGCGGTGCAAAGGAAGCTGTGAAACTCCAGTGGCTGAGCCAATGTAGAGCTGTTGCTGTTATAAAAGTTAAAAAGAAAAAAAAAGAAAGAAAAAAGTTTAAAAATATTATAAATTGCATTTTTTTATAGAAGAGCATAAAAAAGTTATATAATCATATGTTAGGGCCATTATAAATACAATAAAGGATCGTGATCCTGATGTCTGCTAGAGGAATGAGAACAGAATTGTCCCCAGGGTAAAAAAAAATCAAACAGGAAAAACTTTAGCTTTGCATGAAGCTCTCAGTTGCTTCTCTAAACAGTAAAAAATTAAAGTACGCTTCAATTTTTTCTTTTGTATTCAGATCCTCACACTGGGAAAGCAATACAGTCAGTGACCCAACACAATGGAGAATATGCTTTTAAAAATAAACAAAAAGAAAAACTTCAACATAAATTTCCTAAGTATGACCTTGATTTATGTACGTGAGGGGGAAATCTGAAGTAAATTATTTCAGACTGATGCTAAGATATTTCAGTTTGGAAGTGCTGCATGCATGCACTTCTTTGCATGTCTGATAATTGCAGTTTTGTACTCTTTTCTATAGATCACATACTCTAACTGGAACTAATGAAGGGAGAGGCTTTATTTTATTTTGGATAAAAAACAGTGTTGAGTAGAAGATGCAGTTCAAATGCAGACATAAATAAAAAAAACATGCATACAAAATGAACTACAGCCTCACATGGCATCACAACAAAATATCTTGTCTCTCTCAATTTCCTCTCTGATATCAAATTCATGTGGTCCACTAGGGAAGTTGGTCCCCACTTGGACATGAGAAAACTGAACTTCTGATCCCATGTGGAAGTCCAAACAGAGATTTCAGATTAGCACTAATTCACAAAGAAAATAAGTATGAGTGAGTTGAAAAACTAGGGGAAAACAAAATAAATAGATTAAGAAAAATTCAATGGCATAATCCTTCTGTTTGGAAACATGGACATTTTTCTATCCAAAGCTTAAACTTTGTCACCCAGCACCCACAGTGAAGTGATGAATACCTTTCTTTTGGTCTCACTACAAGCAGTTCCCAGCAAGAAAATAAAAATTTCTATTCAGCGTTTGTTCTTGGAAAACATAAAATGAAAATAGGATTTCAAGAAATGTTATCAAAATTCTTCATCTCCTGAATTGTGATGTCCCAGAGGTACCATTTCCAGGAAATTCAGGGATGGAAGATGGCTGAGATCACCTGCCTACTAGAAATTATGAGCACTGGATACCAGGAGACAGCAACACCAAAAACACTCACAAAAGGTGTTGCATTAAGTTCTTTCAGAGACAGCAGCTTGGCAGTTTATACAGACCTATTAATTGTAACAGAAACATCCTGTGCATTTATATAAACGCCAGTATTTTCTCAAGGAAAATATGACAAGGGAAATCACCCAAAGGAAAATTTACTGGTAAATTGAAAACTAAACCCTTTCTAAGCAGCTGCTTCCATCTATTACAGTTCCATAGCTGGGTTGTAAACCCACACTCTCCAGGCAAAATTTCTGATCACAGAGAGTTCTACACAAAGTCTTAACTGTACAAACCAGTCCCAGTCAGCGTTGTAGCCCTGAGAGGAGATAACAGGCAACAGACGTGATAAGCTGATTCTCTTTAAGTCACTTAATCAAGTAACCACCTTAGGGGTATGTCCTGCAGTAAAAAGAGCAGCAATTCAAATCTTAGGTGACCTAACTACTTCTCAAGGGATGCCTCTTCTCTTTACTGATTATGGAGGCAGCATAGGTCAAATTAGAGTTTCAGTTAAGTATCTTAAATGTCCAGATGGTATTGATCTGAGTACTCTATAATTGGGGCATTAATATCTGTATAAGCATGTAGGAACGTGTAGTGTAACTAATATAAAAATCAACCCAGAGAATGCACATGGGAAAATAAAGAATGGTGTAATGGTTTCTTATATACCTCTGTAACCAATTTCATTTTGTAAAATACCCCTCCATGATTTCTAATAAATGTCTTTAGAATTAAAGAATGAACAGAAACATGTAAGAAAAAAAAAGAAAAAACAAAACAACAAACTGAGGCCAAAATAGGGTTACTTAAAGACTACATTGTAGGTAAGTTCATAGTTCAGTCAGTGAACTGCAGCATGTGTTTCAGGTGCTGCACAGCCTGAAGCTGCTGCCCTGTTTGCTGATTTTCTGATCATGACTTTAGACTCCAGCTGGTGATCATTATTCTGGACATAACAATGTATAAATTCAAGCAGTATGAAATTCAGAAAAATAGTAATAGAATTACTTGCATCAATGGTCTGACCTTACTTTCCATACACAGTCAAACTACCTTTTGGGCAGAGTCTCTCCCAAGATGTTAATTTAATCAATGAGCTGATTATCAGATCAAACCAGAGAGGAGGAAGAAAAAGGCTGCCCTCTAAAAGTTCTTGCATAAGACTCAAGAAAAACTGAGGAGTCTAATATTTTAAGCAATCCAGTGTTTTCTGTTTGCCCCATGGTGCTGACAAAACCATGTCAGACAGAGATAACAGAACTCTCCAGTTGGAATTAAGAAAAAAAAAGAGATGAAAAAAATGTAATGCTTAAAAAGAAGAACTTAAGCAGAATTTTAAAAGGAACTTGAGGGACCATGAGGCTCAAATTCCATTTAGTTTAGTTTTATGTCTTGAAAAGTGATGCAAAATAGTTCAGGAGGCTGTTTAAGTCATATCCATTTTGAGCTGTTCCTTTTGGTATGCACAGTATGGAGAGAAAGGGCGATATCTGAATAAAATTCAGTATTTTGTGAAATATACTATAAAAGTAGTCACTAAGGTATTTCTGAAGGTCTCTGCCTTGTCTTGCCTTGAAAATCTTATAGAGGAGAAAAAAAAAGCACTTCATAGCAGTTCACCAGAAAAGAACCTGGCCTTTATCAGTTAAGGATCTCCTTGTCCTTTTCCCATCTCACCAGAAATCCAATGGCTTTTTGAAACAGAGCATCACAAACCTGCACCTGAGAAAAAGATGAGAGCTTGCTCCACCAAACATCACCTTTGATTGAAAGCCAGGCCTGACTTTTTGGCCTGGTCCCACATTTGTAACTCAAGGGAAAAATTATGGAGCTCCACCAGACAGGCTCAGGGCTAAGTGGTAGCTAGGGGGTCCCACAGGGCTGGGAGCTTAGGCAGCTGCAGGGTGTTGCAGTGGCTCAAGGATGCTGTCCTCTGAAAGTTTGTGTCTATTGCTAACCAGGAAGAAACTGTTTAAGTGACAAGGTTTCACAACCCTAGGGCTCTGAACAAAATTAGGAGGAATATGTAGCTTCACTGAGAAAATACAGATGCAATTCCTCTGAGTTATTGGCAGCAGAGTGACAAAAGACTATCAAGGCTTCATCTTACACATAAAGGCTAAATTTCCTTGCTCAAAGCCATGCTTGCTCAAGGGCCAAATTCATACTCAGACATGGGAGCCTTATAGCATTATATAATTTAAAACTTAAGCTAAGTTCTGCTTCAGAAGAATTTGTAGATTTTGGCCTTTAGAAAGAGTAATTTGTAACATAACGTATTGGCAGGATGGCAAAAGAGGTAGCTTTGAACAATCAGAGTAGTAAAAACATTAACAAAAAAAGAGAAGCTCCCTGTACCATGTTTTCAACTGGATGAAAGATTTGTTAGTGAAAAACCAAAACGAAGGGATTTTTTTTAAGGCATTCAGTACAACATGCTGGTTTTACTGTTTACATTTCATGCTGCTGCTTTCTACCATGCATAGAATTATCATGGTGTTTATATGAAAACCACCCTGCTTATCAGAACACAACGAGTAAAGTGTTTGAGTTATAGAACTAAAGGATTTTTAAATCATAAATGTAAAATGGAAACATGTTGCCATATATTTCTTTCATACATACTGCCAAAACCTTGTCATCCTGTATCATGATTTTGTCATTTTTTGCCTGAGGCTGGTTGATTTTTCATGAGTTTTCTCTGCCTGAATAACTTGTGTTGTATGCTCTTTTTTAGCTTTAAACAATTTTAGCACTGTAAATTTGTTTTCAGAAGTCTCAGGGAAAATTGTAATCTCTCCTGAATAACTAAAGATGCTTTGAAGAAGCTGTATGAAAATGCATGGTCAATTTTCACATATGATTGGCTGCTTTAAGGGAACGTACTTATAAAAGTAACCCAAAGCAGAGCATTTTGGTATGATGTGAACATATATACAACTTTACAGGTCTGTTTTTAAATATCCCAGGGTTTTTTTGTCCTGCTATTTTTGTTGGTTTAGGTGGTAAACTATGTTAGAAGAGTGCCCCTCTTCAAATTTTTTGTCAAATGCACGAATGCTTTCAGACAACTTTCCCAAATACAGTGAATTCAGAGTTAAGTATGCACACTTTCAAAGGTAATATGGGCTTTATCACAGAATGAATTAAACTTCTGTTTATTAATGTATAGAGTGAGGTAGATGAATTCACTAACTTTTATTTATAACGTGAACAACTTTTAGTGCACCTAGTCCTGCAGCAGTACCAAATTTCCTCTTTACTGACAGTGACATGAACAGAAAACTAAGGAGTGTGAAAAAGTCACTTATATTTACTAAATTAGGCACCGAATCAGCACAAATATGAAAAAGAAGAAAAAGAAAGATGTTAAATTTGATGCTAAATTTTATGTCTCAGAGTCCTGAGGCAGGAAATAGCAGTGCCTGGGATCCATCCACCAAATTCCGGCCAAAACTGATGATAGGCCCCTAATACCGACTTCATTCCTGGACTGCAACCCACTGTTCTTTGCACAACTATATAATTCATCAACTGCTTCACAAAGAAGCCTAATAATAATTCCCTGTATTTGCTTAGAAATGCAGGAATTACCTGTACTGTAAGTCAGACAAAACTTTACCTCTATCCATCAAGTCAGTTCCTTTTAGTTATGGTCTGGTCTTATACATATCTTTCCTTTAAGCAGTTAGCTATTAATGTACTCAACAGAAAGCAGGAAATATAAATATCCTAACTACATCACCAAACCAGAAGGTTATGGAAGATTTGGACTGAATCAGATCTCATTTCTTTGTTAAAGCAGGAACTAGAACTAGTCCCATTAAAGCTAGGGACCAAGTTTGGCTGCTTCTTTTGAACAGTTTCTCTGTCAAGAAAACATTCTAGAACATGGAATTTGTTTGGGTTTTTTTTTCTAGAGAGCCATGTGACACCTGGCTAGTTTGTGTTTAGTTTCCACCTTACCAGTAACACAAACTAGACTTTTCCTTTCTCTATTCCACGTCACATTTTCCTGAGAAACTACTGATGTTTATGTAAAAGGATGGGATGCTGCTGCTGCAATAAATACGTCTCTGCTGACTGCCAAGTTACTGTCTCTAAAAGACAGAGACCAATAAATATTTGAAAGTGATTTAACGTTTGTGCACACAGTACCTGCTTTGTGGAAATCTTCATTGCTGAAATAACAGTGGGTTCCTAAGAAAAAATAGAGTTAAAATATAAAATGAAGTATAAGCATAAAATTTTTTTTTATGCAGTGTTATTTACAAAACATAGAAATGCTGAACCTAAACTATAAACTCCCTAGTAATAGTACTACTTCTTATCTTTTGTAGTGGAATAATTTTAGCTGTAAATTAATTAGAATGCATGTACATATCTGCATACATCTTTGATTGCTATGTTGACTGTAGATATAATTTTCTATTATTATTACAGTTTCATTGAGATTACTTTGTGACTAGTTTCACATCTTGAAATTACTTTCTACACTTAATATTAAAATTACATTTAAAGAACCTCTCAGGTAATATCAAAATAATAATGGCTATATTCATAGATACTGTGTATTAAGGGTGATAACACTGAAATGAGCAACACCTTTTAACCATACCAAGGTGAAAATCCAATTCCTGTGAAATTTTATTCATAAGAACAAGTCTTAATCCAAAGCATAATCTTACTGACCGCACCACACTATTCACTTTTACAGAAGTCACATTTGCAGAACACACAACTGAAATGAACACGAGTTTTTTTGCACTCTAGAATATCCATTATTTAGACAACTGTTACACCATTTAGGTCCAGTTTCCTGGATGGATTTTAATCTCGAGAGTAAAAGTGTTATAATTCAGTTACAAAGTCAGTTTTGCGTGTACTTTATTCCATCTAATTATCTGCTATTGATCCAATGCATCATACTTTTGGTTATGTACATTAATAAAGTCCTTACTAAGCTTTTACACTTGTATAGCTTTCAACCTGTTTATCCTGAGAGAATTTGATATGGGTCAGTGGATGGTAAGTATGGAGACTTGCCACTGCAACTGGGTTCAACAAACCTTATATTAGAAAGCATTGATTAAGTGTCACATTTGAATGAAAATTGAACTCATTAGTTCGTTTGCTCAGCTGTTCAGAGAAATATTGCACAAATGGGGTTAAAAGAGGCATTTGTTATCAATGTAGCAGATATGAAAGACTTTCAGCTTTGTGGAATTATAAATGAAAAGCATTGTACTCAGAACATTGCAGTTTAAGCATCAAAATACATTGTTCATGATGCACATTGATTCTTTAGCAACTAAAAGAAACTTGCATTTGGATAAGGTACATGTAACATCTTTTGCAAATTCCCTATCAAAAGATTCATATCTCATGCACACAAATTCTGCTTATTCCACTGAACTACATTAATGCCCTCTTTAAGGCTTAAATACATGCCAAAGGAGATAAACAAGCTTTCAAGTAAATCAGAACACCAGAATCCTTTAGTGTAATGAAAAAATACACATTTAAAGTAAAATAATAAATTTGAATTTGACATTAACTGTTCTACTTCTACAAAACCTTTCTGAAGTAAAACTCACTTCATTTCTTTTCTTTCTTTCCCTTTCTATTCCGTCTGATCTCCTTTAGCTTGGCACTTCTACTTGATTTAGGGAAGAGACTCATACGTTATCAACAATTGCCAAATTACCCTGCATTAACGTAATGACTTCTGCATGTAGGGAAAAAAAAGCGCAAAAAAAACCCCAAACCAACCAGGATTCACAAATTACTTGTCTCATTTTTCTCCTTAGAGTTTCTACTTTCTGCCCTCAAAAAGAAAAAAAAAAGAATGCAGAAACAGAGATACCCATATTTCAGTCATATCTGGCACTCAGAACAAGGTTGGCACCCATAAAGACAAGATTTCTCTTAAGAAAAAAATAAACATAATCTTGAAAACAATAATAAAAATATTTATAAGCTCTGTTTAGATATGTTGTCTCTGTTCAGAAACCAGAATTGAAGGGATGGCAACTGAATCTGATGAGGACATGGTGGCTGGTCTGCTCTGGCAGGTCCAGGACGCAGTCCTTGTTAGCACATCTGGAGCGAGACCACACGACATGAGGCTCTCTGAGCATGCAAAAGAATCATCTTCACGCTGTCAGGTGAACCTTGTGCTCCCAGCTAGGTATCAACCCTCCAAAAGCCTTGAGCCAGTGAAATGGTGCCATAAAATGGCACTGACAGAAAGAATAATGTGGGGAATGTAAATGATTCGTTGTTGTGTACAAAACACAAGACATTCCTGGGTTCTGTCTGGAAAGTGTTTGAAAGGTTTACTCAGCCTCGCCTTGCAGGAGTGCCTATGGGATGCCGTATTTTTCAGATGGCTCAAATAGGAAAAATAGAAGAGATTGATTTTCACCAAAAAGTGCTAAAGTTTAGGGGGTGTTTATGGTGTTTTGTGTCAAACCATGAAAATGAGACACTAAAGTCACCTTTGAAAATATAAACACTTGCTTTGTTCCTCAGATTATGAGGTGCAAGAAATCTGGGCAGATCACTGGTTTACCTAAAGTACCTTCCTATTTACAATATGCTGATAGCCTGAATAGTGTTAAGAGTTGAAGAAACTATAAATTTTTATATTGCTCTGGGAGAAAAAAGACCAGCATTATTTCTAGACTTGCACAGGTAGATATTTAACTCCAGCATGCAATATTTCTAAGACTCAGAAATAATAGTTTACTTTTTTAAACCACCAAACAAGAGCTCAGAATACCATTCCTTTCATGATTAACCTCCAGCTAGCACTGAAAGTTTCAAGGTTTATTTTGACTAGTGTCTAGGTCTCTAAATGACTAGCTAATTAGAGGGGTATGCCAGGCTATTCCTTGGCTAGACTGCAAGAAGTTGAGTTTGCAGCTGTCCACAGAGAAATCTACAACCTGACACTTGAAATTTAGCTCCACTTACCCGAAATACTGTCATTTCTTCCAGCAAGACTTCCTCTAATTCGTGCCAAGTCTCCTTAGGAATTGAAACCACTTTAAGAACTGTTCCAATATCTTGAAAAGAAAAAAGAAAAAAGAGTTTTCAGGTGCTTAAGATGAATATTTCAGTTTTTTAGCAGCCAGAGTTTCTTGTAGTATATAATTATTTCACATATAAAGATTGTGAAGCAACATATCTCTCAGCACTCATTCAAAATAACAACTGCTATTTAAAATTACCTCAGAAAATACTGAATTTCAGTAGGACATTTTACTGAAGTCTTTCAATTACCAAAATACAACTAAGAAGATACATACTACTAGAGTTACTAAAGAACAAACAGGACTGAAATACTATTAAAGTGACAGTATAAAATGACAGATGCATAACTGAGGAAGGAGATGCACTACATTTACCCAGGTGCGTTTTACAGTCCATTTGGAAAATGATGTTTATCTTTCTTAAAATGCATGTGAAGGTATTGCAGTACAGACATAAAACCATCTAGACAAATACTGTTAAGACAGATGAAGGTGTTACGTATCTTAAGCATATGTGATCATTTATGTGTCAAAGTGCCTAAGATATATAAGCCCCTTAAGACATCTGTCTATGTGTTAGATACTGCTCTTCACTGAGGGTAAAAAACATAAAACTTGTATCTTTGGTTTAGAAATAGGTGTGTGCCAGCATTTTAATATTATATCAATTTACACTTTTTGAGTTTTGCAATTGGCTTAAACATGAACAAGGTGAGCGCTTGAAATTCCAGAGCTACAGCCTTTTGTTTTGTGAACGTGGTTGAGACTCAAGACCATCTCTGTTATACAGCTTCTGTACCTGTGATTTATTTCTTTGTTTCCATGAACAGAATTTTCAGGAAACAACACCACGAAGAGTCTTTTCTAGGTTGGCACACACCACTACAGAGTCTCCGAAATGGAAACACCGTGTATGTGACTTTTCTTGTTAGCCAGCCAGGTGTAGGGTCGTGTAAATGTACCAGAGGTATACCAACTACATCCCCCAGGACTTTTCATGCTGCACATCCTACAAGAGTAATAGTTTAGGAAAATAGTACTATTTTAGCATTTAAAGCTAAAGGCATTAAAGCTAAAGCTTAAGTATTTTAAGCAGAAAAAGCTCTCAAAGAGTTATAAAGGTCAATGTTCTTTAAACAAGAATTTAACCACCAATTACATAAAATCAAGTGTATATACATTTTATATGTATATATATTTGTGTGTGTTAGTTGAAACTTCTGATTAAAGAGATGACAACTCACTGCTTCCATATTTAAAATATGCATAAAACTGAAAAAACAAAAGATTACACATGTTGAAAATGTTTTTATAGGGCAACTAGCTTAAGAGCTAATGATTTAATGAGAAAATTCTGGTACTTAACTTCTTTAAATGAATTTCTATTAAAATATCCTTGCAAACTTAGAATATCCTGTAAAACTGAGATTTTTTCCGTTTTTTCCATATGCTTCTCTTTAAGTAGATGGTGTTTTCTAAACACACATTTTTGGAAGTTTAGAAAGAAGCAAATTTTTTTCCCCTCAGGATATGTACATCACTGTTTTCTTTCATTAGTCACAACCTCCCAGATTCTTTTTAAACAGAAAAAAACCCCAATTATTTCTTAAAGCAACAACAAATCAAAGCACAACTTTCTTTTTATTTAGCCAGCTATATGTACAAATTAAGCTAGCAAAATATACTAGATAAATGGATTTGAAAGTGGTTTTCTTTATGGTTGTTGCTACTAATTGAATGTATTTAATTCAAGAAATACTGAGAATGGTACAGAACAAATGCAATATAAACCATAAAACAAGAAGAAAAAAAATTCCACATTTCTACAAGAGAGTAATTCAGAAGAACAGATAATTTAGCACTAGTTATATTTGTAATTTAATGGATGAGTTCATTTCCTTAATTATTCTGACAATTTGATGACTGTGGTTTTGAGGAAAAGACACTTTATGGGTAAAAACCAGAGAACTCTGATCTAATAAATATAACACTGTAGCAAAGTGTCACTGCTGTATTCTGAGTTGGACTAGAACTGTACTCAGTCAAAATCCATCCAATGCCATTTCCTAGAATAAATGGAGATTTTTCATGGAACACCCTGAGTGGGCACTGAGCAGACACAAGCTTCCCATAATGTTGGTTCAACAAAAGGTCTGACTTTTAAGTGGATGCTGCAACAATTACAGTTGCTTGATCCCAAGAAAGCCTCTGAGGTCAAAGATACACCGTGTTAATCACTGCAGTGACTCTGGTCAGGCCACAGGTACCAAAGTGGGGCTTTATCTGAGTCCTAGATCAAGTTTTAGAGAATAGTATTTCAAACAATTTCACACAAACGGAATCAGGCGTCTCCTTTAGGATCAATAGGCTCTGCTTAGTAAGATAAGATTACTGTTATTAATTTGCTTTACTGACAGAGGTACTTTGTGCCAAAAGATCCCAAACATTAGACACTCAGGATATGCATTAAGTGCATATCTTAAATCCTGTTTTTTTCTGATATACTTTCAAGCATGCCGATAGGATTTTATTTTCATTGTGAAACACACTGGTACAATCACAGTGGGAAAGAAACTGCTCAGCTAAAGATTTCACACACAGGAAAGGAAAATGTGACCATGCTGGGTGGCTATTAATTATGTTGTGTTCAATTATCATCAGTTATTCAATGAAAAGGAAAAAAAAGTATTTCTTCCACCTATTGCAGTTTAGCAGCTTATGGGAATAATGCAGATTGCTGTAACAGCAATGGGAAAATACAGAGAAATATATCTAATCTGATGGGACAGACCTTCACGGAAAATGCAGTTATACCCCAGAGAGCATAATTCTGGCTTTGTCATAGGTTCAGATCTGCAAGTTAGTTCCCAGTTGGCTCTTTGCTTGGGAAGATGTAATATACACTGATTATGTATCTGTTTCTGATTCGTTTGACTTTGATCAGCTGAGTCAGTGAAGCTTTTTGGCAGAAGGCAGGCAGGGCCTGGGTTCTGCCTCCTTACTTTTCCCCCCGCATGGAAAATGCCCTTTCCTCATTCCGAAAACCACAATGAGGACAGTGAGCTCAGAGGAGCATGGCACGTCTTTTGTGCTCCAGCTCCAAGCCCGGGTGTTGCAACGCCTGTCCTTGTTCCATGACAGTATAATGTCCTGCTGGAAAAAGGACAATTTATATGGACAAAAGTAATATCTCAAGAAATAATAACACCCTGCACTTACAAAGGTGGGATAATGCTGCTGAAATACCTTTTGGCAAGTACAAGTAATAATGTTTCAATACTTTTTTTACTGTTCTTGGGCACAGCTATCACCAACATTAGATGAAATCCCAAGCTTTTACCACACACCTGAATATTAGTGTTTTGGGGAATTAGATGCTTGTCCAAATTTCCAGCTCAAAGGTAAAAGTTATAATTGAGGTTCTTTTAGAGGAAGATCTTGCCTGACTGATTCTATACATGACAACTAAAAAACCAGTATACATATCGGTACCTCTCTAAAAGCTGTCGCTCAGGTTTAAACCAATCTTCCTGTATTGTCTGAGAACAGACAGGAACTTTTGTATTTCTATTAATCTTACTGTAACAGAAGTCTTGAAGAAAGTGCAAGGAATGTCCCTCTGGAAGAACTTGCCACTTTCCCTTGCAGAAACCAATGAATCTTTCTCAGTCTGAATGCCAAGCTTTCGTGAGATAAATGGCACCTCTTGTACTCAAGATACAGAGTTAAATCAGCTCCTTATGTTTGTTCAGCATCATACTCTGGATGCTGAAGGGCTAATTCCCTCACAGTGCAGCCAAGGGGAATATTGCCATGATTTTTTTTTTTTCTGGGCTGACAGGTCATAGAAGACTTGTTGAAATGCAGCAAACACTGCCAGCTTTAGATGGCATTGAAATATCTAATGTGTGATGGAAAACATATATGTTGTATGAAGTCATATGGAAATACTTCTCAGTTTTGTGCAAGAACATACTGTAGCGCTGGTATCTAATAATTCAGTTCACAGCTTTAGAGTTCTGGAACCCTTTCTGCAGAGATGCATTTTCTGCAGTAAATGGTCTGAATTGTTATGCTTGCACTGTGTTTGGTATACAAAGCTTCATCAGCTCTCAGTTTACTCATAATATATTTCAGGCATCAACATGAAAGAGGCCTTGATATTTATTGCTTTGGAAATCTGACCCCAGGTCTAGAGTGCTAGAACTGTACTTAAAAGCATGTAAAAAATTGGACTGTTATAAGAGAGACAGTCAGATATTTTTTCGGCCCAAAGCTGAAAAGAAACAGTAGGGTTTTGGTTTGATTTGGTTCGGCTTCATGATGCCAGTGTTTAATTGCTAGCAATTATGTTCAGTATTCAACATAACCGAAGCATCAGCCGACAAATGGAAAATTCTCAGGCGTGAAGAAACAGATCTACCAACTTCTACTGAGCACAGTTCTGAAGACACTAAACTCAGGAAAATGCAGAATAGATAATTTCTGGACACTCATTTATCATTATTACCTTTCTGGAAAAAATGTCTTGTCTGGGTGCATATTTCCACTTTTATAAGATGTCCAAGTTGCATGATTCTGCATTTGGAAATGATATCATGTTTCTATTTGAATATCAGCTCTCCTGAAAACTGAAAGCGCTTTGTATGTGCCAGATACCTTCATGTGAAGTAAAATGATGCACCCTTTTGGCTAAAGAGCTAAGCATCTTAAGGCAATACTTGAAATATTTGAAAGGCACAAAAACATTTTCCATACCTGGATACTTGCCTCATTTGTGTTAATACTTTTTAAGCTGCATTTCAAAATAGGTACCTCAAATCCCTTATTTTAATACTAAATTATAAAGGCAAGATATTTAAATAAAAAAATCCCTAATAACAGTAGTTGAAAAGAAGGTAGTTTGATCTTAATCCAGTTGGCAAAGCTCCTAAAGAATTTAGCTGTGCAGGCCATGGCCTGAATCTGCAACAGTCAATGTATGTAACAAAGACCTCCCCGCACGCACAGTTTTGAGTCCTGCCCCAAATTTTCACAATTTTATGCTGTTCTGTCATTGTTCTGTCTTTCAGAGTACGAAATTTTATCTGGTCTATATTTACACCACACCTGGAGGGGCAAACATTGTAGATTCAAGACTTCCCACCTGTGCCAATGAACATCACATCATATTGGCCATCTTCTGCATCTACTCGATCTACCACAATCTGTGTGAACTGGTAATCCACATCTGTTTTAATCATGATCGGACAGTTGTTGATGGGGAATACTGGGTTGTACATGGCTGGATGACTTCTGGCAAATGTTATGACTTCATCAGGAAGGTCTTTGGTGGAATCAAAACCTCCAAATGTTTTACTAGGACACTGGAAATTAAAAAAAAAAAGGAAATATTTTACATTTTATTATTTATCACTAAAAACATACTAGAAATACATTTCATGACAATCATCCCAAGTACTGCAGACAATAATTTAATATGACAGAGAATCCAAGTGTTTTGTGACTGACACCAAAACTTCATTCTGTTAGTCATACTTTCTATTTTCTTTTTTTCTGGATTTAAACCAATATGGTTAACAGAATGCAAATGATCCTCATACACCATTTTTCTTACTACTATATGGTGCAAAAGGATTTTCAGTCCATTGCGATTAGTATTGGTCTTTAATTGGCAGAAGGAAGAAATCCTGAAATATCTAAAATAATATGAGGCAAACAATTTCAGTATTTGGTTATGTATACAACACAAATTAATTAATTATACCACCATCTTCATTTCAAAGTATTATCTTCAGAAGGTTACTGGAAGTCCAAATTACATTCTGAGGAACCCAATCTTAAATCCTGGAGCAATTTCCTGTTCTACTGACTTTTCAAACTCGTGCTTGTCTCAACAAGTCTGTCATTCATGCAGTCCAGATAACATGGATCCTGTTACGCTAAGTCAAATCTAATGAGTCATGTCCTAAATGTATCTATTTTTCTCCTCACTGATTCTAAAGAAAGCCTTCTGTGAGTGTTGCTGATGATACTGCTCATGTGAACAGTTAGGTGAGATGGGTCTCATTAAAGAACTGACATAACTCCTCACTGCTATGTCCTGCACAGTGACTGAAAAGTTGCTGTTCCCTCAGGATTAATCTGGTCCTCATGAAGTAAAACAGTAAAGACTCACTTTGCCTTCATATATAGTCATGGGTGGGCCAGACAGTTTTTCTTCTAATCTGAAAAGCAGAGGTTTCTACTTTTCACATTTAGCTCATGTTCTCCCAATGTAAGCAAAAAAACCAGAGGCTGAAAAGGGAAGGAGAGGTAACACCATGGTGTTGGTAGCCACAAAAGTATTCCTTCACTTTCAGCTATCACATATTCCCATCAGGAGACTGAAGAACTGTGGTTGATCACCACCATTTGCCCTCATCTCTTCTGCAGAATTGGTATTTTATGAACAATTAGAGGTCACATTAACTTAAACGTTACTAGTGTATTAGTATTGTTGTATGGATGAAGAAAATGAGCCACAATGCCACCAGGCCAAAGAAATTCATCAAAGAACCTGGTCACCCCCACTGCTGATGTGTTCAGATAACTATTTAAGACATATAAAACTCAGAAACCCAGCTGACAAGAATTATTTTTCCAGTATTCGAAACTCAAATATAAACTGGTGTTAAAATGCCCTAAATAATTTGCCTTTTATATCCCTGTATAGAATATCTTCCAATTAAATTAAAAACTTACAGAACAATATCTTATTAACCAGGAATCCAGACCTTGCAGGATGCTCAGCAGAAGAAATCAATTGTCTTTGCTATCACCTTGATCCAAATTATTAATAATTCATCAGAAATGAAATTTAAAAATCAATATTTTCAAAAGGAGTAGCTGCTATACTCAGCAAAGAAACTCTTCCAGCATGGACATATGATGTGTAAATTGTCCCTTGCTGACATATTTGTTAGTAAGCAAATTCCTTCGTGCTGTTTCATTACATGGTATGGAAGGGAGGAATGGAGGGAGGAAGAATATTTGATTAATACATGTGGAGCAGACAAAGCAGAAAGCAAGTCAGTTACCCACTTTATTGTGTCAAGATTTTTTAACCTTTTTATTTTTATTATATGTACTTGCACTTTTGCTCAAAAATATTACAAAGAGAAAATCAGATAGCCTTTTCATATTTATCAAACCATTGTCTGTCTCAAAAACTGTATTTCAAATTATTAACAATTTAACTTTGCTTTACATCTCGATTAGTATTCTAACTACAGTTCAATACTAATTACCCAGACTAATTAGATAATAATTAATTAGATAATATATGTAAAGTGCTCTAAGTATAAAAATCACTACACAAAAACTAAGTATTGTTAATTGCAGCTGTGCAAACACTGAAAAAAATACTAGATGAATATTCATTTCAATTTTAAACAAATGAATTTCAGCTGTGTTTCGATTGCTTGAATATTTACTTTCTGGATCATTTTCCAGCAAAGGGAACAGGATCCCCAGAAAAGTGGTCATGGCACCAAGCCTGCCAGAGTTCAGGAAACGTTTGGACAACACTCTCAGGCACATGTGTGATTCTCGGGACTGTCCTGTGCAAAGCCAAGAGTTGGACTCAGTGATCCCTGTGGTTCCCTTCCAACTCAGGATATTCTACGATTCTATGGACCTAGATATATTTTGTGCAGAAAAATCATAAAACTGGAATTAGTGTCATAATTCTATGTGTTTAAATAAGACTCTCAATTCTGAGACCCAGATTTCCCCTTGGATCCCTTGCTTTTCTGAGAATAAAAAAAAAATTACTGTAACCTTGTGTCTTTACATGTTAAGTTTAAAGTGCATTACCTGGACTGGGCTGTCTGTGGCTCACATTCATCCCATCCTACTGAGATGAAATCCAACTGCTATTACTATAAACCTTTCCATTTTCAATAAGTAAAATGGACACCATCAGTAGGTGAGATGTACCTCATCCATAGTACAAATTGCTTGCAGAAGAAGCTCAACTCAGAAAAAGAAAAGAACAGAACAGAACAGTTGTCCTGAGGAGGAAAGCCCTGTCATGTTTTATGTTATGGTCACAAACCAGGAGACACAACAAAGACATTATCCTTGGTGCTAATGACAAGTTTTTTTTTGTATAAATCCAGCTAATTGCCAAGGTGCTTAATCAGAACTTGTGTTTACATACCAAATCAATCCCACTGATAGCAAAGAAATAGGTTTTCATGTGCCAAAATATAGGTCTGAAACAAATATCTGGAAAAAGGTTGGAGAAATGAGTTTGATCTTGGATTCAAGTAGAGTCAAAGAACTCCTGCATTTCACATTCAATTCCAATTGCTGGTCCCCGGTAGTCAATGTCAGGGGATTTGATCAGTCAGGAGAAGGAAACTAGGCTATCCCTTCACTGGCCTATTAGGGAATCCAACAAATCAGAATTTACATTTTGGTAGGAAGAAAAAGTGCTTTAGTCATAACTCCTGGTGCCATGAAGCAGAAGAAAACCTGAGCTCTGTAGGTTTTCTTCCACACATCCACAGAAAGTCAGTTAAGAACTCAGGATCAGGTACTGCTCTTAAGATGAGCTATACACAAAACTTCTCCCTCCTCTCCCCAATACTGTTAAGAAGTTAAGAAAAGGAAAAAAAAAAAAGTAAAAGAAACCAAGTTCTATAGATCTTACAGGAAAAAATCTGGCAACTCCTTTGTTAAATGTGAAGCTGATGTAGAATTGTTTACAAAGTTTTCTTTTCAAAAGAACCATTTGCTTTCCTTTTCCTTTACTCATACTGGGCAAGTCACCAGATGCTCAAGAAGTTTACTGGCACCTCACCTATTAAATTCCTGAGATAATTCAGTGCTGTTTAACTGCAGTGCAATCTGGAAATGAATTACTGTAAGAAGCTCAGGGCTTTTTCTCCCTTCTCTTTCCGCATTTCTTGGAAAAGGAATCCACAGGTCTGACATCTAAAGGAACTTCAAAAATCTTTATTCTTTATTCTCAACAGGTCTTCAAAGCCATTGAAAACACATCCAACTTTATTACTTTAAAACCAGAAAGCTTCTTTTCAGCCAGAAATGTACCTAATTTTAAAATTCAGTTTTATCCTACTAATAAAATAGAATGATTTTTAGAAATCCTGAGGGGACTCATCTTTTTTCAAAGTGTCTGAATGCAGGATTAGTCACTTGCATGGTGTTATGAGACTCTGATGGCCTCAGCCACTCTAACATCATTTAGAGTGGCATGGTCTCCTGCACTACATGATGCAACTGCAGGGCTATGTAGACTTATAAAATTTGGGATCACATTTGCCCTTAGGCAAGAAAACAGTTTACAGTGGAATCTGAACACCTTTGCACTTCGTGAATCTTATTAAAAGCATTTTGCAATGAAGATGTAAGGGTAAAATCCATTCTGAGAGGGTAGCCAGAAATAAAAGTATATGCAACTTAACTTCATTTCCTTACTTTGACAAAGGCTCTGGCGGCTTAAGTCACTTCACTACCAGGGCTGAATTTGGGTCCCTCTTTTTCAGCTTGTTTGATCAAGTTATTCTTTTCCCATATAGATCTCGGTTCAAGACTCTCAGAGAAGTCTTGGAATAACCTGAGATGGGCAGAACTGTGTTGCCACACAAATATTTCAACTATGCCTTCAGAATCTCAATAGAGTTGCATCTGATCTCTGCAGAAGAATGAATGCAACAGAGTCTCTGTGCAGCAGTCAGTTCTGTGCAACCTCTCAGTCTATTTCTGGGATAGAAGCATGTAACAGTCTTTGTCCACAGATCTACATAATATCTATTATTTGGTTTTGTTTAGAAAGGTTAATTGACACTGGAATCAAAGAGGAATCTAAATAAACAGAATAATGAACACTAAGTCTGTCAGACTGAATACAAAAGGACTTTAGTTGTACAAGAAACACCAAAGGTATCTACTCATTCACATTTTCCACAGAGATGTAAAACAATGTGGCTTCAAAAAAAAAGTGGCTTCATCCCTCTGACATATCAGAATTAACTGCAATAATGACAAAAAAAATAAGGTCACAATCTAATCAGAAATGAAATATCTTATATGCCGCAGAGCGTGCATTTTAGCTTTGGAAAAAACATGGAAATTCCTTTAGCAGTTGCAGTGAAGGAGCAAAGAGTGCTGAGGAATCTGGCTGTCAGGGAGTCACTGTTTTCTTTTACTTAGGAAGTAATTTTCATTAGGCTGAGCATGCATATCATTTGAAAGATCAGGTTTGAAAGGACAATGTCAAACGTACCAGATAAAAATAGAAAATATGATGAATTAAAGAAGCAGAGTTATTCCTCCTTTCTTTTGTGCCTTATATTCAAGGAGACTTTTAAAAGAATATTACAGACATACACTTAAATGTATACATGTGTACACATATAATTAATCTTCTGCAATGATAGTTCAGAACATAAATGGGCTAAGTCGATTTATACAAGCTGAGGAGCAACGGCAATGTATACAATTAATGGCACCCCCATCTTCTTAGACTACTGGAAAATTCAAAAGCACTTACATATTTCTAGAATGATGATATCAATTAGAAGCTGTAAATATAGGTGTCTTATATAGACCAATATTTCAGTCATTCATAAACTAGAAACAGAGAATCAGGTAGAAGCAGACATTTTTAAAAATGTCAGTGGAAGTTAGAAGCTATTCTAGTTGCTCTACAATCTACTGCAGAAATATCTGTTTCACTGTACTAGATTTAACGTTGACTGAAAGTTTCTTAACAACCAGGCAGATGCTCTGTTTTCTGTTCATTCTTGTTAAGAATGGCTCAGCCAGTATTTGGAACAAAACCCGGTTCCAAGGAAAGGATAATGCAGCATGATTTATTAAAATACTTGACTTTAAGTCAAATTCTCCAGCCATTGCTTAAACTTCTTGTGAAGTTGTTAATATGAATGCCAAAATTAAAATCCAAGTAACGTTGTTACTGCAGCTTCATATGTTACAAGAAAATCAGTACATTTTGGACCTGGAGTAACTGCTAGTTTTCCCTTCTGCCACCCTATCCATTTTGTTATCTGGTTCAGTTTCTTTCCTGGATCTCAGCGCAAGGACCATGTAATGTGTGAAAATTTCCCATAGTTTTCCCAACTTTGATTACTGTATTTATTAGGGTACTTACAGTTCCTGGCCGTGGATATGGCACTCGCCCTTGGTAGGGAACCCACTGGTAGTTTGGGCCATCTCGGTGGGCATAGGGACCAAGGAATACCCTCCTTACATCAGTCATGCTGTACATACACACAGCTGATCCCTTGAAGATATTACTAAAAATGAGAGGAGAAGAAATCAAATCAGGTTCTTTAAATTATCAGTCAGTTTAATCAAATGGCAGAGCTAGGGGAGTAGCAGTTTGGTGCTTTCTAATTTATTGCATGTGTTGATTATCAAAACTCTGACATGCTCTCAGAGCAATCCTCACTCATCTCCTGTGAAAGTTCAGCATAACTGATATGATCTCCCAGACATTTTCCTAAGCAGATGGCTGTTATTCCAACATTTAAAACATACTGTCCCCAGAAGGCCAAAGCCCAGATTTGAGCAAACTTCAGTAGGGCTGTCCCTGGAGAACTATTCAATTGTTTCCTACACTTCACATTTTTCTCTTTTTTTTTTTTTTTTTTTTTTTTTTTTTAGAGCAGTCTCTTCTGCCACTTGGGCAGCACATGTGCAGACTTCAGTGCTGTTTCTTAGCTTAAGATTCCTTACAGAAGACAGTAAGGACTTGTAAATCTTGGTCTTCTATGCCTAGAAGAACTAGAAGAAACTAGAAACATTCTTTCTTTTTAGAAACTAAAACTTTTTTCCTTCACAGATAAGTGTGGCCGTACAATCAGTACTGCAAACCTTCATCAGGCCAAAGCTACAAGTATATTTTGTTCTTCGTGAAAGCACAATGAAACAAACCCATGAAAGTCACAGTTATATGTGATTCAATAACAGAACTTTTGAAAGATCATTAAACTTTCCAGATTTCAGCAATATTTTTTACTAATATCTACTTGAGTAGTCAATTTCTCACACCATAGATTTTCTATTTCACACTGCCCCGAAACAAGTTTATTTATGATTGTTTTCTTTTTCCAAATCTATGTGGAAAGGGCTACAAATGCTGACCATCACTATAAGAAGCCAATTCAACAGCAAGAACAGCCTGATAAAAAGAACAGCCTGATAAAAAGAACAGCCTGATAGTCTGTGTTTGCCAGCTTCAGAGTGATGATATACACTGCCCATAAGAAAGAAACCTAATTCATTACTTCTTGCTGCCATTGACTTCTCAGTTCAAAGGTTAAAAAAAATTTGTGTTTCTTAAAAACATTTTTAACAAAGAGACCTCTTTAAATCAAGCAGCCGCACAAGTTTCCATGCAAGTAAAATGATATGCTCTATACCTGGAAGTTGTAAACACTCCATAGACTATTGGATTTTTAGGGTCTTTTGAGTTCATTAGGAACACATCCTCTGTTGCAATAACAAGAGAGAAAAAAGAAAATCAGGTTAAGTTCATACATATATGAAAACATTTCTATATTCAAAGCCATTGCTGCCACTTACGTAATTCATCAAAGTGTGTGTCAATGCCATTGGGTCCTGGCACAGAACAAATCAGACGTGCTTTGAGGAAAGTTGTCCATTTGTTAACGAGGCTCCTGTGTCCACCAAAGTCATTCTAATAACAAAAGTATTTTGCATTAATACCTAGTGACAGTCTTTGAAATATCAACAGACTACAGAGAAAATATAGTAAATAAAATGCTATTTAGAGAAAACAAGAGAGAAGAGTTCACCCTTTACATATAAAAGCATTATAACATTGCAAAGACACAAAATATGAATTACTTTTCTTTAACATTGTATTGTGACATATCTCATAGCAGCACATAATTTAAAACCCCCAAGGCCCCCGGAAACTCTTTATATACTGTAATATATATGTAACACTGGAAAAAGACAAACAGGCAAAATATTTTGCTTCAGAGCTCCCAATCTGCCCTCTCCTAGAAAAGCTGAAGGGGTTTATTATGTTTAACTGGGTAGCAACAAAGTAGAAAGGCAAGCTGCAATGGGACAAAGCAGATAAAAATGCCAGAACAGTGGGATCAGTTGTACAGTTGTAAAAGCAGGGCTCCAAAGACTTCATACTTAAGGGGTAACTGTTTTTAAAGCAGCTACTTCTGAATTCAAGGAAGAAAATTGAAATTGTGCTTATGGATTAACATGAAATTTTACTGTAAATATCATAGTTGCAAATGCTACATTTTTTAATATAATATCATTTGTAGAAATACTTTTAAAAGTCTGTCAGAAAACCATTTGGACATTTATCAGCGTGGACGAATGATTCATTCTGCAGTTACTAAGGGTCTTTGGAATGGTTGCCCATTTCTGCAGCTAACCTTAAGCAACTGCTTCTTTAGAGCTTCCTTTGCCTCTGTTTTAAAGATTTTCACTAACGTGGGAATGTAAAGGTATTAACATTTAAAAAGCAAATGCTTCAAATGTTTTTGGCCTACCTGGAAGTATCATATTTCTTGTAAAAGACTCTCTTTTGCAGACACATTCTAAACCTCAGAAGATGCCTATGACTTTTTAAACAAAACCGTAGTTTGCTATGTTTCTCCCCCCCAAAAAAGAAGAACTGAATAGTATTCCTTCTGCTGTGTTATCATCTAACTATATTTCACTTGGGATGAGCCCTCTTTAGTACATGCCAATCTTAATACTGAATAGTTCACAGGCTAAAGAATGCAGTTTCTAAAATTGCTTGCAAAGTATGCTGCAAGTGCATTCACTTCCACACAAAGAACTCATCATACCTTGCAGATCTGCCCTATTCTGGCATGAGTGGCTTTTCCAGTGTGCTCTCCATCAATTGCATTTTCACGGAAGAAGAAATAGATTTTGTCATCTTCTGGATTGTCGCTCTCTGGTATCAGGTGAGCACTGATAAATCTGGGATCTGAGAAAACAATGCCATTGCGCACAATATTACTCCATGAACTGGATCACTTGTCTTCCTTATATAAATGAATTGTCATTTTGCTTTCCAAGACTAAATCATTGCATGACATGGAATATTTCTATGTTAGGTGCATCATCACCTGTTAACAAGTGACAGGTATTTATGTTCCTCTTATCTTTAATACAGAGAAGTGTTTGCTACAGATGTTTAATAAACAGGTCTTAACTTTATTATGAGAGCAATTAAACATTCATAAAATCTCTTTAAAAATGGTTGCATAACACTACAGCATGGTGTCATAATTCCATGTATTTATTACTGGCATTTTCCTTGGGTTTTTTTGATGTTTAGACTTTCATTAATCTTTCTGTATATGTTGCAAGTAAAATGAAAGAATTATTGAGACAAATGTAATATTCCTCATTTTCACAATAAAAAAAGAATATATAAATTATTTTACATCTAAAAAAATAATGCTCTACTGTAAAAAAATTTAGGTTAAAAAATAAATTTTGACTGATATTGTCTACTTCCATCTGATACTCCAAATCCCAGAATTTTTGTCTTCTTTTCAGAAGAGAAATGCATTTTTGAATTTTTATTCAGGTTGTCGAAATACTTTTGTCTTGTCATCTTTGTAAAGTTTTTTTTTTTTTAATAGATAAGCTTTATTTCTTGATAGAGTGACAACATTATGTGGCGGTAAAAAAGATACAGCAACAAATGAAAATACATAAAATGTGGACATACTGATTGGTTATATAAAAAATGTTGTAAAGAAGTTTTGGGAGAGAGAATTTTATAGAATTCATATCAGTAAATTCATACCAGTGGTGATTCTGGCTCATCACTGTATTTTACAGAGATACTTTGGCTGGTATCTTTCACTATATTTAGAAAAAGAAGGCATATTCAACAGATTTACTGATCTGTTTTATAACCATTCTGCATCCTGCTGGGATAATTAGCTGTGAACTATATTTAACTACTCGAAATTTCCTATGTGAAATTATAAGCTATTTTAGTGTCATGTATTAACATCTTTTCAGTGTATGTTTACTGCTATATAGTCATGGAAATAATGAACTTTGCTTTGCTTTGCCAGTTTGCACTGCCTGTCCTGTGGAACCCATTGCCTTATTAAGGATGGCAGTATTTTTAAGCAACATATTTTGATACATTTATGTATATGCACAAATGAATTTAGATGTTTCTGAGTACATACTGCATAATTTTGTGTGAGTATATACATATTCTCATGTATTCTGTGTGTGTATATATATGCACAAATATGAGTAGAGAAGGATGACCATACTGGCTTAGACCAAAGTATACTTAGGTCAATACACAACCCCTAACATTATCCAGAAGTAATTATTCAAGACAAAGAAAGAATATGGTGAGTACAAGTAACACTACCCAAGAATAAAGGCCTTTCCTTAAATTGTTTTCAGTGTAGCTGATTCCACAAGTGCCTTGATTTCTATGTGCTTAGTAACTTTCAACAGACTTTTTATCCAGTTATCTGTGTAGATTCTTTTTGAACCCATGCAAACTTACAGCATTCAGGGTGTCATTCTGGAAGTTCTTCCTCACCTACACAATGTAATGAAATAAAATTTACTTCTGATTTTGTGTTTTGAAGATTGATTTTAATACCTTCATTTGGTTCCTCTCAAATCCTGTATGGGAAATACCCTCAGTGTTCAAGATGTGGATGAACTGTGCTCTTGCATAAGGGCTGTAGAAATGGTGTTTGTAGAATTCTCTGCTTGTTGTTTTTTTTCCCTACTAATTCCTAATATTTAATATGGATTTGACAGTTCCTAAGCAGCAATCTGAAATCGTCATGGAAGTTTATGGGCCATAACCCAGAACCTCACTTGTCGCTGGTGTTGCTCCGTCCACAGTCCCTTCTTTTATATGTGAAGATAGGAATGTTTTCCTCACTGTTTTCCCTGTGGTTTACCACTCCACCATTCATTCATCAAGAACAATTTAACTTGTCATTTGATTGCTTAGCTACCCAGTTGCGTAAGATCCTTTTGTACTTCTTCACACTCTTCCTCTGTCTCACTATGCTGGATAACTTAGTATCATGTGAAAAAAAAACATTCTCATCCTACTGCTCCACCTCTTTTTCAGGTTGTTTATGAATATGTTGAACAACACAGGCCACAAAACAGATCTCAGTGGAACTATGTCTACCACCTATTGTCTGTTAAAGTAAGTACTTTTAGACATCTGAAGACATGAAAAATTTCCACCCCAAACCACAGTAACTCAAGTTATTAAATGTGCTTCCTTCCTTTCTAGCATGCATTTATGAGTCTTTAAGTTACACTGACATGAGGTCCAAGATACATAGTACCATGGCAAATATCTATACTTTATATATGATATACCAGAAGCTTTGCATAGAACTTTTATCTCAAGAAACAAGAAAAATTCTGCACTGCAGCCTGTGAAAGGATCCATCAGAGAAAGAAGACACCCATCAGTAGACACTGTTCTGGGCTACTGGATCTGGGGAACCTCATCTGAATATGCTGGTTTTAGATTATTAAAGTCTTAATGAAAAACAGTAAGAAATCACACTCAACCAAAACCTAAATACAATCCCAAGTGGTTGAATGATTTGTTTCTACTGCAATGGGTTTTGTAAATCACAAGATATCAAGTTCTAAAGTAAATCACTATAACATCAAGCATCAAAAATCTAACTTTACATTGGCCTTTGAAGATACTGTGGGGAGTCCCAATGAGGCAAAAATGTTGCTGATATAGTACAGGTTATATAAACTTGCCCTTGAGTAACATATTATTATTCTTTTCTTTCCCTGTCATAATTTTGCAAGTGAACCTAGAAACAGTAAGACAGTTGAGTATTAAAGCAGGACTGATACAAGAATGATAGAAAAATAGTTGAATAAATTGAAAATATGTCTTTCAAATGATTCTGTCAGAGGGGTAGCAGAGAAAAGGACTGTGAGAAAGGAAGATAAAATTAATGCCATAGAATGAGTGCACGAGTACTCTTTGTATACATTTTCCTGTGCTCATCTGAGATGAATTCAGACTTTCAATTAGTGGTTAATAACCCTAAGTACATCCCTGAAAGTAAAGTGGCCACACAGTCTCATATTAGAACACATCCACTGTACATCATGGAACAGTTTTTCTTGAACAACACTGATGTTTCTTACTGAGCATACTTTGGATTGTTTTGCCATCTAGTTAAATCGATACACTTTAGTCAATGAAAGAGTGGTTCTTCATGTAATAGCGCCCTTGTTCTTGTTACCTGGTGGTGTTTAGTTTCATCCTCCCTTCCATCTAACAGACTTGTGTCTATGCAGTGAAGCAAATAAAGGAAGAACAGGCTACATGTGTTCTGTAGCATATAGAAATAGATTAATTTCTGTTCAGAATGAATGTAGTGGTCAAAAATGCAACACTGTGATACTGTGTGTGCAGAGGGGGAGAGAAATGTGGTTGATAATTTCATAGGATATAAAGCTAAGAAGTGAGTGGCGTGAGCTAGTGATCTGTAGTGTGTTCTTTATTGTTTCATTAGTGGAGGAGCTGTTTGACTTGCCTGAGGCTTGATGTACACTTGCATTTAACTTCAGGGCTTCAGACCATGCTTACTACTGTTTAGGGTCCTGATGAATCAATCTGCCAGATGGCCAGCAGTCACGCAACATAGCCCTCCCTATGGACTGCGCAGCATTTTTTTATTGCTCTTCTTTGAGGATCGGAAAGGAGATATCCACAGATGAGGGAAAAAGGGACTCCTTGACTCTCCTAATTGTTCACCCATGCAGCAGAAGAAAGAATGTCATCCATGAATGTGTATGTTCAAGTATTGAGACTGCCCTGCCCTATCCTGCAAAATTAAACAGGTTCAGTATCAAGGGGTACCCATGGGAAGTTTAAAATCATTCAGTCAGGGTTGACCTATTTCATATATTCAACAGAGCCCCCCAAAAGCAATGCTGGAATGAACTTCAAGCAAGTTTTACTGAATGGGAAGGGGGACTTTGATCCAAAACCGCCAGTAACAATGTAAAAGTCAGTGTACTGCAGCTATTGTGGATAGGTGGGACGACTTCAAATTTCTATGTATGAGTTACCAAGTGTTCTGCAACCCTAAAAATGTCTCCAATCCATGCAGCCCTCAGAAATGCTGTTACAGCAGTTCAACACTTTCTTTTTTGAAAACAGTCTCCCATTGGCTAAAAGTCCAGAAAGCTTGTTTTGAGAAAATGGATTTAAGAAATAATTCAATGGCAAATATTTTGCAATGATTCTTTGCTTTTAAAAAACAAGCAGACAATGTGGAAGAGTGCTTTAGAAAACAGGGCATATCAAACAAACATTTCTGAAACATGTTTAAGCATGATCAAAGGAGAAACAAAGCCACAGCATAAACATGATCAAAATAAAATTACAGCTAAAAACACTTCTCTGATCTTGCAGCCAACATGAACAAGCTAAAAATAAAAACTTGGATTTTTATTTAAAACAATCAGCCACAAGAAGCAAATTATTAAAGCCCACACCTTTTTCAGTCTCCTTTTTCCAGTTGTCTTGGCTGTGAGGCTATTTCTCAGATCCCACATGACACCTTTGTACACCACTTTGTGTGCCCTTCTGCAATTACCAGCTCTGCAGACGTTTCACTGGCAGCAGCCCATTAAACTGTCCTTCATGAGAAATCTGGCTCTTTATGGAAACGACACCTTGGTCCAGCTGCCTCTATGATTTATATGCCATTGTTTGCTTAGTTAAGTAATGGAAACATGTTTTGCTTGTCTCAGCATTTCAGGTGGAGAAAAAGCTAAGGAAAATCGATCTGCATTGGTTCTTTTACAAATGTTACTCTTTAGCAGCAACAACTGCACAAATACACACAACACCCCAAGAGCAAGAAACCATAAAATTCAGAAATTGGTTTTCTAACTGAATTGTATTAGCATTTTAATGAAGATCTATAAACTCGAAGGCACAGAAATTACCTTTAGCTGTCAAGACTGAGTAAGCTGAAGGAATAGAAGCTGGGGTCACCTCTTCATCACTTGACAGGAGCCAAAAGGCAGTTCTCTCAGGAAATGTTTTGTAAAGAGTTTGAACTGGATGCCCCTATTATTGTGTATTTACGGTCAAAATTACTAATTTATCAGGTCACAGCAAGAAAATTCTAGGAAACTAGGGAAATTTTATGCTCAGTAAAACTGCAATTGCTATAATTTAATGAAAAGTACTAGAGGGTGACTGGGGCCCTGAGGAGAGGAACAAGACTGGAGAAACTGAAATTAAAAATTTAACAACAACAAAAATAGAAAGCTACTCAAGACTTCATAACCACATACACTGCCTGTCCGCTGAGACCCAGCACAGAGAGCCAAACACTGTCCTTGGAAAATCTGGAGCTGCACTCACAGGGAGCCCTGCTTCCCCCACAGAGAGGAGACTTGCAGCACCAGTCACAAGTGTGTGGACCAGAGCCCCTGCCACCGGCACGCTCAGCAAGGTCACCAGAGGACAAAGCTGTTAATATGTGGTGATGAGAGAGCTAAGTTGGTTTGTGGTTTTACACACTCCAATGCAGTCCACAAAACACCAAAGCTTTTACTGGTATTCTTTAAAAGTTCCCTCATTTAAATTCTTCAGCTTTTACATCCTTCTTGCTGCTGTTGACTCAGGAAGACACTGCAGAGTTCTTGTGGATTCACTGCTCACAGTGAAGCTCCTCAGCAACAGGATGACATCAGACTACATCCTCAAAGTGGGAGTGCTCTTTGCACAAGGGATAACTTGCGGTTATCATGGAGCAATATGAGGGTTTTGTGGTAACTTACTGTGAGATGCTAACATAGAAAGTAGTACCAGAGACAGACCACGGAGCAGAGATGCCATTTGAAGATGTTGTTTTTAAAGTCACGGGTAGCCGAAGGAGGATGCGTGGCATGCAGGCCATGCATGATCAAGCTGTCAGCAGCTATTACAGAGTAAGAAGCCCTATGGTCCTTCATTGACTTTGCAATGAAAATTCTCATCAGAAAGAATTTTAAAGACTGATGATATTTATCATGTGGTTTAACTTTGAGTCAAGCCAGACGGATGCTGAGGAACGATGATCTTTAAATAGTGTGTGACCTATGTCAGCTAGTTTCTCCTTCTTACAAGTCATATCCTGTTTTTTATTAATTTTTCAAAGATTAGCAAAGGCAATTTTGGTGACATAGATTATAAAATGCGCTAATAAGTGTAAGGTTTAACTAAGCCTTATTAAAATGTCAATAGTGAACATTTTATTTTATTCAAAACTCTTTTCAGAATTAGGAAACAAACCTTCTTCTCTGCAGAATCTGACTGCTATGTGTCAGTGGTGGCTTGTGTGAATTTTTTTGTGACATAAAGAGATTACAGATTTTCCAGGATGAAAGGTATTAGAAGTAGTAACAATGTATCACTGCTCTGTCATTTCAACACATGGATGCAGCAGCAATGTAACACACAAAAAGGCACATAATGCTTTTACTCGTGTAAATTCTTCCACGTCTCAATGCTACACTAACATAAATAGCAACAGTTCAGTCATTGTGGCTTTTCAGTGCTTTGACCTTAAGTAAAACCTGTGTATCATTCTCACCGTGACATATTAAATCTGAATTAAAGTAATGGGGTTTTTTTTTAAGGAATTACTGATTTGTTTGGGGGGCAAAAGCAAAGAAGGGCAAGTGTAGTTGGGAGAACTAGTAACATCCTAAAGCATACAGACTCCACGCTGGCTGGAGAGCTGGCAGAAGTGAAAACTTGGCAAGGTCAGGCTGGATAGTGGGCCCTGGGTGCTTCCAAGGAAGCACAACCTTAGGTGCTTAGCACCCCTAAAGTAGTGTAAATGAGTCCCAGCCAAGACAATGACACCAGAGATTTCTCTCTTCCTCTGCCTTAGAGGTATAATTCACCATATTTCGTGGGAATAACATTTTAGCTCCTACAGGAAAGAGAAGGAAGAAAATGTTGATCTCTGATGCAATTATCAGTTTCTGAAGCCTTTGTTCTAAAGAATCAACAATAGTTTTGATTCCCTGTAAAGACTAATTATATGGTGAAGAAAAGTGAATGCAAAAGTTCAGCAAAATTATACCTTAATGTTCAACATAAATTAGATTTCTCACAAAACAATGCTTATGTTCTATCCACTCTATTTAATTTAAAAGAGGTGATTATTATCTCTTTAGAGAACAACAGTCAAAATTAACACCTCTGACTAAAGCTTTAAGATTGTTGTATATCTATCAACACAGTTAACTTTAAACTGATTTACTTGTCCCTCAGAGAGAGTAATTGGGCAATTGAGAAAACCAGTGTCCATCACAGAACAAAGTGATGCTCGTAGCATATTGTCTCCATTTAGGAATATTTTAATCTCAATTTTCTATATTTCTTAACCTCTCTGAAGAAAAAGCTAACAAGTTCCAGCTAAAAGCCTGTTTCTTCCTCTCCAGTCATTTATCTGAAGCTTTTGCCATTGATGTTTGGAAATAAAAACACTAGAAAGCCTGTGCCTTAACTATGTAACCTACATCTTTAGAGCTCTGGATGAGTGACAAGAACTAAATATCACAGTCTTTATGTAAAGAAGTGATGTATTAGGGGAGGAAGTGGAGCGTGGAGGCAATGAAGACAAAAGATGTTTCTGATTTGGGGTGTTACAGACTTTTGGCAAGCAGAACCATGCAATGAGCCTGCATTTTGTAAGCTCTGAAGATTCACAGGTGTAGCACAAGTCCCTGGAGATGGCCAAGCAGTTTATAGTAGTAGATCTAAAATTCAGAAACCAAACCTATTCCACTAATGTGATTTTCTCAGGCCTTTCAGAATACTGAGATGTGTGTTTATGCCTTGGTGGAATATTCTTGCTCTTTGCCACTTGGGAATTAGAGAGTACAAGAAGGTGTCCTGAAGGTAGAGGGCTGCAGCAACACCCTCAGACAAACTCCTAACAAAGCACATTGTAGGAGGCAAATACCTGGCTCAGTCTGAGGGATACTGGGGGATTAACATGACAAGCATATTCCAATGTAAGTTAAGTAGGACAGTCCTCAGCAGTATGACTGGCAAAAACATGAAACCCCAAACTGAACAGCACTGGCTTTACAAGTACATCTTCGGCCTCCCTTTGTCTCCTGAAACCTGAATTCCTAACATTTCTGTGTCAGCTCTATGCAGTGCACAACCCTGTCTGCAGCAGGACCAATTGTCCACAGATATAATACTTTTTTTCTGCCTACAATGGGAACAAATACAGCCTTTGTGTCAAAACCCATCGTTTTTGGAAACAGGAAGAAAAATTCCAAATTTTGTACTGCCAGGTTCGGTTTGAAGTGTGTGGAAGGGGTTGTGTAGCTGTAAAAAAAAAAAATCACCTCCCTGATGTCACATCAAAAAACCAGACAGGACTGTGCCATAGTCTCAACTCTTGGTGAGGGATGCTAATTCATTTGGAAATGATCATCAGCCCATGCCAGTTCCCAAGAAGTCTTCCTGCAGACAACACTCCTGTAGCAATTTCCTAACATTTCCAACCTCCTGTAATTTAATTTCTTTGTTAAACCCTTTAGATTTGGCTCCAAAACTGAGGTGATTTGGTCAAACTATGAGAACGGTTTTGCTGTTATAATGAACTTTTACAGCCAGTGTAAAGCAACTTGACACAAAATCCATTACAGTAAGATTAATGAGGGATGGCAGAAAAGACTGAAAAAAGGGCTGGGTGAATGACTGGTTTTAGCTGATCTGTCAGTGTAGCGCTGCAACATAAAATGCAGTAAGGCATCTGTAAGAGGAAGTAAAACCCCTCAGCACAAGCTGAGGTATTCGGTGTGATAGCATCAGTTATGACAACCTCTTTCAGTAGTCATGTGAGCATAATATGTGTTTCCAACTTAATTTAACTTCAGTCAACATAAGGTATTAACAGGGTTTTACATAACTGAAATAATGAACCAGTTTATCGTTGATGTGCAACTTAATTCCGTTCGTTAAAAAAAAAAGAAAAAAGTATTTGATAGCGCAGGTGAGATGAAAACTGATAGAAAATCTTGCAACATCACCTTTTGCACTGCTCTGTCAGAAAGTTGTTCTTCTCACACACTGTTTAATTGGTTTGTACCTTAATTTTGTACAAGAAAACCTCTTTTTTATTTTTTTTTATTTAATCACTGACAGCACTCCAGTAATATTTGATGTAATTTCTGTGACTTCTGTGAATGAAAAGTTGCTTGGGGCAAAATTTAACATTCAACATTCAAATTTTTTCTGTTTTGTGAAAGCAGTGAGGGAGGACTTTGCAGCACACATGTTTGTGATACATAAACAACAAGGAGAAGAATTAACAGAAAGTTTAGCAAAGACATTTCAAAAGTAATAAAAAAATTAAATGGCATAATAAATATGGGAAACTGGAACATTTTTTTAAAGAATGCTTTCTACCAAAAAGTCTGGCCAAAAAAAAATAAAATAAAGCTGACAGAATGTCAAACATGGAACAGAACTGAGCATTGATAATGACAACCCATTTACACTACCTTGTGGAAAAAGCTGATGACTCACAAGTCCATGTAAAATATCTCATAGAGAGGTTTTGCACCTTTCTCTCTCAGGGAGTTTTCTGAGAATAGGACACAGAGACTGAAGGAGTGGGTAAGTGAAGAGAGCTGTGCCCCATGACTACCAAACTTTACAGCATGTCAAATGTTATTACAGAGCTCAGAAAATATGAATAATCTCACTGACATCAGTGGAACACTTTTTCTTACTCAGAAAGATATTGAATTTTACTCAAATGACAGTAAAAAAATCAATAAACACCAACCCTCAGATATCTGGCTATATTCACAATGATAATGTATTGTCACTGAATGCTCACAATTATTTCATAAGAGCTGTGGAGTGAATGGGAAAAATATGTAATCCAGTCTTTAAAATAACTTTTCTTCTGCTTTTTCTGAATCTGTAAAAAACAAAGCTGTCACTGTAAGCTTATCTTGTTTCTGCTTATACCACCTCCTCTAATAAAATCTTCCCACAAATCTTGCTGTGCTTACCTGAATAGAAATCTTTAAAACCTACCAGGAGGCAATGAAATACACATATGTAAAGATATGTCAAAAATACTAATTTCCATATGCCAGGAATCTAGCAAAAATACAGGCCAGCCTATCCCTATAAAAGGTAAATCAGAAAAGGAACTATTTGGTCATTATTTACTCAGAGTGTTTGTGATAGCTCTAAGTGCTCAGGAACATCACATTCTGCTGGATGTTGTACAATAAATGGTAGACTCAAAGATTTACAGTTTAATCATTGCCTTTGAAAGAAGTAATTTTCCCTGGTCACACTACAAGACCGCTCACTTTTCTAACATGAAACATTCAGCCTACAGCCACTGGTGATAGAGATCTGAGAACAGAGGAAAGAGCTAAAAAGGCTTATCGGCTGGCTGTTCAATTTTGGTGGGTCACTTTCAGCAGTCAGTTTCTTTCTGCTTTTGACTACCAACTATTGGCTGATGTATACTTTGATAAACTTTAGATGTTACCATAAACATGTTACCATGTTACTTTTCTTTTTTAAGTTGTATAGTATGCAAAACCACTTATCTACATGCTTTTTAAAAAAATCACATTTAACAGCCACCTTTTAACAAGGGTGGATTTATATCAGCCCATGGAATCCAATGGAATAGCAAGGGGATGGGATAATTTTGACACCACTTTGATACCTCAAAGCTAGACATTGAAGTCTGAGATAAGTAGTATGGGGCATATTAAAGATCAAGGGGAAAACGAAGCACCACTCTGGCAATGCAGCAAAATGGGAAGTTCAGGATCTATTGCACTTAAAGGCATCAAATGAGGGGCCATTTGTCAAGCATTTCATGTGCGTCTGTGATCTGTCCATCATATCTGATAACTGAAATTCTGTGAATTCTTGTTTATTTTCCCTGTTATTTGGTCAAACATGTGGCCTTTACAAGTCAAAAATAAGTATCCATTTGTCTCTCCCATTTGTTTTTTTCTCTTCCTGTTCTCCCTTCCTTACACCACAGTCATGAATGGAACTCCGTGGGCTAAATGATGCTGGTGGTGACATTGGTTTCTCCCTTTTGTTTTGCAGGTGTTGCCTGATGGAGCCTGGGGAGGAACACGATGAAGTGGCTCAAGTGGGGCTCAAGTGATAGTTTCTATCCTGGAAATGTGGATTTGCAGAACTAAATGAAGAAAAATCACTAAAAGTTTTTTGCATCAATTAAACTCCTGCAAATAATGAAAAGTAATCTGAGGGAAAATTACATGCCATATTAAATATAGAGTTTTCTAATTAGGTGTTTCCTCTCTCTTTTGAAGGGCAACAGAAATATTATGATGTCCACAGTTACAGCACAAAAGGGACTTCAAGATGCCACATTTGATAAATCACAGTATTTCAGAAATTACACTACAAAATCTGCAAGAAATTAACAAATCTGCATTTAATTGCAACATACGCTCCATATACATTTCTTGACCTTACACACTCTTCGTGTCTACCTCACCACAGAGTACTTAGGCTCAGTGTTTCTTAGAGTTAGGCTCAGTCCTTCTCTAGTAAAGTCCACGGCCACAACTGTACTAAATACAGAAGTTGAAATAATACCCTTGATAATGAAGCTTCATATTAGCTTTGCTGTTCTCTGCTAGTGTGACTTTTGAATTGTGCTCTTGAACTACCTGAATGCTCTATCAATGTGTTAAATACACTGTTTCCACTATGTTGTAAAAATAGGTTTTTATTACTACACAATATTTAGCAATCTAGTACCAGCCATCAGTTTGATATCAGCCATGACATTATTTAATTTTCAGAATCACAGAGGTTAAAGCTCACTGAACTATAAACAGTTGGAAACATGGAGTGTAATCCCAAGGCACAGCTCTGCACAAGCTGTAATTTAAATCATATTGCATGCTAAGCTGAAAAGGCAGTGCAGGTCCCAGAGGGCATGAATAAATCTGCAGTCACTGATTTGCCACACACATTTGTGCTGGGATTCTGTAACTGTGCAAATGTGATGTCTTCCTTTAGTGCAGAGGACCTGTCATCTACTGAGATTTGTAATTAAATAACCCAAAGAACAAAAGCAATTACTCAGCCTTACAAACATTCAGGCTGAAATATGTGTGATTTCATGAACAAAGAGAAGGGGAAGTTACAGAGACAGAGAAAAAGGGAGGCTTTGAGTCTGCAATAATTCATCTGTGTCTAGTGCTAGTGGAGGTTTTAATGTGCAGACCAGGTATTCACATACCTGGCTTACTTTGAACTAATAATTCCATCATCACAGTGAAGTGGATGTTTCTCCAGCTAAGGAGCCAATTATGCTTCCAGCTGGCTCCATGCCACCTCAGGTGCCGGCTTTGAGCAATCAGTTGTGTTAATTGCAAGCAACACTAAATGCCTTTTGGGACAAGCAATTCACGGTTCAGGAATGTTAGTGTAAAGGGGGTAGGTTCAGCCCCATTACCGAGAAAAAATCACAGAGTTTGCATAGGTCGCAGGCTAGGAGTTGTAATTTTATGGAATGAAGGAAAGAGGTGGGAACACACTGAGGGTCTGTGACCTCACATCATTAACTCTGCTGGGCATCTCAGTTACTTGGGTTGGGAGCTATGTGGTGGTTGAACCCTTCATATTTGCAGCTCTGCAGTTCTGTCCTCCCATTCCCCTGGGTCTGTCAGGCATTCTGACCCAGGCCAAAACAGGGCTAAGACACTGGTTTGAGAGAATATACCTCAGCTTCCCATGAACATGCTCTCTTTCACATTTGTTGGCATGTCCTTTCTGTTTGTTATAGTGAAAAGTAGCATTTAAAAATACTAAGAAATATTTTGATATAAAGGAAATATTATAAGGGTGATAGTAACAATGAATGCCAGAAGCGGATGGCAAAAGGTAACATATATAAAAAAATAGCCATTGAAGAAATGAAGAGTAATAATGAAATGAGCTGAGCACTGCAGTGAGTAGAAATCAGATCTTAGCTGCACTGGGGACATTGTCATGCATTATCAGCTAAAGATCTGGCCTGTTATATTTTTTAGTACATATCTTTTGTCTCACTACCTGGATAACCAGCTTCAGGCAGTTCATCTATTCCCAAGTGTTGATTTGTAATACATTTCTCTGTGAGTCCCAATACCAGCACTACTTAAAAGAACCCTGCCCACATGTTGGAGGTGATAAATGGGAAGCTCGGATTAATCATTAGAGATAAAGGGAATTAGTGTGTGGCAGAGAGTGGGAGGAACTGGTACAAACCTCAGAGTCTGCAGGTGCTTAGAAACAGCATGGAGGCTCAGGAAGTGTCTCTAATACTCTTTAGAGGCTCAGACTGTGGTGCCCCACATGGACATACAAAGAAAACTTCTCAGAACAAAGCCATCTTATTTCTCCCTGTAACACAGACTAAAACACTGCCAAACACTTTTGCGTCTGAAGCTGTGAATTTCATTAAAGTCAATGCAACTCGCTCAGCACTCTCTATTTTTGTGTGGTTGAAACCTCTATTTCTCTCCCCACCACCCCATGGCCAGCGTGTTCCAGTCACATCACACTTAACCTTTGCCTTGGCTTCTCAGAAAAGAATTTGTTTCACTCTATTCACGGCTTCAACAGTTTGGCAAACTGCACTCGAGCGCCGCACTGGGCCTTTATACTGAACACACTAATCTGATTGTTTTTCCACTCTACAAACTTTGGGTCAACAATCAAGCTGCTGCCAGAAACTAATTAATTTGCAAACAGGCCCCATTTTCACAGGGGGAGAGCTTTTGAAACCTATGTCAGCAGAGCTGGTCACACCATGGTGACATGCATTGTCATGGCATCCACTTTTCTGGGTAATTCTCCTCACTAATTTTTCACCACACACATGAACTCAAATTACCCAGTCAACAGTAAATCTCTATTGAATGCCCACCAAACTCTGAAGGTGGTGGCCTGAGAAGAGGAAATTGGTATTGACAAGGTCAACCCTCATTAAATTGATGGCTAGAGCTAAAGGGAAAAAAAAAAAACAACACAAGAATGCAAAAAGAAAATTCGGATGTATGTCATATCCCAGTGAAGGGGGCTGTAACAGACCCCCTTCTGCTTTGTTTAAATCAATTAGTATTCTGCTGTGTGATTCCTACAAGCAGATTTCTGCATTACTTTTCTGAAAAACTGGTTAGTGACTTTTGTGAACAAGAAAGGAGGCACAATTTGGTAGCTAAAAGTCATTGTTTTTCAAGCATCAGACCTGTGATGAGCTCTCACAGAGATCTCAGACATCATGGGAAACCTACTTGAATTTGTAAGGCCTATAATACAGAGACTTTGTCTTTGGCATCCTGTCACCTAAATCTGAACTCTCCTTTTGCTTAAGCTGATTTGGATCTTTGCAAAAATGATAAATACAAAGAAACCTGTGTCACATAATTCAAAGCAAAGCACAGTACAAACTTAGAAACTGAACACTATACCTGTACTGAGCAAATTATTTTTTTCTTGTTGAAATTCATCTCTAGCGAAAAAGGAGAAGCCTTTTATGAACTGATGAATGTGGGTAATATGTGTATATTTTTATTTATATGTATTTTTACATATATTTGTATGGATAGATATGATCTTTTTAACCATACATTAACTGAAAATAGTACACAAAGCTTTCTAGTAGATTATTGACACAGGTACTATTGCTTGAGTTATATACTGAATTTGTCACCTTCCTCAAGTGGATAGACCATCACTTTAAAAAACTGTCCATTACCAACTCTAAAAGTTGTCCATTGAAATAAATCCATAGAAACAAGCAACCCTTCTAAGTTAAGGAAAAAAAATTTTCTAGAGAAGATAGAATATCACTGGGACTGATAATGAGAAAATTGCAGGTGTTTTTTATCCACGTGAGAAGGGCACAGAGCTGCAGACATTCAGCATCAAGAGTGGACTCCTGGAGTATATTCATGCAGATGGGTTTTTACACAGCTCCTGCTGCTGGAGATGACAGATGAGACTCAGATTTGTTTCTCTAAAGATGACTATAGAAAGCAACTTTTCTGGGTCATGCAGTTTGCATCTGAACACCCAAATCAGATGAGCAGACTTGCCCTGTACAGAGAGGTACACTGATTTATCCAAATCTAGCACCAACCCAGAGCTTGTTCTGGATCTTTCATCCAATTGCCTCCCCAGAGGAGTCAGAGCATAGGAGATGCGAAGGGCTACACTCTCAGATCTCACTCCACCACGAGACTCACCAGGATTTACTGGGTTGCTGACCAGATATATGTTGATATGTTGACCTGTCAATTCATGATTGAAATAAAAACCTTAAAATTTGTCAATTTTAAGGCGCATCACCAACAGACCAGTGCAGTGCACAAGAGTGAGTGTAGATCCCAAACTGTACATCACTGCCAAGTCTCTGTTTAGAAGGACTATGCTGCACTGACCTGTTTGGGACTGGGTCATAGCCCACACTGCTTGTTTAGAGAGCTATGAACTTCTTTCCTAAAACTGTACTATATGCAGCAGACAAACTTCTCTGCTCTCCAGTGGAAACAGTGCACTAAGAACTCTGAGCTCTCCCATTATTTTTGATCTTATAAGCTCTATAGAGTCACAGTATGAACTGCAGGAAAGCATGGCTTCTAATCTACCCTTCCAGCTATTGTATTTTTTTGGTGTGGATAATAAGGCTGACCAAGTTAAAATCCATAAATGAGCCCATGGTTAACCATGGAATATACACATATTCTAAGTCAGGTGTTCCTGGATTTGTATCCTAACTTGCCCAAGCATATTGTGGCTATAGCTCAGACCAATAAATTTACTGATGCAAGTCTTCTTGCTCCAGGTCATATTCTCTACAGTGTCAGAAGTCTTCAAAATGTGAGGTCAAACTAGGAGAATTTTCTCTTCTGCTTCATCTTTCCTACCCACTTTTTGCACTCCAACCTCAAAACTCGTCCCTGGTCTACTTTTACCAACTTTTCATAGCTAAACAGAACAAAGACTCCTCTACAGCACTGGTATTTAATGAAGGTACTTACCTAATCCTAGGGGCACTGTAAGAGAGAAGATCTATTTCCTAGATGGATTTAAAATAATTTCATTTAGGCCACTTGATGGGAGATTATAATATTTCTGGTTGTCTTTGCCCATCATCCTCATGACCTTTCTCAAATCCAGAGAATTGTTCAGCACATTCTCTAATTGCTACATGGTCTTTCATTTCTGAACCAAATGCTTCTCTTACTTTGTATAAAGATACAGGAACAATTATCAGACAGAATGAATCAATTGGTTCAAACACGTATCTTCTGATCAAGTACTGCTTTACAGCACATACAGCTTCCTAAGCTATAACCATTTCAGATTAGTGACAGGAGAAATGTCAAGTAATAACAATAAGAAAGAGGTGGTTTTTATTTCAGAAATTCTACATTTCTTACAAGAAAAAAAAAGAACATGTTGTAATAAAAAATGTATAGAGAAAAGATTCGTTAGATTGTAATGAGAAAAACAACTTAAAATTCATACTCAATCTCTCAAATTTGGATCTACAGACTTCAGGGAGAAAAAAAAAATCCTTGTAAATTGAGTTTGTATGCCATTCTGTTCACAGTATTATGCCACCGTCACCATAGTTTCTGAACACTTCCTAGCACTGTGTTAGGTGACATTAGCATTTGTCACACATGGAATTTATCACTGTGAAATTATTTATTACTATTCTTAGCAATGAAGATAATGGGGATGGGGGTGGGAGAATGTATTGAGTGAGAAATAAGATTTTCATATATGGACATGTTTTGTTCCTGCAAGGGTCGGAGTTGTTCATGCCTCTATAAGCAGTGGTGGGAAAGTGCAGAACTCGATCCACACCATGGCCTGCATGATAGGCCGTATCAGCAGGCTAATGTGGTTCAAATATAGAAATGCATATTTTAAATGCAAGAGATCCTTTCAGGGCAGAAAAAAAAACAACGCCAAAAGAACAACAAGAAAAATGACATACCCAAAAAAATCCTCTCACTGTTTTCACTCATAAGGTTGTTTAATTATGTCCTTGTAAATTTATGGGAATGCAGACCTGGAAGAGACTTCATAGTCTACTCACTGTAGTCTCTTGCAATGTCAGGCAAGTGTGCTATACCACAAGGTACAAAGTGACACTAAAAGTGGGCTGCCTCACTGACTACTTCTGTTGGACAAATTTGCTAATTTCATTCCCACTGTGGTTTAAGACTTCTGATTTGAAGACTAAATATATTCATATGCAGTTCACACTGGTTTTGGGGTTTTGTTGTTTTTTTGGTTTGCTTTTTTTTTTCTTCCCATGTCCTTTGTTTAAATAGGTTTTTACTTGCTGGAGATTTATTGTACTTGTAGCACATATCACCTCCCTTCTCCAACATTATTTTAGTTGTATTTTAGGAAACAACCCCTAGGTACCAGGTCAGCCCCTTTCCACATCTGCTTACCTTTAGTGACATGTATTTTACTGCATGCTGTATATCTGGGTTGGGAATGTATAGGAGGTGAGCTGAACAATGGGAAACTAGGAAGGCATTCAGGGATAAGGGAGTGGCACAGCAGAGGGGGGCATCAGTGGGTATGTATAGGTAGGAAAAGGGTTTGGCGTGGCTGACCAAAGACAAATTATAGGTTCAGCAATCAACAAATAAACACATCAAAATCTCAGCAAGAGTAACTAATTTCTAACATCTTGACATATTTAATGCATTTTATTAGAGAGGTAAAAATCCTATAAACTCTCTGCAATCTTGTCTTTCTCTTGCCATACGTTACTCTAGTCTGCAATACATATATATTCAAAATTATGTGCCTGTGATGCCAGTTCTGGGACATTCTATGAAGCACCATAGGTGGAAACAACAGAAAATGATGGTTAAGGTTCTGTTTGAATGCCAGGAGAGTCAAGTCCATGTTTCCTGCCTCAGAGCCTGTGAAATTTAAGAGGGCATTTTCTTTTTTACTGAACAGTCGCTCAGCTTCTATAATTCTCATCTGCTTATGTAAGCGTAAAGTAAAGATTACCAAGGACAATAACCCCAGGGGACTAAGCACAGCTACTACTCCACTTTAAAAATTAAGCCATGGAAAGTATGCTAAAATAATATCATAGAGTGGTTTAAACCCATAAAAAGCAAGGAAATTCCAAGCCAAAGGCTGGAAAGCCAGACTGACAGTCCCTCTTAATGCCAGGTCTAGTAAAGAGGGTGAGTGAGGCCAGTATTTCTGGGGTGCAAACCAGACTCATAACACTATCTTAATGCAGTTTTCATGATTTCATTTCCTTTCAGATCTTCCCCAGCCCAACCCTGCTTTGCTTTTAAAATAAATGTTTATGGTTATTCATTTTACAAAATGTTAACAATTTAAGGCCAGTTCCCCTGTGCTCAAGTCAGAGAAGATGGGAGCAGGTCCAAGCTCTCTCCTTCCACTACTCTAATCTTCAGCTTGAAAATTGCGTTCGGTACTTTGCTTTTGCATTGCTTAGCATTTGCTCTGGTACACTGCGCTGCTGATTCTTCCTTCTTGCCTCCAGCCATGCCCTCAGCCCTTGTGACGATGTACAGTAAACGCTGTCTGTCGTGCACCAGGGAACTTCCTGGTATGAGGGGGAGCTGCTCCCACCTGCTCAGGCCTCTACTCATCTCTCTCTCTTTTTTTTTTTTTTTTTTAATTGTTGAAGCAGTTCATAGAAGCAAGACCTGATCTACACTTCCTCAAAATAACACTGGGTTCTGATTGCTCTGAACTATCAGAAGCAGCAGCACATTTAAAGGGAAACATGTACTTGCCTATAAGCAAGACTTTGTAAGACATGTGTAACATCAAAGCTGTTGTTCCTTTATAGTAAAGGACAGATCTTTTTTCCAGTTTCAGCTTTTTTTTTTTTTCCTGAGAGTTCAAAACTAGTCTTGACCCTCAGTGGGACCAGCTAAGACTGCCAAAGCTTTTTTGTGCAGAGAAACTCCATGCATGTACCAGAGGAGTCAGTAAGGTCCAGTGTGTGCAAAGACATGCCTTGTAACGTAGTACATGATTCAGTCTGGGACCTTGAACTGTAGCTTTTCATATCCAAAATGACTTCTCTGAACACCAGCTTATTTTACTGTGTTTTTGCAAATGCTCCTTGTCACATCTGGCCAACTCTGTATCAATAATTAAATATACACTGCCACAGTGACTGATGTATGGTTCCCTAGCTTCTAGATGAATGCCCTCACTACACAGCTATAGAGTCAGTCTCCCTTGTTTTATTTGGCTTGGTGACTGTTTAATTATTTATACAAAATGAAAGCTTTAGAAGCCTGTGAGTATTTAATATCTCTATAAGACTTAAAAGGTCTTTAAGGGCTGCTGGTCAGACCTTCTCCTGGGCTGGTCACAATTCTCTTCCCAAAATCATATAACTTCTATAAGAAGGTTAAGCATCTTCAGAAACTGACTGTGTGATCTCCGTAGGAACTCTGTGTTCATGATTAAATCCCAAAAGCATAACCACTCTGTAAAATACTGTCCTATTTTTATACCAGTTCAGGGCAAGACTTAATTTCTGGGAAGTTTTCAAGCTCTTCACGTGCAACTATCTTCTCCTCTCCATTTTTGGTACCGAACAGCTGTGTTTTTTGCACCCTGTCAGCTCTGACCTCAGGCTTAGTATGGAAAAAGCCATTTTAAGCTCTTGCTCTGACTGAAGTAAACATTAGCAAGGTCTTAAAACTGGATGCCTTACCACCCAACTATAAAATTCTACTGGGATGAGAATTTATCTCTGTTAGTTTGACCAGAACTGCTGTTCATCTGCAGCTTTCAATACATGTCCACTGGTTTTAACTTGGGGCTAAGCACCCTGTAGAAAGCGCCACTCAATAGCAATCCATGTCTTTACTAAAAAAACACATAAGGGTCTGAAAATGTAAGGTTCAAAAATAGTTTATACAGGTCTTTAAGAAAGCAGAGTACACCTCATCCTTCAATGAGTTTGTTTCATTAAAAGTATATCCACTTTAAATACATGCAAACATAGAGCTTCTTTTATAATTATATATTAAAACACAAATGCCAAATAAATAATCAAAGGACTGGCATGCCTGCAGAGTTTCAAGCCCAAACAATTATCATTTTTGGATTTCCCTGTTAGATGCTGAAATTAGGAGTACTGTGTGGAAAGGCTGCCAGGATCTTATCACTGGGAAATTAACAGTAAAGCCTAAGAGCCCTTAATAGGAATGTTGTAGTTCAGATTTTAGGCCAACCTTTCCATATTAGGAAGGTAAGTGCATTAAGCTGCAATGGAGAAAGAGATTTCAAAAATGTACTTAAGAATCATTCTTTGTTAAATTACGGACAGTTATGACAGTAATTTCTAAAGGTCTCAGTTTGATTCTTATCTTGTTTAAAATTAGTTTGAAATTTTCCATAGAGAAATATAGTGCAAGAACTTTACTTAGAGTTGGAAATCATCTTCACTCTGTGATATGAAAAATGCTGTCTTTCTACTTTTATGCTTATTTTGGACAATACTTAAATTCTAGAGAGCTTAAGGTCCATCAGGTTTTTTTGGTGCAAGTGTCTTCTCCTCCCCATCTTGAGCATAAAGCAGTTGTGCTTTCTGCACCCTGTCAGATGTAACCTTAGTGCTAATTTGGGAAAAGCGGTTCTCACATTTAGTGCTGAAAGACTGATAACCGAATCCACAAAGGAATGGCACATTTTCAGCGATGAAGTACAGGGGCTGTGGACAATGGCTGCACTTTCCCACTGCATAAATCCTCCTGACTCAGCTGTCATTGTGCAAATCTACTGCACAAAAGCAGATTTTCCTTGCATGATTGGGCTTTATGTCATCATGGCTATCATAACAAAAGTTGGTTATCTTTAACATACTCTACCAGGTACCAAGATAGGTGGATATGTCTATAGCCCTTTACTGTATCCTGAAGTCCAGAAATCTTGTTTATTGATATAATAAAATCATCCAATTAACAAAATTTCTAGGTTACTGCATGGACTCTAGAGCTGAAATGTTCTCACAGCAGTGCGCAGGAATTATGGCAAAACTAACTAACATGAGATTCATACAACTCGTCGTAGCAAAATACACATCCATACAACTTGTCACACACACATTTAAATATATGTATCCAATGTATGTTATATAGAGTTAATCCAGCCTGCAATAGCATCTTGTGGTTTTAATTATGAGTCAGATACTGATTTTGTTATGGATTGTATACACAGTTAATGTGATATCCATTATGATACTAGAATTTCTTGATTAGCTAATAAGAAAGTGTGTTTTAAAACATACTCTGCTTTTACACATAAAAATTTGCATGAACAGTTTCCACCAGATTTCAAAACCACATAAGAAAACCTAGACCTCAGCAGAGACACAAATAATGTGGCTAGGAATGAAAAATGTCTAGGAATAAAATATTTTGTGAATTCAAAAACAGGACTGCAGATGCAAGAAGTATGTACAGCACAAGTGCAGCTAGGTAACTCTTTAAAAGCTAAAATATATATTAACTCAGTAACTACAGTTAGTATTACTTAATTCATATGCCAGCTTTTTCAGACAATGAATTCTCATTTCCAGAATGCTCATAACCTTGTATAGCTAAAGCCAAGTGTAATTCCATTTAAGCTATTGGAATTTTGACTTCCGTAGAACTTGGATAGAATATTCAGATGCATTCTAAACTATTTTGGTGCATGAAGCCAAACCCAGATTTTCTCTGAAACTATCCTTCTCTCCTCATACACGCAAATCAACATCCACAGGCTGGATTAGTAATATCCATACAATAATGTAAGCTATTGTGCCTTGTTAAACTATTGGATATTTTGAAACAAATTGGTTTGAACGCCCAGGACCTCTTTCACTTTTCCCAAACTCTTCACAACTCTGGCTTGCTCAAGAAGCTCTGCTGATTCACTTTCTACTGGACTTTTGGTGTCCAGCATCAGAATCCCTTCAATCCAGTAAAAAATTAAAGCCTGTACAAAGCACAGTCCTGGCCCAGGCTCTGGAGTTACTTTGTGCTGATGCCCCCACAAGCCTCAAGCTTCTGTCCAACTTGCATGACTGCGTTGTCTATAGTATCTGTACGTGTTTTAAATTTAATCACACTCCACAAATCTCAGTGTAATCAAAACAAAAATGGTCCTTCATAAATCACTTTCGATTAGTTTAACTGGTCTAAGTAAGAAAAGTTCTGCTCCAAACAAAAAGAGGGGTGTATATGTTACAGATGTTGCTGGAATGAAACTGTGTAATAGTCTTTCGTGGCTAGAAGAATGTAACCAGAGAGATGTACATTTTACATACCATTTAGCCACCGGGAGTCATGCTGCTCTGTTCTGATGGGATGGTGATGCCCCAGAGTTCGGAAAATGGCAAAGTCTCTGCCCATGAAGTCTGCTGCTGTGCCAGAGTACAGTTCTCCATCTGTAGGAAGGACATAATTGTAAGCAACATTCCTCAATTTTCCAGTCATGGTAAGTCAGAGAAAGCTGTTGGTCCTATGTTCATATTACACTAATAGGGATAATGAGAAAATTACAAAGCCATATGCAATGCATTGTCATTAAAAATAGATGATTGCACCCACTTTCTCACTGCAGAGCTTAATTGTAACCTCTTGCAAATGAGCTGTATCTGCTGACTGCTAGTGCAGCCACTTCTCAAAAACATGTTTGAATTCTTTGGTTGGAACAGTGGCAGCCAGTACCCCTCGCCCTGCTAGGGTGAAGTGTATCCAGCCTCAAAAATCCTGTCTAAATGTGAAACTGCCCTGTTTAGAACAGGAGTTTGGGCTGGAGAGCTCCAGAGGTTCCTCCTAATCTACTGCTTTTTTGTGATTCTGGGAACTGAAAAATGCAGCTCATTCAATCTTTCTTCAGAAAGTCCTTAGGTCCCTTCAATTTTTGATATAGAAAATGTGTTGTTTACTGTTTATTTGGTTTGGAATTTTAATTTTTTTTTGTTTTTGTTTGGGTTTTTGTTGTTGTTGTTTTGTTTTCTTCTTTTTTTTTTTTCTTTCTTTCTGAGAAAACAGTATATTCTACAGGAAAGACAGAACCTGCCCTTCTCCTTCAGCCACCTCTGTAACCATGACACTGGCAAAGGGCAACAGCTATGGGAGAGAATAAACAAGATCATTCCCTTCTATTTTGCTCCAATGCATTTCACAGTGAACAAATTAGCTAAAAATTGACCTGTGATACTTCAGCCCATAAATGGCACATAAATGACCCAGAGGGAGATGAAACTCTTCCCAGTGTGTTGCTCCCCAGCCAGCTGGAAGTACCAAAGAGGAGGCAGAGAGAGACCGTCTAAATTCGAAGGAGCAGGTCTAGTGAAACACCTGCCAACAGGTGGAGGAACTAATGATAATAAGTACATTGTAACGAGACCCACAGAGAAGAACCAGGGATCAAAGTATAACATGCATCTTTCTGACCTTAATGTAGAGCTTGTCCATAAAATTACTCTGAAATCAAAATGCTAAAAATGCATTTTTAGGACTGCGTCTTTCCATATCTGTATGTGAAATGAGATACCCTACCCAATCCTGTTAATAAGGAATTAAAAATTATTATTCCTTCTAACTATTTTCAAGCTACCCATATTACATAGGTCCCTTGTGAAAAAGACAAGTTTGAGGATAAAATAACTCTTTCTTTAGCTAAGGTAATAAATTTTTCATGGTCATGATGAACTCTACCGTATCCTTATTTTAAAGCACCCTTTAGGAAGAAGTTTATAATTTTCATGGCAATTTTAGATATTTCCATGGTGGGACAACCAGATCCAAGCATGTCTGTTGGATACCACTGGCATTTTTTCCCCAGGACACTGACACCATGAAATTGAACCTCCAGTGGCTCTGTACCATATGGTAGCCATGAAAGGTAGGAAGGGTGAAAACATGATAGCGGAAAGGCGTGGAATTGAATGAATTCACAGCAGAGATTAGAGGCAAATAGACCAGTCGTGCCCAGCAGGAGGTGTAATCAGAAGTGAAACAGAACAGCATATCATTAATTAACGATTTATCATTCTTCTATGTCATTTTTCACTGTTTTTGAAGGGGAGACAATCACTTAATTATAGTGATTATTATGTACAGAGTATGCAGCTGAGATTTTAAAGATCATAAAATCTTTTTTGCCTGTGAAAAGGGCTTTGATGCTATGCTTAACCTTTCTTTAACCTTCATTTTCTTGTCTTTCAGTCCCTAGAGAATTCTGATAAATCAATATAAATCAAAGGGGAAAGAAAAACCAACAAAGGCTATTTTTCTTCAGTGTTATCAACAGATCTAAAGGTCAGTCAACCAAAAAAAAACCCCACAACCTATATTTAATACTATATCATTAAAATTAAGACAAATACAGTTCAAAATCATAAAATTATATATTTGGAATATTTAGAATTGTAAGGGGTTTTGACACTTCAGCTTCTACCTTGATCTATAAACACCACTGGAAGAAACGTATTTGCCAGGCTGGACTCAGCTCAACAGACACTGTTTCATCAGTGGTCATAGGGTCCAAGTTTTGCCCATAACTGGTGTCAGCACGTTGCAAATGAGGAAGGGTCTGTAGAAAACTAGCTGACCTTTCTATCCTTTCTACTATAGCCCCTCCGAGTTTCAGTAAACCTAGGCCAGTGTCTGCAATTTGAACTGATTTGCTGTAGTCATGCAAAAAGGGGATTTTGACTTCTTCCAGACAAAAATACCAAGGAACACTATTTATTTTTGTAAGGCTTTAGATAATTTTTGCTAAATTCAGGGTGATCCTCAAGTCATGTCCCAGATGTGCACATCCTTTGAGTTAGTATGATTCAAAAGCTATATGAGGATTTTGCCTCATGTCTAGATAGAAGGACATTCATCTTTGTTTCGCTGCATACCTTCTCTTTTGGACTGAAATTTACTCATTGCTGGTCTGGAAAATGATACTTCAGTGTCATGGATAGTCTTCACTGTGTTATTTCTATTGTCAGCAGTTTAAAAAGAAGTTTTCATTAACTTTAAGAAGAAAGCGGAAATTAATAATACGAAAATTGACAAACATGTCTCAGAGGGAAAGAATGAAGGATTAAAAAAAATGAACAAAATCTTGTCACTTTGTATTTCCAGCCCAGCAGCACCTCAGTTGTTTACATAGGAAAAAAATCTGTTTTACTCAAACCACCTTATTCATGCTGACACATAAATGCAAACAGAAATACGTATATTGACTTTACTTAATAAAAAGTCAACAATTAAAGTCTGTAGTGATGCTGATTTTTGGAGGGGAGGAACCATTTTCACCTGTACTGTACATAAGCAGTTCACATAACTGTGAACAACTCCCCAGGTTCACGAGATACACAGATGTTAAAACCTAAACAACACAGATTTATTTGATAAATTGTTTCTATTCAGCTCTTAAATAAGATTGCATTCTTAAGAAAATAATTTTTGTAGAGTATAGAAGTGTAAACTTTTCTTTGGAATTAGTAAGGAAGTTGAACAATAGGAATAATAGGCAAAACGAAGCCTTGAATGTCATAATTGCTCTCACTGGTAAAACAGCTCACAAATGAAATCTACCTTTGGTTAAAAGGCTTATTCACTAAAATTAAGATTTTCAGACATAAAGGTGGTTTGACTTCACTTCTTTTAAAGTCAGTATCTAAAACTTCTGAGACAGTAGAGTAATTCTAAAATTCTGTACCTCATATGTATTTAGTAGCTAATTTCTAACAAATATAATACTAAAATTTTTAATTGGTGAGAAGCCACCGCATTTCAGATCACATTAATATTTAGGGGTATTGAGTTACCTAAACCGATTTTAAAAAATGAAAAATACAATAATTGTTAACTTCTAAAAGAACATGCAAATTGTAAAAGAAAAAAAAATCAATGAGACATAGGAACATAAACAGCTTTGAGGATTCTGGATCACCAAAGCTTTTGAAAATCCTAAAGGGTTATTTCCTAAAAACAAACTGACCGATAATGTGGCAATGTTGTCTCCTTCTCTGAGGGTTTTTTCCAGCTATCTCAATTAGACTAATTGCTTTAGTCTAATACATTAAGTGATACTTTCACTTGTGATTACATTCCCTGGAAATCATACCATTTCTCTTTTCCCTCCTCCGTTGGAATACTTGCTAGTGGTGCCCAGGGATTTCTTAGTCTCTACATTTTCATGCATTAGCCCACTCAAACAGAGATTGTTTAGTTAGCTATACATAGATGGGAATGGCTGAATAGTGTCTTACATTACCGGCAACTAGTTATATCATGTTCCCAGATGGTATTTACTTTAGAGTAGGGTAGCAATAACCAACTTTAATGAACAACTGTTAAAAAAATAATGAAAAATGTTTGCAGGTGGATGGAACAAGGAATGTATACTGGAAAAATATTGGAACAATTTAATAATGATGAACTGTTTATTTTGGTTTTGTTTTGGTGTGGACTTTTTTCAAATATTACTGCTTTTTCTAGGAGAGAGGGAAAATTGAAGATCTTCTTTACACTTACAAGAGTTTATTTCAGTTGAAATACAGAATAGGTCTCCTGAGCTATTAAAGATCTGAAGTTACTTTTTGCAAATTAACCTTGGTGTTTTGCCCAAATTCCTCTTGGTGATTACACTTCACTTACATAAGATTTACTTTCTGGTTATGGTGTCAAGAACATACTCTTCCACACTTTGCAAAATCTGTTAAATGTTTCTGATGAAGGAGAGGTTCCTTTTCCCTCCTGTATTTAACCATATAAATTACCCTTCTCAACCTTCTTTTATCTTTCTGATAGTTACTTTGCATTACTAATTATAACTTTGCATTTTAATGAGACCTCAGTAATTGTTTTACATAGTTGTACTCTTAAACCTTAGATAAACCATAGTCACTTGTGAGGACAGAGTCTGGCCCAGGAGGGGCCTGGAGCAGCTGAGTTATCATTCAGCTCAGGAGAAGGGAAGAAGCAGTCTATCCATGTTCTTCTTGGTGTGAGACCTTTGTTGTCAAGAGTCTCCTCTTGCCTTTATGGCCATTCTCACTGCTTCACTCCAGCGCTACCTACTGCAGAGAGCAGTTGGACAAAACTTCTCCATGCAGTCATTGTTGGCCACTTCATTTCCTGTTCCTCATCTATTTTGGGGGAGGAAATTCTTTTCCCTTGGGCCATCATTTTACCATAAAATGCAAGGGGTTTTTGGCAGAGACAGTAAGACACTGAGAACCAGTGAACCTGGTGTACAGTCTCAGAAATATACACTCTTCAGTAAAGGATTGAAACAATCAGTAACACAATATGACTGTGCGGCAATTATGACAAGGCAAATAAAAGGTGCTTGTGTTCAGGATACAGGGTTTTAGCTTCACCCTGAGTTTTTTATAAGTCATTGAATTAGGAATTAGTCACCGGTTTTGGATGTTGAATTTGCAACATTTTCTATTATGTTGATCCACCTGATGGCTCTTACTGAAGCCTGATTCAAAACAAAAGATCATGCTCTGTCTATTCTTTATTAGAAGGAAGTGCACAAGTAGTGAAAATCACAGTGATAGGAAGTGGGCTCAAGAAAGCAAAGATGTTTTAAAGACATGAAATCTTAGCCAAGGGAAATAAGATAATCATATTTGTGCTGGACTGAGTGAAAGAAAAAAAAAAAAGGAATGTGAAAAGCTAGACGCTGTTGACTTTGCGCAGTTGCATACCGGGTATACCATGTAATACTTGCTTGTCATCATTCTCCTTCTTTATTGTATATTAAAGTAAATAGTAAAGCTATTCGCTTGAGAGTAGCTTTGCCACAAATTCAAGTCGCTTCAGGCACTAATTTATACACTGGCCTTTTACAAACACATTTTTTTCCTTTCTGTTTGTACAGGGTACAAGTTGGAGCAAGATGTGGATGTCTTTCCTGTTTTTCCTGCTAAAAAGTGTGTGTCCCCAGGGTAGCTCATCACCTGGGATCATTACAGGCTTCTAAGATCAGGAAATGAGGCACACTTAGGACTAAATTTTTGTTGCTCTCTATTTTGAATAGCTTAATTTTCAAATGCAATGTAAACGGAATAAGGGTAGGCGGTAGGCAAGGCACTAGACTAACAATATGGACAAAGTCCTGGAGAAAACAATGTACTCGGTTATGTGTCATTTCCCCAAGACTTCTGAGAGAAGAGAATGCAATTTTCTGAAACTATTTTTGCATTTGAAGTTGTAATAAATTCCAAGAAAGTTACATGTTAAGGATAAGGTTGCTACACCTAAGCAGAGTTAGGGAAAGAAGAATCTGTTTCATTCCTAATTTATTCTCACAAAACATCTTTTTGCCCTTTTTTTTTGTGAAGGGGAAGGAATAATAATGGACATAATTAATTCAGTTAGATAAGTTAAATCAATTAGATAAATTCAATCAATTGCCTTAGTTCAATTAGATTGACATAGCCCAGTTGTTCTATATTTATGTATTCCATGAAATGAAGTATTACCAATACAGAAACACCTAATTTATTTAAATTCTTTTGTTTTGGTTAGGAATGCAATTGTATTCACTGTCAGACAGACCTCTTCAGCTGAAACATCATTAAGGCCTAGACCCGTGGCTGCTTATGTATCTCCAGCTAACATGCAGGTGCAATTGGGTTCTAGATCTTCCATGGTACCAAAGCTGACTTAAGAAATGACTTATTCCTGCTCTCACTTTGCTCTCAGCTGTGCTGGTGTGACCACCAGTGTGTCCAGCCTGTAATCTGGGTGATTAAAACACCTCCACATAGATGTGAGGAGAAAAAACACTGCAGAATCAAGGTCTTGCAGGGTATAAAGCAGCTGTTGTGATACCTGAATCTTGGTTTACACCTCAAGACAGACACCTGGGTCAACTGTATTCAAAGTGAAGCAAGAAATAAATCACATGAACAAGAAATAAATTGCATAAAACAAAGTCTTATCACAGGTGCTACAAGGAAAAAAATACAGCAGAAAACTGGCAATTATTTACAGTGAGTGCACATCTCATTGAAGTTGTTACATGGCACCTACCTATTAAAAGTGAAGCTGTCAGCAGTTTGGGATCGTAAGGGCTTTTCCCCCGCCCATTTTCAAAATGTGAATCTTCCATTCTAAAAATGTTGTCCTGGGAGATGAAAAAAAAAAAAAGGAAAGAAAAAGCAATATTATTTGATGAAAAAACATTAAAAAGTAAGTTGAACTAAGCAGAGTGCAGTTCATGTGATTCATACTGGGGTTTGTGGCTTCAGGGAAGTCAAATTACACCAATTGAGGATCTGCTAAAAGTGCCCACCTCCTAATCAGTATGTCCTGAAGGCACAAATACACATGCACAGCTTGTGTCTCTTCTGTTCTACTTCACATATAATTTACATGGGTTTGTTGAATTCTTTTTGCTTTCACTGAGAATACATTTGAGTAAAAGTAACTGAAGAAGCAGAAAATTGAAGGTTTTATCTGAAAAAAGATATTTTTCACTCATTATGCTTTTCTGAAATACCCCACAACATAATTATGATGCTAAATTCTGCTTTGCCTAGCCTATTAGCAAGACTTAGTATATCATACATCCTGAAATTCAATTCTAACTGCATCAGGAGAGCTTTTCAGCATTATTATTATTCAGTAACTTGCAATGAAACTTTTAAAATATACAAGCTGAAGGCAAAGCATATGAGGATTTAAACTGAGATTAAAAAGGGCCTCAGTCAACACTAAGTCAAATGGAGGTCAGTAAGCACAAAGCAATGGGCTTTTCAGTACATTTAATTAGTTAATTTAAACTGGGGGACCAAGTCTGCCAATTAATTTGAATAGTGTGTTTATCTTATGTTTTGCACTGAGAGTAAAACCAGAAGAATAGATGCTTTTTGCACAGAAGACGTCTACATTCACAGAATTGTGGAGGCCACACCAAACCCGGAAATTTCCATTTCCCACCTGCACTGTGGCTAACTTGCGTTGATACCTAATTAAGTCAAGAAGCCCCTGCCTTCCCTATCTTGCTCATCCATACTGAACCCAGGGATGGGCCAGGCTAATGACCAACAAATGATGTTATTTTAAACCTATGGAGTCCATGTTTCTGGAAGTCACAGGCTACAGTTTTTATTCCAAGCTTGTTCAATTACATCATTCAAGCAACTATCTCTGTGCATTTATTACGTATTTTCAGAGGAACATCAGATGCATTTCACATTGCATTCCATTTCCTGAAGAAAAGGGTGAAGGGAAAATGGACTGTTAGCTGGATAGTCATCTGGTGGGGCTTACTGCACTATAAAATAAAAAGGTTGGACACAGCATCATGCAGTTCGATCCCAGAATTCAAGATCAGTCTCCTATGGCATGTTCTTGTACATGTAGCCTGCCTGATTATATTTATACAGTCATCCTGTATCAGTAGTGTAGAGTATTAAATGTCCTTCTTTCCCTTTGTCTTTCTTTTTATTTCTTAATAGCATAGGCACATTCCTTGCTTCTCTCCAGTTTTCTGCCTTTGCTCTTTCCAACCAGAAATGAATAAATATCAAAAGGAAAAATGTTCTTCGAATTCTACTGTAAGGTCCATACCTAGACCTTGTACAATAAATAAAAGCAGTAAATTGAAGAGAATGCTAGACCTCAACTGCAATAACAGAAAATGGCACTAATGTTACAAGCTATTATTGAAAAATGTTATTATCAATCTATGTTTTCTCGGCATTTCTTCTTAGTAGATTGCAATTGCTCAACCTGCACACCAATGGATATTTGATAAGGCTATAAAGTCAGTGGCATGACAGTTGAAGCAGAATATATTCCCAAGATAATCCCATGTGTCACTTTAAGACAAATAGGAAACAGATGTGGAAAGTGATTTGGTGTAGGAAGGATCTGATTTTTGACTGTATTCTTCTGGTTTATGTCACTGTAACTCGACTGATATTGGTGTGTAGCAGGCAAGAACGAGTAGAGAAGCAGGTCAGGGTAAGTCAGGGATGACCTAGCCTTCTCTTTGTGTTTGTGGAATAAAACATTTGAAATAAGAGGCATGACATGTAAATCCCACAGTGTTTTCGTACTTCAGATAAAATGAAATGAAGAGACATGTACTGTAAGTTTCCAAATGTATGGGCAAGTAATGATGACAATAAATACATCACTGTTAAGTGCCAAACAAACATATCCTGGTTAGTGTGAGGCCCCAAGGAGTTTTGATAAACGTGCTATAGGAAGTCTCACCTGTCACAAACAGGGCAACTTGCCCAAAACAGCCTTTTGGGTGCTGAAGTCAAACTACTTCTGTCACAAACCAACAATAAATACAGGGAACAGATGAATAAACTCTTTTCTATAGGATCCTCACCCCCATTTTGGAAATCTAGGAAGCAATATGACTAGTACTTGATGATACCAGTCACTGGTCTGTGACATTTGCACCAAAATTATGCCCTGAGATGCCAGAACAGAAAGAGATGAGAAGTCAATGTCAATATTTCAAAGTAAAATTTCACCTATTCATTTTCAAGGTGTACTTGATCATTTTCCAAAGAGTTAATCTCTGGTCAGAAAATCTGGGCTATGCTCCTGCTGTTTTAAGTCCTGTCCACCTAAATTACACCTGAAGACCTGTGTGTAGGCAGCAGGGAGGAAGATGGCAGCTCTTGGGAAATGACTTGGCAGCATGATCAGTCTGCCTGGAGATAGCAAAGACCAAGGCTCCACTCAGAGATTTATGGGCTCTTTTGATTGTGTGAGTGTGTCCCTTTTTGCACAGTACAGACAACAGTTGTCAGCTAGAAAGAAGGCACACTGTTCTCAGAAAAATTCTGATCAGCTAATAATTTTGCTGCTTCTTGGGTTTTGCAGTTAATTGAATAAAAAGAATGGTACTACAGTGAGTCAGCAAATGCCTGAGCCCCAGACAGCAAAAATCCCTGTGTATTCAATGCTCCAAAGTTTTATGAGGGCTATTATAGAATCAAAGACAGGAATTCATGACAAAGCAAGATTGCCAGGTGGGAGGAAAATCTGTAGAAATGCAAAAGTAAAAATAATAAATAAATAAATAAATAAACAAATAAATAAGTGTTCCAATGGAAGGTCTTTGTGACTCAACAATTAGTCCAATTTATTGTCTACAACCATTCATTAGTTGCACTAGCAGCCCAAAAGCACATTACAATGTACTTCAAACCATTTTTATGGATCCTCATAGCTAAACCCCTTGCTGTAGCATGTTTTATGGGTTATTAAACCCTAAGTTTATATCTCACTGATGCTTCTTTTAATCCATAATAAAACTACTGAAAATTAGATTGTTTAGGTCTTGAAATTTCACAAACTCATAAAGACAACAACAGACTGCTGGCTCATGGTATGGCATGAATTGTTTCATCTAGTAAATGCCTTGCATGGTAGGAGATAATGCATTTGGCTCCTTAAAACACATGTTTTCCTGTAGCACATAGTGTGATAGATGGCAAGACTTAGCCAGAAAGAGCTACAGTTCAGTCCTGGAAATGAATGAAAAAGGTCTTGTGATTCCTGATGATCTGCCACTTCAAGGCTCCAGAGACTTGCTTTCAAACAGCTGAAATACAACTGAAATAACGTGTCATAATCATGATACTCTGTGGTGACAAGACATTGCTTTTTGACTAGACATTTCATATCTTGTTATTGAATAGCTTCAGTCAGTCAGTGTGCCAATAAAACATAATGTTATATTTACATAAACATACATATACCAACTGTATACCCATTTATACATATATATGTGTATTTCAGTATATATATATATATATGCACCCAGAATGATAATTTCTTAAATGATTTTTTGTATGTCTGCCTGCATTTAGCCTATGCAGGACTGTCTCAACAAATCAAGGATGAACAAGAAAGGTGAGAACATACATTAGTTGTTATTGCTAAATATTTGTCTTTTATTTTCCAGTTTAGTGCAACTGCCTTGCAACTAAACTTGTGGTTAGTGGGGAAGCATTGATCCACCAGTATGGACAGCACTGACTGTTGAATTTCAAGGTTATGTTTGTTCTGAACCTTTTCTGAAAATTCTTACAGAAATTCAGAGTCTAATGCAGCAAACCACTGCTGGTCAGTAATGAATAACTTCAGTGAAAGAAAATGATCTGAAGACACTTTGTTGATGGAGTGTGTGCAACTAGAGTGTAGTAAGTGGGTATTATGGTTTAAATTATAAGGTATGGAATGATAGCACTGATGTTCCCCAGCCAATGAAGTGAAATTGAAGGAACTCATATCTTTACCCTTGTAATCCCTAAACCATAAACAGAAAGGAGCACATCTCCAGGGTAACTTTCAGGGACTAGTTGATCTCCACAACAGGCTGTTGAACAAAGAATGGTCCAGAAACATTTCCTGTGCCAAGAGCCTTACCAACTATCACAATCCTTGTTTAATAAAAAAGATAGAGTTGGCCTTAGCTATGAGCATTTTTGATGTTAACATTTCCCTTGCTGTTTTCACAAACTCTTTTGTGCTATGATAAAGCGTTTTACTAAAAAAAAAAACAAAACAACCAACTAAACAAGAATAAAATAAAAAAGAGAAAAAAACAAACCACAAAACCCCAAGCTAACACTCTCCTCCCCAAAACCCCAGAAAAAAATAACCCCAAAAGATTTCCAGAGTGCCTGGAGTATGACAATGAACCAGGAAGGAGTATCCATCTGGAGGATTTGAAAGCCAATGACAATGTCTCTTAACTGAGTCAGAAGTTGCTGGCATTGAAATATTGTGTTCCCTGTATTATTCAGCATTGTGAGTACAAAAGGAAAAGCTCCACTTTCCACTCAGAGAAAAACTTTCACACTTGTTAAGGTTTGGATTTCTCTCCTCTACACAGAGCATTAGTTGGGGTGGTTGAATTTGCTGCCGTAGTCACAGTCAGAACGTTTCTCTGAATGATGATTCAGAGCAGCTCAGAACTGCAGTTCCCAAGGGCAAGATCTCTCGTCACCAACTGCAGAGAAATCCTCATATGAATTTAGGTCTGACCTAAGAGTTTTTCTGAAAGGAACACTGCAGAGGCAGCTGATTGGAGACACCTGACTTTGAAAAAAAAAAGAAATTGATGGGTTTGCTCTTTGGTGTTATTCCCCCCCCCCCCCTCCTTTTTCTTGTCCTTTTTTATTTTTTCCTTCTCCCTTCCAATATATTAATTCCAGTGTTTTGATTTACCTTTTGCCCAATACAACTTTCTGTGCACACATTTTGTTACCACACCAAGGATATTTCAGAGACCCTTTTAAGTAAATTTCATGAGAAATGATTTATTGATGAATTGTGTTACTTTTCAAGAATAATTTTAAGTGAAACAAGTGTACAGGATATGGCCATGTTGTTATTGTTATTATATTTCCTATTTCACACTTAATCTATTGAGTCATGAAAACTGTTAAATATGAGGACTTTGGTTTCAGGTTTGGGAATCATGCTGTTATGAAACTTTTAATGAGAAACTTTTATTAAATTCATCCCCATGGAATGCTTTATTTTTAAAAAAGTGGAAGTGCAAATAAATATAATGTGAGAAATTATGCAAAAAATACAAATATTAAACCAAATGTAAATGTTGAGGCAAGTGGTAACCATTGGGGAAATAGGTGAAAAGTGATTGAAGCAATAATGCAACTGTTTTAAATCATTAATTATTAAAAAAAAAAGAAAGGAAAAGAAAAAAGGAAAGAAAAGAAATGCACACAATGGACTTCTGACTTTTAGTCACCAGACTCCATTTCCTACATGGGTTTTTACCCACACACATCTGGGGGACACTGGGCTCAACACCTTTATTACGTTTTGTTTATTCAGCTTGAGGCTTAGCAGAATTATAGTTACTCAAACCTGGTTTAAATTCCTGTGGGAAATCACTTTAAGTGACAGATCTTTAGCGAAATGGTATTCTCAAAGAAAGTTCTCCAGCTTCTGTAGGACCCAGAACTGAAACTCTCTTGGATTGCTGTGCTGTGCTGTGCTGAATGGAGGAACTTTGTTGAAAAGCATTTACCCAGTCATGAGGCCCTAAGATCATCTCCCAAGCTCTAACCCTCAGGCAGTATAATCACTTCAAGACCTCTCAAATAGTTACATTATCCTGTGTCCTCTTCTTCAGACTCAAGAGATAGTCTTTCAACTAAACCACACTACTTGTAGATATTCACTGACATTTTGGTTCCTGGAAATCTTATTTCTGATAACGTTGTGGGTTTCTGTGGCTGGGTTTTGGTAGGGGCAGGGCTAAAGGGGTGGCTTGTGTTAGGTAAAAGATAAAAGAACTGTTGAAATGATGACAAGCTCTATGCTTCCTTCTGTAGATCAATGGAACAGAACTCCATTTCAACAGAGCTCTTGGTTTCTCTTTCTTCTTTTATCCCTATAGGTAATTTCTCCTGGAAAGTTCTCCTAGTTTATGGTCTTCAGAAGATGCTTTAAGACATAGTAGTTGACTCTGGAAAGAATACGTTTTGAAAACTAATTCCTAGGCCTGAATTTGGACAACTCACCCTCTTAATAATTCTCTTTCAGTCAAATATCAAATGTCCCACATTACTCTGCTTTCTTTTGAAATGAAATCTATTAATATTTATTGTTACCATACACCTTTGCAAAAAGAGAAATGTTTCATATCTATCTATGTATCTCTCTATGTATGTATGTATGTATGTATGTATCTATCTATCTATCTGCATAATTATAATTCCATTAATTTAGTGAAAGGGTAAACAACCAACTGGGCTTTTCAGGAACAGCTGGTTCAATCTATTCTTTATTCCTAGTTTATGATCAGTAAGTGCTTCTGCTTCTGACTGGGAGACAAATCAAGTGTCAACGTCAAACAGTGAAGACTTGTTCACACCTGAACATACTAGTCTGCATACTAATATTGGTATTTATATGAATAATAGCCTCTTTCAAATCACTGCACAACATATGTAAATAAAAGGAGGGCAAGCACAGTCAAACTGAGCAGCTGTTCAAAAATTATATATATGTTTGTGAACTTGCTTTTGCAATATTTCACAAACTAAAGACAACAGACTTACCCGACTTTCATGCAACAGATTTTTGGGTTCGGTTCTCTGTTTCCCTCATTGTCATCTACTTTTTTGCACCAATTTTAAAGATCTGCCTATTTTGGATGAAATGTTCTAATTCTAAAGCAAACAAATGAGCAGACACGGATTTCATTATAGTGGCATTATACTATTTATCACTTCAGAAAATATAAGAGTGATTAGAAAAAAGAAAACAATTCAAAACAAACCAAACACAGTTAACATGAATGACATGTTAACCTTGAGTGATTAGTAAAGACACCAAAAATGTTAGCCCAGTGGTATAGCAGACACTAGATATCATCAAGGATATTGAACAATTCTCAGAGGACACTGAGAATTAGAATGCCTCTGTATTGCAACTTTCTGGGTTGTCAAGTGTAATACATCACCTAAAATGACTGTCTGGCTCATGTAGGATGACCTCTGGAAATATTACCACCATACAATGACTGTCTGTTCCAGTCAAGTTATTAAGCAGTCTGCATATGTAAGAAATAATATATACAAATCTAAAACCAGTACACGTCATTGAACTACGCAACATAAAGCTCTAAGTGTTCTTATTCTTACCCCCAACATATTTTCCATTAAAACATTTGGAACAGATTCTAATTGCTTTAGCAGATTCTACTATTATTTTAAATAAATTATCAGGCCATGCTCTATTACATGATTGTACAAGTTTTCTATGGTTATTTTTAGCATTCAAGACCACTGCTTTCCCCCTTTGTCTTCTGGGTTTCCTGTATGTTATTAGACTGTGGTGAGGTCAGGCATCAGAGGAAATAACAGCAGGGTTGAGTCCTAGACCCAATGTTTTATGAATTACTGAGCATCAGTGATGTAATGGCAATAAATCTAACCCAGTCTCAGTCTTGTGTCCCATTGTAAATAAATGAAGTTAGCAAAGGTGTTATTTTATTCAAGAGCCTTCCTGACGAGAACAAAAATGTTTCTCCTGGGGGATTATTTGTAAAATTGCTTCTGTAATTAGGGTGCTGTTTAACAAGAGAAAGGTTCTCCAGTTTTCCTGGGGAACTTTCACATCTGAGTCAAGGGTATCTTATTTACAACACAAAAACGACTGCAAATTGGGAAAGCAACATACAGAAAGGACTTAGTCAAGTGGAGTTAACATATAAGCATATGGCCAAGATTTTCTAATTTCCCAAGTGATTCTGCATACTCCCGAGTTGGGCACCCAATCTAAAACTTGCTCAAGGGCTCTGATTTTCCCCAAATACCTTCTTGGGCAATTTAAAATTCTGATACTTGAAGCTGTTAGTCACTTCTGAAAATAAAGGCATATGTCTGCATTGCTTTTTAGTGTAACTGCCTTCTAATTCCTAGCAAGAAGAAATCTCTATTATGAGCACACGTCCTAACTAAAGGCTTCAAAAATTTGGCTCAAAATGAGTGACAGAATAAGAAGCAAGTATTGAAAAATATGAATTCTTTCTCCCTATTATAAGACCTTGTGAGCATGCTTTCAGAGTATTTGTGAAAGTAACAAAGGAACAGAGAAGTACACCACAGCAACTACTGTAATACTATTGAGCTTTGCTTTTTTCTTTAAGATACCGCAATCTATTTGTAGCATTTCACTCAGAGGTGCCTATAAAGCATTGTCTAGCCCAGTGTTTGATACATATGCAAATTTAATAAAAACCCCACAAACAAAGTCTGAAATACAGAAGCTGAAATTCTGAACCTTTGGGCAATTCTGCTTTTCCCGAGGCAAAGCTTAGATTTAAAAACCCTGCAACAAACACTTATCTTTCTTCTTTGTTCCCTCCACATGCTTTCAGTGTGACACCACCCAGCCCTTCTGCAGCCTCATTTGATTTTAATTCATTAGCAAGAAATAATATCCTCAGATTTTAATAGCTGGTATTGCATTAGAGAACAATGTATTTGAAAAGGTAACTTCTACTCCGCACATGGAGACATAACTAACAGTAGACATAATTATAGCCTCTCTCTGTGACAAGTTGCAATTATTCCTCATGGCACTGTGTTTCAGAGCAATGCATTTCTCACACTGCTTGGTTTTTGGTGTTGGATTTTTTTGTTGTTTTTTTTTTTTTAATTAAAAAAGTCAAGAATGTTTGATATTCTTTTCCCAGTGCAACAAAAACTTCGCTAACACAGTAACAGATGGATTTAAGTGGTTTTGATTCAGGGTAACTGAAAAAAGTACATTAAAATTCACTTCTTTATTCACTATCTTGCCCGCCTTTCTAGCACCCTGGAATCTCCACAAGAGGAGAGAGAGTCAGTGACACTGGCAGGAATACGTGGTACACTCAGCTCATATGTCTATATATGTACATTCATAAACAGGAATGCACAGCATAAGTGAGGCTAATCAGCATCCAACCAGATAACTCAATTACTGATATTTGTATTTCTGAAGAAGAAATGCAGCCTTTCATTTAACAGAACTTTGGCTCCAGATCCTGGCTCCTTGTGTAGCATAGTGTAGTGTAGTGTAGTATAGTTTGGTATGGTTTAGTACAGCATAATATATATTGGCTTTGCTGGCTAAAGCAAACTCACAAACACACCAACCTTTCACAGGAAAAAAACTAGTTCCCTTTAAAGTTCTGCTTGATTTCTGCATAATTTTCTGCAGCAAACTTAATGGAATCCAAATGAGAGTTATGTAGTTTGTGGGGGTTTTTTGTTTGTTTTTTTAATTTTATTTTATTGTTTTCTGAGAAAGAAAGCTGACATTTAGATTACTCCACATTTCACCAACCACCACCAGATCACAGTAACAGTGAGAAGGAGTCATGGTCATGAATTGGGTTATCCAGGACCTGTCTGTGCTCTGCACAGAGTTAAGCAGTAGCAATTCCTTAAGTAATAGGAATAAATGATACAGGCTACAACTAAGGACAGTGCCATCCCAAATGTGGGGTGATCCCTGAGACTTTCATGCAGACCTTCTCAGGTCCTGCTCTCAGAATTCAGCACTGAGCCCACTGAAGTCAAAGAAAGATTCCCTTCAAGTTCAGTCAATGCCAGAGGTATCTTTCTTATATCCCTTGCCATGTTTACATGTTAACTCAAGGTCATGGCAAATCCTTCCAAATGACTATGAATTAAAACAGTTGTTCGCTATCACCATCAATTTAAAAGGTTTGAACTGATGAATACACAACTTCTAAACTTGCATCTGTACCATCACCCTTCTGCTTTTTGTCATCATTAAAGTGATGGCAATAAACACTGAGAAGAAAAATCATATGTGTTCTTAATTCATTCTGATTACTTGTTTTACAATATCTGACTGAAATTAAAGCTTCATTTGCATTTATTCAGATAAATGTTAAATGTTCAACTCCCCTTAGTTGTTGATCCTTGAAATGTATAATTACATACAAATTCATGCATCCACAAACAAAAATAATAAGACCTGAAATATTAATGATCTTCCCTGCTGTGACATATCACCTTTTTAATCTGTTATTCATAAACAAAGGCACCTTTGGACAACGATTTGGGTTGTCTTCTCAGCAATGCTTGTGCAATCCCATTGAAAGCCAACGGAACCAATGAAAAAATGTCAGCTGTGGAGATTGTCAGGAAGAACAAATATCAGAAGGATCCAAATGTGTTCTGCACATCCACAACCCAGATGCAATTTTTAAGTCATTGGGTTGCTTCTTGTTTTAGTTTTACAACTGGAGTGTTTCCTTACCAAAACTTAGCCCTGGATCTGGAAATATTGAGTTTAATTGGTAGGTAAAAAACCACATCCCTTTGTATTTATTTAATGAAATCTTCTCAGACCATCTGCAAGATAATGCTGCACCATTTTCTATCACCTTGGATGTAAACATTTCAAGAGGAGAAGGTGTTTGTGCTGTTTGAGGCACCTTCTGAACTCTGCTGAGCTTATCTTCTCTTAGAGATGAAACTTTGTTTACCTGAGATTTGAACACATTGATTACAGACTCCTGGGAAATAGGAGACAGTTTTGGAAACATTGTCAACTATAATTGGTTCCTGAAATGTAATTCCCTCTGAAGGGGGAAGAACTCAGAACACTTTTCCTTGTAGGAAAAGTGACCAAACATCTGCAAAGGTACTGGAGTACCCTTGAAAGACAAGTCTCATTAGGGCCAGCAAGGTCTGTTGGTTCCACACGGCACATCTAGAAATGCATAGAGATTCATAAGGATGAAATATATCTTTCCCCTTTCCTTTCCTTTTGTATGGAGGCATTAAAATTAACATTTAAAAATGGAATCTGAAATATAATAGTTCAGCTGTCTTCCTGTTTCAGGAGGTTAGTGGTAGCAGAGAAGTCAAATTGCAGGATTGGCATTTTATTCTCATATCAACGACTAAGCATCTGCTCCCAAACCCATCCAGTCCATGGCACTCTCCTCTCATGTTTCAGTGGCCTCTGAATCAAGACCTCAAAAGGCCAGAATCTTAATCACTTTTTGCATAGATTAAAGAAAGACGAATTTTAGAACTACATTTCTGTCTGAAAATGTTTTATTTGTCAGTGTTAGAGAGAAAATATCATAATGCTGATTGAAAGCAGCTAGAATAGACCAGAACAACTTGTGTTTTCCTGTGTTCACTGTTTCCTTCTGTATCTTTCCACAGAAAGTAATTCTGGAAACACTAATGCAGTACATCTTTTATAGATCAAAAATAAGATTGTAAAGTAACAGTAAATATTTTGAAATTGTATTTCTTTTTTTTTTTTTATGAAAGAGGTCAGTGCCCAGTAACAGTCAAGGAAACCCACAAACAAACAAATTTCATGTTAGAAGTTTTTAGGAAAGAAATAAATAACAAAACCAACAGTGTCTTTGCACCTCTATAAATGCATGACACTTTTGCATTTTCAGTACTGCATGAAGTTACAGTCCTATAACTCAGAAAACATGCACACTGGAGGAGATATGAAGAAAAGAAGAGTGTTCTCAGTTTGTTCTAAAATGAGAAACTGGCAGGCAGAAGGTTTACAACAAAATAAAGGAATGCTCCTCCCATGTTGCAATTTGTAGGGCTTTGGGTGGTGTGCATACTTAAAAGATATATAAGCTCAAGAAATGCCAGGACTAATTCACAAAAAACCAAGTCATTGAAAAGCATTAAACATAGAGATTCCACCCCTGGTTCAGGAAATCCCTGAACAACGAGTGCTGGAGCCTGGGAGACTCTATCACTAAGCACTGCTGCATGCTCGCCACCTTATTCTCCTCCCCTGGCATTCATTATGGGACCTGGTGAGAACCAAGATACTGGGCTAAATGAGCCTTTGGTCTGAACAGATCTGACTGTTCTTATGAAATGAGGCAGAGAGAAATTAGGTAATTTAGCCAAGAAATCTATGCCAAAGCAAAAAGCTAATGTTCTAGTTCCTGAGCCTTGTTCAGTGACATAAACAAAAGTATATAGTCCTGCCTCAAATCCCAGTAAAGCTAATGGCAACTGAGCTTACTCAGCACATGTAAAGCTATGCACAATGTGCCAAGTAAAATTGGTAAGGACCACTTGTGATGGGAAGAGTACATCAGCCTTTGTGCCCAGTTAGCCTTTAGTCTCCCAGCAATTCCCAAGGAATATTTCTGTTGGACTCCCAATGCACCAACAAATTGCCACATGCAAATAGACACTCCACTTGTTTTTTATTCATTGGAGTTTTACAAGAACTAGCAGTGGAAGCAAAAAATCCCTCTCACAGATTTCCAGCTCTAAAGCAACTTAACACTAATCAACTAAACAATCATATAAACAAAATTTTAAAATAAATAGATCATTTAGTTTAAAGATCAGATAATGCATACGACAGCATTTCATTAAGACAACTTTGGCTTTTTTTTTAACTTACTTCTATGATTCATATACAGCCAGTGAGATTCCTATGACAATATTATTCTAAAATGTTCCCATCATTTCCAACACTTATTAAAATAATCTAATCTACTTCAACATATTGGAGGGAAGAAGAGCTGATATACAATTATCCTCTTCCCTAAACTGTCCTTTGATTTGGTTTCAAGGTTCAAAGATCCACCCAGTTTTTGTGTTAATAGCCAGCACTGATGTCACTGGGAGAAACAGAACGGAAGATAGAGGTGGAGGTTGAGTTTGAAGATAAATTTAATAAAAACATTAGAAACCACTGGATAAGAAAAGCAAACAAACATCCAACAAGTCCACCTCTGGTTTCATAACTCTTCCTTTTTTCTTGATGTATCATAATATCCTTCCTTTCCCTTTTTAATCATGCAAACTAACAGCTGTCTTTTTAAACATTTTTAGACTCAACTTCAAGTGCCACACTCGATACCATATGTCACACATTTCCTCTCCTTTTTTGTGAAATGGCTTCAGATAGAATGGTTTAACCTTATTTTTCTGCTGGTTTGTCTTTTGGTATTCAGAAGCCTCTTTCTATCTTAAATGTCATTCATTTTATGTAGTGTCATCAAATTTAGTCATGGGTTGCAAATTCTGCACTGTTAATCTTTTTAACTAATATAAGAAATTAAAAATTCATTTATTACATGATGAGAATGCTTGTTCACATATCGCGTGTAAATCAGAAAATTTGTGGCAGAAAATTACTAAGAGCAAATTGCAAACAGAAAGGGAAGTAACAATAACAGGATGTAAAATAGACCACACTTGCTTACAATGGCCGTATGCTTTTTTCTTTCTGCTGCATTTTCACTTTTCTACCACCATCTACCACCTTGCCATCACAGTACTTTTCAGCCATTTACTTAATTTTCAGCATGGGCACTCGATCTACTGCCTAAGAATACAATGTCTATGGAAGTACAGCAACTTCTAGTAGACTTACATGTCAAGAGTCTGAACATTAAAATCTGACTTTGACAGCATACCTAAGTTGATGTTGTTTTCTGAAGGTTGGTGTGGATTGTTTTAAGTTGGACAATAATTTGCCTCAAGTCTTTTACAATTAAATTGTAACTGAAATTTCATACTGCTTCCTGATTTCGTTTCTTGGATTCAATTTGTATAATTTTATTCTTTCTAGTTCAGAGAAATGTAAATTGATATCCAGGAACTTTTCTGAAATGAGCTGCTTCTGAGTGATTGCCTCATTTTATTTTATAAGTTTTATTTCATGGACACAGACATCTCAGGTACAATGGTAGATGTGAAAAATAAGCACTGTTTCTGAAGATGCAGTGTTCTCTCCATTGGCCAAGCATAAGGCTGGATCATTACACCAACAGAATAGGTTTCAGGTGAATTAAATCAGGTACAAGGACTTCTACCCTCCGAAATTAGGCTAGACTTAGGTAATCTAAGCCTGGAGGGAATAAATTATCTTAACACCAGGAAAGAACAAAATCTGGAACGTCTCAAATCCTCCACCATACTTCCTTGATATTATTTCTTCATCTTTCACACTGTCTTCTTTTCTCCATTTCATGACCCAGTGTTCTCTGGTACTATCAGCAACCCTAAATGTCACCCCCTTTCCTATTTTAAGTGTCCTGCCTGTGATGCTGCCTATGGAGAGGCTATAAAACTAAAAACTAAGTTGTTCTTTTGAAGCATCAAGATGCAGAAAGTTGTCAGATTCAGTATGAACAAGCTCCCTGAAAACATTGAAATAATTTGGTCAAGTTCCTTCTGAATGAGTGTTGGAGACTGTATTTTATAAAAGCACCTTAGTGTGCATTTAACTACATACAATTACACAGGTAATGAATGTTCTAATTTGGCACCTTGGCACCTGAAGTGTAATCCTAGCTCTACAGAAATCAGAAAGTAGCCAGTGATCACAGTGCATCAGATTTGGTTTTAAAAGCAAATTTAAAACCAAACACAGTTCTCACAGACTTTATCTCCAATTGTTAATGGAAAATCTTGAAAATATGTTGCAATCTCTTTTTAATGCAATAATCTGAAAATCTAGCTATTGAAATGAAATTCAGCATTAATTCCTTCATGTATGTAATGAGTGGCAGCTATCTATGCTTTTTCTTACAGTTCTTCTCATCTCACCTCTTATCAGATGGTTAGTACATTTAAAATCCTCCTTACATCCAGCGCTACCTGCCAAATCTAACCCTATTTTTTCCCTATTTTACATACTGGCTTCTACTACAACATCATTTCTGCTCTTTAGGTGAAATCTCGGGGTGAATTTTCTTGCAGTTTATCATACACTTTTATAATTTATTTTAGTCTTGTCAGCCTGGAGGAGTCCAAGTGATTTAGTAGTAATAGTCCCGAAAGAGAAAAAAGCAACTAGGGAAGCTTGGGCTACTCATCACAATTATTTAACTACTGCTCCAGTTTAACTCCTGCAGTAATTGAAATCTTAATTAGCCCCAAAGGACAGTGCTTTTATAAGTTTTAGAAGGGTTAATTCTCGATTTATTTCTGACCATACTGCTTACTACTCAGACAAACAAATAAGAAAAATGTCCTACTTGTAAATTGAAAAAACAACCTTTTTTTTTTTTTTTTTTTCTTCCCAACAAAGGAATAATTCTGGACTGGGATTTGATTTCTCTTACTCAAATGGGTCATGTGACGCATGAAAGTAATTGCTTCATATAAGTAAGATACTGGACTTTTTGTAAGCAACTGAAATCTTTGGCTTTCTTTACAGTCTTCTATTATCTGTTCTAAAGTATTTCCTTATTTATTATCTTTAATACCTCATGAAATATACTGATGGTTAAAGTAATATCTAAGTCATTAAGTGTTATCTAAACTACTTGCTACAATGTCAGCTAAAAGAAAACACATTTTAAAGGGTTCTATATCATCCTTTCACCAAAAAAAAGCAGATTTTTTTCTTCATTTTCTTTTAGCCCTCTCTTTAAGACTTTTATTTTGTGATTCTGATATGTGACTGTTTTTACGTCAGGAAAGTACCTTGAGTTAAAAAATTTATTGTGCTATAATCTTTGTACAGTGAGATTTAGCATTTCTGTATTAACCATCCTTTACACTGTAGTCTGACTATCTCCCTTCAAGGTAATCCTTTTTACAGAGGGTCATGGCTTTTCAATGTCTGTATGAAAACACATTTACACAAAGAAATAAAAGCCAAATTCACAAACCTACAAATGACAAGCAGAAAGGGCTTGTATTCCAGCTTGCTTTCCTGCAAAATCCTTTGAAAGGCTAAACAGCCTTTTCAGGGCAAGCACTAATCTGCAGACTTGTATCCTTATGTTTGAATGTAATGAGATTCCAGTAAACACATGCCCTCCTTGACACAGTAAGCTCAGTTTAAGAGCAGATTGTTTTCAGCCACTTTCAGGCAGCTGAGACCAGACCAGAAATGCTACTTCAACTGAAATTAGAGTGCCTGTGCAGCGATTTGCACTGAATCTGTGACACATTCAAAAGTCTGCTTACGAACAAGGGTTAGGTCATCCAGAGAGCTCTTTCACTATCAAAACTTCTACTGCCTTGTCCAATATTTCCTTTCTTACCTCCCTTTCTTGATTGAGGTTAAACAAACTCAATTTTCCCCATTACTGTTCTATTTATCCCCACCAGTCTTTAAGAGAATACATAAATCTTTTACTCGAGTCTGAATCATTTACTATTATATTATACCTTTCAGAAAAATCTTTATGGCTTTGTTCCATGTAAAATAACAGTAATTTTCTTTCAAGACCAAGCTCAATGGGGCTCTGAGCAATTTAGTTCTGTGGAAGGTGTGCCTGTCCATGGCAGGGAGGTTGGAACTAGATGATCTTGAAGGTCCTGTCCAACCCAAACCATACTATGATAAATAATGCCCAATATATCCATATGCTAATTTCAGTATGAGTATCACAACCTTTTAGTCAGGAATAAAAAATAAAGATCTAGACTCCAAGGGACTGGTTCTGCAGTAAGTATTCCAGGAAAAGACCGTAGGTACAGCAACAGTAAGCTGATGAAGACTTACTCTTTCATTACTCCCACACCTAAATAATGAAATGAGATCCCCACTTCTTATAACAAAAGATGATGATATGCATAAACAGAAAGGTTTGTTGAAACAGAATAAAATAAATTGTTATTGAGAAAACGTAAATGAAGTTAAGCACCTCAACCAGCTATAATTAAATTGAATATGCCACCATGACTCTTGTTGATATACCACCTTCATGACCACTGATGCTTAGCCAAACAGAAAATGAAACTTGGATCAAGAAGAGGGAAAAAACAACAGCACTATTGCTCTGCTGTTTTCTGCTGTTTGACACATGGTTTGTATTGTAGGTGCACGCATATCCCTTATGAAACCCTTTGCAGGCTTGCAAATAAACACTGGCTACACAGAATAATGTTGATTTATACAAATGGCAAAATGCTTTCAGGTTTCATGTTGGTTCCATACTTCAAACAACCTGGAAGTATAGGACGAAATAATCAGAGAGTTACTGCTTTGAAAAAGGAATCAATGCCATTTGTTTTCTGATTACACATTTACTGGTTTGTAATTATAAAAAAAAATAAGTCATACCTCAGGGCAAAGGGACTCATTGGAAGATAGTCTTCCTCTCTTACACTGTTTTGTTTTTTTTCCTAATCCCCCTTCAAAAGCTGTCTCCAAGTCTGGAATCAGGCTGAATCATTCAGTATGTATGCTTCTGCTGTGCCTAAGAAGTAAAAATCTGTATTATCTGACATCTGACTTCTAGTATTAAGATTCTCTTTTACACCTTCATATGATAATGTTGTGTAGGCTTGGCCCTTATGTGTGCAGAGGGTCTCTGAAAGTCATCTAAAGAATATTGAGAGAACAGGTAGCTCCATCACTTCTATTTAGCTCCTCTGGGGGACATGGGACCATTTTCACATGACAATGCCTGAAGATTCATCTTTTAAGAAATCTGAATTGCTGAGAACAAAAACCAATTAGGGCCAAACAACTTGCCCTGGGCAGAGCCTGAGAACTGGAGAAGAACCCCTAATATTGATGTCAAGCTCAACCAAAATGTGCAGCAGTTTTGCATAGCACTGATAAGATACAGATAACAACTTCTAATTATCTTACTGGCATAAGAACACGTATCAGAGCACAAAAAAAACCAGATTTCTATCACAAATTCTTTACATTTCCTTTCCTTTTGTCAATACTTTCTTAGCTGTGTTGTGAGCAAAGATTTCTGCAGCACGAGACATATTTCTTTTTTTTATTTTTTTTTCTCTTTCATCAAAAGACGCGATCAGGTAAAACACTTAAATCAGAGTAAACTTAAGGTATGTGAATAATGTCATTGCCTGGAGCAAGGCCAATGTTTCAGGAGGACAGCAGAGATCTGAACTTTACATCTCCTTGCTTACACAAAAAGGTCTCAGATGAATGATTGATTTATCTAGCGTTTCTATTTAAACAAAGAAAAAAAGCAGAATATACTGTGTATTTGTCACTGCCAGTTTGCATAATGCTGGAAAATTATTTTTTAAGTCAAAATCCATCTGTCACTGGTGTTGCCCATGTCACATTTCCACTTTAAGAGGTGATGAAAAATGTTTATCCACATCAAGCCGCTTGCTCAACTTTCCTGGTGTGGTTTATATTAAATACAGAAGAAGGCAGCAAGCTAGTAATCCCTGAAAGCATCCTTGGGATGAGTCAGGCTGAGCTGTTAGCAAAACTCTGTCACTTGTTACCAAGTTTTAACTCCATGTAGCACAGAGGTGTAAAAAAGACCAAGTGAATTTTAATACTTCCCTGATCTTGAGGGGTGCTACTTGAGCTTTGCACTCATGTGGCACATGGAACACAACCGTGATAATTTTGACATCCCATTTCTCTTCAATTTTGTCACTGTTCTTCTTTACATGCACAAGCATTGTTTCACAAATAAGAACAACAAAGATCATTTTATGCTTCATAGCAAAGAGAAACATCTTCAAGTCGTCTGCTTTCTGCAGTCAATCTTATTATACACTTATATGCCTTATATCCTGTGAATCAAATAGATTACTACAAGGCTGATATTTAATTCGCTTAATTTATTTCATTGTGAAGGCATGTTTGAAGCCATGTTACTGAAGGATTCCACCAAGGTAACCATTTAACAGCTAAGTAACCTTTAATTACTTTGTTGTAATGATACACATCTAAGACAGATATTGTTATACTGTGACATCTGAGCACTTTAACCTAAAGGTAGTTATTAGCACTCCCATGCAAGATTCATTATGGATCATATTTCATTAATGGAAAGTATTGTGTTCTCATCTGATTACGCACTTGCAAGTGCTTTTTTAACATATCTTTCTGAGTGTGACCATGTCACAACTCAGATAAATCTGTGGATTTTCATAAATCAGGTAGCATTTCCTAACTAAACAATATGCAATCATACAGAGAATAGTTATATAATAGCTCTTCTGGACCTGTTTGATATGGACACTAGACAGGAAGAGTTGCTTAGGGAAGGACACTATATACAATTATGATTAGCTGTGCAGTATTTGAAACTGAAATAATTAAAATGTAAATTAATGCTGCACTGCAAGAATCACTAGTTGTGATTTATATCACTACAGGTGAGAAGACAGTCCAGACTTGTAGAAGACTGCAAATGTACACAAATTAGAATAGATTAGATGACATAGCAAGACATTGCCAATTCTAATAAGCATGAATTCATCATGATACATTTATTTATTCTGCACAACACATTTTTTTAGCTGTTTTCCAATAGTGACTGGGTTTTTTCATCCAAGTGCTTCTCGCATTCTTTTCTGACTCACTGAGCTAAAGAAAAAATATTTTTAAAAACAAAGCATTCTTCTGAGAAAAAAAATAAAAATAACCATATGTGAGTTGTCTACAGCAAATAACACAGAAGCTGAAGAGAAAGAAAAAGCAGGTATTAGTTAGTCTGTCCTTGAGTTCCCAAGAAATGGTGGAAAGTTGCTCACTCTTTTCCAATGAAATGAGTTACTTAGGAAATAACTAATTTACTCAGGGTCTACAGAGGCAAGAACGAGTCAGAGGCATGTATTTCATCTGAGTCAGGTCATACTCATTAAATTATTTTTCTTACATAAATGAGGGAGAGGTGAAGGAAGGAACAGAAGGGCACAGTACATTTCCCTCATAGGAACACTATTTGAGGGAAGATGCAGAGGTTCTATATGGTTTATGCTCAGGAACGCAAAGAGGAGTCGGCACATTTCCAAACAGACTTACCAAGTGCCATAAACAGAAAACAAGTTGTTACAAGCTATATAAGCTAGAACTGAGCATGAATGGAAGAGTATATAATTTTTTTTACCAACTAACTTCAAGTGGTTTTATTCTTAGATTTTGAGAACAGAAAGAGTTGTTGTAATCACTTAGTCTGATTTCCAGCACCACACAAGCAGTAGGCATATGGGACAAGCACAAATATTTAAAACACTGCCTGTTTCAGTACTATTCTTAATCTCCCACTGCATTTCAGCAGTAAATTGGTAACTCTTCACAGCAAAAGATATATGGACTAATGTATAAGAAAGATAATTACTTATGCCTATACACTGCTTTCATATCTGTTACTTGTGGACAATTCTATGCATATTCCCATGTTCATTCTGTGCACAAAACACAATCTCTGTCTAAGCCATGACCTATTCTTAAAACTGAATCTTCCTCCTGCTGACATGTAGCACTGCAGCAATCAAGCACACATTGCTCTACTGGGCCTCTATTCACACAAAAGTATTGTTTAAAGAAGGATGAGAGTTTTCCCTCCTGTAACACTTTGAGATCTTGAAATACCTGACTGTTAATCTATTTGTGTCATCTTATGACAGCAAAACACATGATGCAAAAAGATAAAAGGTTACATACTGATAAAAACATATTTTTTTTTAATCTTTGTAAAGGTATTTAGTAAAGTTATAAAGTACACAATAGTTAAATTCTATCTGCTCTTGTTTAGCAGAGATTCTATACGGCATATATGGGATTGCTTCTTATTCTCTTCCCTCAATAAATTCTTTCCTTAAGAAGCAAAGTAGTAACTACTAGTCAAAACATCAACATTTACCATTATTTTCTTACTGAACTATGGAATAGTGGAATTTTATGATTTGAATGAACTTAGATGGTAACAAATTTAAGACTCTCCCTGTATAACACAGGCAGAGAAGAAACTCAGTTGCAAAATCTTTTAAAGGCAAGGAAGCATCTGGAAAGTATTACAAAGCTTTCTCATATAAAATATGTGTCTGGACATACAAGTGAGGATGATCAAGATAGCAGGAGAAGAACAATTATTTCCTGTTCCACTAGGCAACTGATGGAAATACCTATGTCCTGCTGTTTACTCACATAAATAGTAGCTTCACCTGCAGTTGCTCTGCTTTATATCAAAGGAGAAATAAGATTGAATCATTGTGGAGAAGCCAGTTTTGTCATGCCAAATGCAGCTGCTGATGAAAGGAAGACACATCTAAGGAGTTTGGAAACACACCAAGGAGGCCTTCCATTGTGGAAAGTGACTTTTTTCTTCCCGGGATCTGTTTGAAAGCTTTTAAATCCATAAGGGTTCTCATCATTCCTTTGGGGAAATGCCCCTTTTTGGGGAACTCTGAATTGGTAAGACTCTTACGGCCAGAAGCAACACCAGTAGGAGGTTTTGAGAAGTTCAGGCATGAACCTTTCCATCACTGCTGAGCAGCCTGTGCCATGGCCACAAACAGCTTCCCTGGGCCCTTCCTGGGACTAGCCACTGGCCACTCACCATGCCAGTGTCCTGTTCAGCTCGCACAACGTGAACATGCAGAAACTATAAATATCAGGTTGGTCTGAAAGTATGGAAAAAGGAAGTGTTTTCAGACTCATCTCTCTGAGAGTTAAATATATGCTACAGCCTTTAAAACAGGACTGAAAGGCACTTCACAGCACATCAGCTCTCATAAAATTTTAGGCAAAAACCAGTGAAGTTAGTCTGCCAATAAGCTGTTCATTAGGTTCTTGTGTCTGAATATTTAATACAACTGGTTAGTTTGCTGTTCTGCATTTCACAGCTCCATGGTCTGTATGTGGAGCATCACCCACAGCTAAAACCTGCTGCATTGTGACCTTGGCTGTTTAAAGATTATTTGACAAGATGTTGGTACTGAGCTACAAACACAATACAGTCATTTCCGCAGCAGAAATAACACTTAAAACATGATTTTTCTTCATGAGAGCCCCTGTCAACTGGAGCCTTGTGACGTGAATTCCACAATGAATAATCTTGTTTTGACGCGATCTATCCAAATCTGAGTTCCATAACTCCTTCTTTTAGTTTTAGTCCCTCCTGTGCTTCTAAATCAAGAAATAATTCTAAGTCATTTCCTCAATTAAGTCAGTCTATACTATAGGCTGACTTTCCACTGTTTTTATTACATTGGTTTCCCAACAGATGGTGGTTTGTTATTTTAGTTTTTTCTCCCCCATGTTGGTTGAGAGATCAAAGCATTCAGCCATACTTGTCTTTTGTTTCAGGAGGTGTGTGGATGAAATTTTGCATATGTTGCATGACTGTGAAGTCGGGTTAGTGTTTTCAATTGTTACACTAACAAGAGGCAAATGCTGAACTTCTGTGTTACTAGAAATATTATGGGCTCTGTTGATGAACCAACATAATATTCCCACCCAGAAAATTGGATCGACATCTTAATATAATTGCCATGTATCTTGAAACTACAATCTAAGTCTGTAATGAATTAGGAAAACTGTGTCATCTTATAGTAAAGTAAGGTAACCATGTGCAGTGGGAATATTTACATTGTGGGAATAAATAATTCATCATAACATCCTTTAACTGATAGGAGAAATAACGAACATTTAAATGCAAACAGTGGGTGTGTTTTCAGCTCCTCTGGTAGTCATCGCTAAAACTCTGAGTCCACTAAAGATAAATAAAGAGGAAAAAACACCGAATATTTAAAAAAAAAGAAAAAAAATTAAACCCAGATCTTAAGAGGGTCTTTAACTTAAATCACTCATTATCTGGGCATATTCAAAATTACCCATTGTTTTAAGACATAGACTCAGGAAAAAAGACATCACATGTGGTATAAGTGAAAGTCCACCCAATGGTTCTGCATGTGCACATGTGCTCGCTCTGCTCCTCAAATTTACTTCCATGGAGGTCTCTTTCTATCTGTCTTTTTTCTCCTCTCCAGCAACATAAACAAAAGTTTTCCCACAGTTCTGAGACTCATTTCTTTGAAACTAATGAATATGTCGACCGGCTTTAGTTTCTTATTCATGGAAGCCATTCAGCTGTGGCATACTGTATACAGCTCTCCACTGTAATCAACCAGCATTTTTCAGCCACTGAAGGCGAAAGCCATGCACAGTGAGGGAACAATAGTCTTCTCAGTTACCTCAGTGGAAGCATGCTAGTGCATAGATTCTTATCATTAGGAGGCAAGAGGTTCAAATTTGGCACTATTGATCACACTGGATTTCTTTTGCATTGAGAAAATCTAAAAAAAATTCGGTGTTAAGAGTTACTTTGTTAGAATTGGGTTTTCAACAGTAGAGGAGAATATACAGTATCTTGCTACTATCAAGCTTCCTTTTGTGTCATTGCATGTCGGCAGCCAGCAGAACAGACCCATGGAAGCACCAAGGCTCTCTATAGATCATACCTAGTTCTCCCTCATCTCAGGGAAGCTTTCAATTAAAACCAAACTGTAGAGTGATGGAACATCACCTGCAGAGTGACTTTCATTTACGTTTTCTTTAAAACATATGTATAAAGTAATAGTAAATTAAGATGGCTCTGGAGTTTGTGTTTGGGCCTGATTTGTTTTGTTTTTTTAAGAATAAACTGGGAGGTCTGCCATAACAATATGGATATATTTACCAAGCCTTAAACAAAAGCTCAATAGCTGAAATCATCAGACTTGAATAGTGCTTGGGGTTTCATTAGTGGTTTCTGCTGTGCAACAAATGGCCCCTGCAGTTGTAAATTCCATGTCTTTGTTCTGTTTCTCATCATATCTTATACCTCTCCTCAGTATGACTTACTAAAGAACCATGCTTCCATTTCACCTAAACCATTTAAGTCTGTAGTCTGAGGAATGAAGGTGAAGAAATAAAATAGCCACCACACTGTTTAAACTTGTGATAGTTTAAAACTTCATTTAATTTCCTGTATGTAAATGTTCCACTTGTGAATCTCACAGTGAGCCTCAGACATAATTACTGACTTTCCGTCACTTTAGACATAAATAGCACTTTAGACACCAAATTGCTTAGGTATAATTATGAAATATGCAAGGGCAGGACTGAATGTAGTAAATGACAGCTGAAAACCTACATTGTTCATATTTCCTGTCAATGATTAAAGCATGACCCCTTTCCTAAAGACTTTCCCTCCAAACACGATATTTTTACTGCATCTGAATTTTAAGATACTGAGCCAGATCTTTTGCATACTTTTGATTTGGAATAGCCCTATTCTTACAGATATACCTTTCCATTGCTAAATGTAAGGTCAAATGGATCAACTAGTTAAACATTCAGTTGTCATAAAGGCACACTCTCCTTAATTGAATGTATCAGATAATAAACACTACCTCCACATTTACATTTTCATACTTTAAACTGTGATTTACTTTAAAAGTTTAGTATGCATTACAATTTTTATTAGGAAATAGATTCTTGATAAAATATTTGGAAAAAAACCCCAACTTTTAAATTTTTTCACTTCAGTGTCTCACTTTGCTGAGGATGGAATATCCACAGCAGCTGTGTAGACTTTTCCAACAATGAGGGGTAGGAAAGATGTCAGCCATTGCTGCCATGTGTGATATTCAGTTGAGAGAAGTTTATGTCATAAATTAAACTATTCCAACAGCTAAATTATTGCATAAAGCCTAGTAGTCCTACTTTAAAGGATCTGCTCTGGAAATAAATGTTTATTGGAAATACATTTTGCTTGGGGATGACAGGATGAAGTTTTGAAACATATGAGTTTTTCCTGGCATTTTTAGCAAGCAAGTGTTCAAAACACAGCAAAAGTCAAAGGAGATCTGCAGTGTATTCAAAAACAGGCCTTTTGAATTGAACTGTGAACCTGATTAGTATTTGCTTACAAAGGGGTTTATGGAGTTTTCCAAAAAGTCCTTTAAATGGGAATCAAGTTACCTCTTTATGATGACCTTCTACTTCCACAACTTTATCACAGGATAAGACAACAAAACAAGAGATGCCATTTGGGACACAGTACTCAACCTGTAAGAAATATGTGCTTCTGCATGTGTGTAGAAAAATACGTAGAGCTTCCAACAACACATCCTGGTTTCCCTACTGAAATATTTTCAGACCTTTCAGTCAGAACAATTGACTTAGAAGAAACGACTCTGTCCTTTCCCTGTACTCCTCTCATAAGTATTGTATTTGGGTCACTGAAAAGTTCCCATATCAAATCCTTTCCCAACCAATGTCATAGTGAATTATGGCTTGGAAGAAGAATGATATGATATATACAGCTACATGAAAGTGTATATAAAACTACATAGTAAATAATGCTGGGAAGGTGATAGCTATGACAAGATCTTTTTTCTTTTAAACAAGTGGAGGTAAATTGTACATGTGTGAAAACCCTGATTTTGGGTGAAGTATTTTCACACAGGGTAGCCTAAGGGACTGGAAATCAATATCATGTGGAGTACTAAAAGTGATAGCTTACAGATTCATCACCTCCAGAGGAATCAAGACCCTTTGTTTTGTGATTTTGGGCACCAACGCATGAGGTGCCTGGATACATGAGTACCTAACACTGACTGTCCTGTTACCCTCCCCAGACAAGAACATCAATACAGAAAAAAGGTCTAGTGCCTGAGATTTTCCCATACAGCAGCAATCATTACCTGGCTTTTCTGAAACAAGGTGAAGTATATCAGTAAAACATCTAAGCGATGTTTTTTCCCTGGTAAGACTACTCACACAAAAGAAAGAAGTGCTCTAAAAGGTACCCGCACCTAAGCTAGAGATCTGGCTCTTCAGTTTCATTTTCCTGCGCTATACTAACAGGATATCTGGTAGTTTGAAAGGTCAAAGCACCTGTGAACTAAAGTAGGCTATTGTAGTCTGTAAACTAGATCTTCCTTTATTGAAATTTCCTTGAGATTATAGAAATAATATCAAAATAGCATGTCACAACAAACAGGTTCATCATACAATTGTTATATCACAAATTATAAGAATCCTTTAACACTATCCTTTTCCTTCATATTTTCTCTATATATTTCATCAGCACTTAAATACCATATAAAGATATAATGAATTAGATGGAAAGAAAATTAGCCTGATGTTATCTGTAACTTAAAAAATCATTTTCTCAGATGTTTCACTTAAAAACCACAGGTCAGAATCTTAAATCATGTAAACTGACACAGGTCAGCTGTCTTCAATGAAGTTAGGCCAATTTATGCCACATCTGCTAGTACTGAAATCAATGTTTCACCCTGAATTTTTATATTAAATAATCAAACACAATATGTTTTCTACTAGCAGTAGCATTGGTCCTTCAATTAGTGTGTTCCTTCAAAGTCATTCTATTAGGAAGAAATTTGCTTTTCCATCACTATATATATATATAAAACATATAAAAACAGACAAAAAGATAGATGCATAATGTATCAGAACAGGATGTCCATTACTCAGAAAATGCACTCTGGACCTCTTCTAATATGAAGCAAATAAGGGATAAAAAAGAGTGGAAAGTATATTTCAGCAAAACTTTATGACTTGAACCAAAGATTTTTAAAATACACAGAGTCCGGAAAAAGCAAATATGTTACAGGTGGTAGCATTACATAACTTCATATGCAATAACTTAATGTTTTATGTACATCATAAATCTGAACTAAATTTAAAGCTTCTTTATTGATTGAGAAATAACCTTCAAGTAAAGCGATCCCAGATATTTTAACTTCATGCAGTTAAAAATGAGTTTTAATCTGTTGGACAATGACAAGAAATTTGGAATTAGGAGACAATAAAAGAAGCTGGGTTAGTTATTGAGACAGTGCCTATTGATTTACCTCTGTTGAAGAAACCCTAATGTATTCCTGCTGAGGATCTGGCTAACAATTTTGTACAGCTCTTGCAATGCCTGCCTGAGCATTTAAAAGAAAAAAAAAAGTACTATAGGGCATTCTCTACACCTCCACCTGCATGTAAGGGTTAAGTAAATGGAAAATCCTGTTCTTACTGAAACAGGACTGTTCCCTGCTGGTTCACTCAAACTACCCCAAAGGGAGCCCTGGGGAAAGGGAGCAGGGCTCCTTCCCCCTGCTCAGGCATGCAGAGGCAGGTGCATTCCTCATCCTGTTGTGATTTTCTAGGGGGTTTAATGCACCTCTGTGTCTCCCTGCAGTTGGATTTGTTCCTTTCAAGCACAGATCTGACTTGCATAATTTTGCAACTGTTAAGTACAACATTCCTAGACATTCAGCCCTGTTTCCTCAGAAATCAGTGGGCGCAAAGCAAAGCTTAATTACTTTCTTGTTTTGTCTGGTAATTGGTTTCGTGTATTATATTGCGTTATGAGGACAGATTGCCACATATTGCCTAACCCCAGATCCCTGAAGTTTGTGTAGGTGTCTGTGTTAGGTCATTTCTCCTAAACTCATGTACATACAATGGATGATATCAAGTTTTAAATTAGGCTCTCCTCAGGTATTTTCTGCGTATCCACACAGTATGTTCACTCCAAATATGTTCTTTCCTGCTTCCTAATGGTTTACATGCTTAAAATCTATTCAAACATTAACTTTATTCTTCTCTCTAAATACTGTGGTTATTCACTTATACATCTGGAATGGATTTAAGCGAAGATTAGTCTGCTTTACTCCTTAGACTGTGGAGTAATTCACAACATATTAGGTTGTATACATTTGCACACATCATTTTTAATCAGATGCACAGCATGCCGTTCACATCCTTTTAGCTTTTTATTATTATTTCTGATACTGTACTTCATCAGACTTAATTAGACCTGCCTAGTTTCATCACTAGAAATAGTTTTCTTCAGGTATGGAATGGGGCTGCGATACACTGCATCATATCAAAGAGATATTCAACAGATATAACAATTCATATTCCCATTATTTTATGACTGTCGCACAAAGTAATTTATTTCATTTCCCAATCATAAAATTTGTACCATATTCCAGCCTCCTGCAGTCTACTACAATTGCTTCCAGCAGCTCCTCTATCGCTTGTCACTCTTTTCTTTAAATTTCACTTCCCCACCCTCTTCAGCTTGGCACACACTGATTTCCTCTCCTGTATTGGATTCAGGCAGGTGGGTTACATTCAGAGCTCACATAAACAAGCACTCTTATTAAAGAGTAGGTACATTCCCTGACTATTCCCCTAATCAGTTCACATTTACCTCTCTAAGTGCTTGAAAAATAAATAAGCAGATGGTGAAATCAGTTAATTTTCCACAAGTGTTGTGGAAGAAAAGGAATCTTCAGGAAATGTTTTAGATTGAAATTTTTAACTCAAAATCAACTGCTTGCCTTTGTTTATACTTTTTAACTTTTTTAGTATTCTAGGGAGGTATAAACTCTACATGATACAGAAGCAATGGCCCTTTGACACGTCCAGTGCTGCTGTCTGACATGAGAACATAAACCATCTGGCTTTCACAGATGCAGTGTGCAGGGGTTAATATTGTATGCCTCTCATTCATGGTGTCTCTAATAGCTGCTGTCAATCAAACACACTCCTCTTCCTCAGCTCCCAGAGGAGATGCACATTTGAAATTCCTGCCTAGGTACTATGGGAAAGGAAAGGAGCAGGCTCCAGCTGAGGGACAGAGACGAGACATTTTACCTTTCATTGCAAATCTAATAAATTCATTTATTCATCTGATTTTCACCTTTACAGGGGACAGACCCCAGGCTGACTGTCAGATTTGTCAAAGTCCAAGAAGGTGTGGGTACAGCTGCCTCCTGCATGCCTCACTTTCTCTCCACATGGGCAGACCTGGGCTGAGAAGGCAGCAAACCCTCCTGCACAACTGCCCAGAGGATACAGAAACTTGTGTGACTGGAAAGGCAGGTGAAGATGACTTCACTCATAGCTTAAGTATGAAAATGAAAACAAAAGCTAACAGTGTCCAAGGCATTTCAGGTAAACATACTCCTCACCTCCCTCATTTGCAAAGATGCAACCAAAGGTCATGAAAGTGATTCAGGCAGAGGGGGACTTACAAACTTACTGCATAAATGACCACGAAAAAAAAAAAGACAACAATTTAAATTTTGTTTATAGTTAGGGACTGCTAAAAAGAAGCTTAAACAAACATCCTCTTTCAGCTCCAGGGCCAAACACAGCATTGATTCAAGACTTTAAAAATCCAGAATGTTAAACTAAGGTTGGATCAGTCCTCTCATTTCTGATCATCTTTTCTATAAATCCTTGATAAAGTGAGTGTTAGTTTTATGGTACAGCCATAAAACAGCCAAATGTAGAAGTAAATGACCTCATACCAGCTATCTCTCTGTAGATAGATTCCCTTGGCAGATAGCCAAGAATTGATTGACACACATCTTACAGAACTAGAGTTAATTAATATGTCTACCAATTCCCAAATGGATCTCAGGAGCAGAGAATCTGTTTAATGCAGTAAGCAATGACATACTGTGTGTGGTCAAGAGACAATCACTAATTGCCAAGAATGCATTGTAATAAAGCATTAAAGAATCCGAACAAAACCCCTTCTGCTCTGTAGCTCCTTTACCCCTTCAAAACCTTATGCTTAGAACATTTTGAAGACTTATGTTTCAAATATCAAAAGAGATTTTTATAAGCAAAATAGTTCCCAGACTATGAAGTCAACATTCAAAAGGTCTGTTAATTTTTCTACAACAAGAAATAGTCCTCATTCATTTAACAATGATGCATCTATTTTTAAGGAAATCTGCAAACCCAAATTGTAAAAGCATAAGGTAACTTGAAAGAGCTGTGTTTTCTGAAGATCACTGAAGCTACAAGGAACATAAGTATGGATTCACTAGTAAAACATATCCATAAACGCAGAAGACATACCAAGAGTCTGATTGCTAAACTAAACCCGTCCATTGAGCCAGGTAAGCCAGACAGAAAATATAGTAAAGTTGAATAATTTATATTACATACTCAACAGGAAAATAAGAGATTGGCTTTTCTGGAGAGAAAAAGTATTGAAGTGGAGCACAGAGACACTAGTCAAATCTTAAGCCAGGAAAATCAGCTTAGTCCCTCAGTCATTGCTGTGAGTGATTCTGTTTTTTACCAGGGAAGGCCATGCTTATGTATTTAGTTATGATGACCACTGACAAAACAGTACAAGAACTACTGCAATACTTCTGCAACAGTAAGCAAAACTCAGGAAGCTACAGACTAAAGAAATGGGGGCAAAGAGAGAGTGATTTATTTTTCACAAAAAATTAAGGAAACAAAACCTAGGTCACATATGAAAAACTGTCAGTGTGTTAGGACAAATCTGAGAAGGGGGATTTATGAATGTGTAACACTAGTTTAATTCTCAGCTGGTAGAAAGCTGTGGTAGTGTCAGACTGTACTGACTGGGGGAAACTAAAGGACAGAGTTGGGCCCAGAATAAACACACTGGTTGAACTACCCGTCTTGTACCTGATGTCTGTCCTGACTGAAAAAAGAGAGTGTTTTTAACTTCATAAGCCAGGTAGAATGGGTTTATATTTACTTAAGCCCCTGGGGGAAAAGATGCTGGGTAGGGGAGAAAAATAGAGATTCTGCTGTGATTTATCAATTGTCAGCACCTGACTCAGGAGCAGGTCTTACCAGATCCATTCTCAAGCCACAGAAACTAGTGAGAGTGCATTTTGGCAGGAAGAGATCATGGCTAAACACCAATAAAGATTAAAAAGTGGATAAAGGAAAATATTGTTTTAAGATGGTTTACCTCTGGATGGCTTCCAACTTCAATATAGGTGCAGACTGGATGAAAAGCCCCTGTTCCACAAGCATACAGGTGGGTTTGGTTGTAAGCCTTAAGCACCTTGATGAAATTAGCACATTCTCTCTGCAAAGAAAATGGGGAAAAATGTATTCGTATAGTTAATTCAGTGATTCTTACTAATGGGAGCTCTTCTGTCTTAGGGATGTGTGGCTGAACGAACAGAATTGCAAAGTGTGATCACTTCATGCTGTTCCTAAGATTGTTTACTGCTAAGCATTTAATAAATAGCTTAATTTAGTTTCTCATTTAAATATATTTGGTTGCTATTTAATAAAGCATCCAACCCTGAAGAAAAGATTACAGAAAAAAATCTAATTTCTGTTTCAGACATGCTTCATCTTTGTAATTTATGCTATTGCCATATTTGTAAGACAAAACCCATTTATAGAAATGTGTCAGAATGAAATAATGAAGAAAAATGGACCAACTGTTTGCTTTTATTCAATTAAGTAACAATTAGAAGAAAAATGGGCCAGATGGAAGGAGCTGATGAAAAACAAATCATTGATATAGCATTTTTAACAATTACATGAGGGCTGCCTCCTCCCCACTGTCTGTGTTTAGGACCAGTTTTACACATATAAATACATACATTAAACTCTAATGAAATCGTTGAAAGCTCCTAGTATGTAAACTTTTCAAGACTTGGACTTTACATTTTCTTCCTATGTAAATTATCCAGCATGAGTTATTTTAATTATGAGCAAATAAAAGCTTAATAGCAACACTAATAGTCCCTAGTACAAACATTATCTGTTCTCTGTTAACAAAACTGTCATTATTAATGCCTAATGTTATTAAAATGGATAGCCAAGATGTCAACTTTTTCCACTTGTTTAATATTTTTATTTCAGTCAGGTCTAAATTGAAAAGAAATATGTCCATGCCTGCGAGTCAATCTATTGACACAATGACAAATAATGGATTTCAAACAGGAGGGAAATGAGAATAATGAAACTAAATAAGTATTTCCAGCAAAGTTTGTGTATAAGATGAAGGAAAATTTTCTATGAATATTCGATGACTTTTTTTGGTACAGCGCTCAACTCCACCTTTCCAAGTGGACAAGGGCTCATGGAAACAACACCTGAGCTTCAGCATGCACAGAAATCTCATTGACTGGAATCATCATTCTCTGTAACTTGCTTGCTAATTAAACCAGACACTGCCAAACACAAAATAATGGGTCTGCCAGGAAAATGCATGTGCAGTTTGAGGCACGCCTTAGGCCACCACAGGGAAAAGCAATGAGCTTACACAGATGAAACACTGAGATTCCCTGCCTTACACAAAGGACTGTACTGGTATGACATTGCTCTTACAATTTTATTGTATATTTGCATAACAGATAATGGCAATGTATTAAGAAGAGCACCCACAGAAAAGCATACAAAATCTTACTACCTCCTTGACTTACTGCTGTTAACTTACCTTTTAAACTGAGATGGAAAAGAAAACATAGAGATAGTTAAGGTAATCCAATAGGAAATTGAAAGAAATAGAGATGGATGTAACTCTTCTTTCCATTCTGACCTTTCTTAATAAAAATACACACTTTTTCTGATCCATACTTTTTCTTCCCACATATAGAAGCATAAGCATACATTTATTTTGTTTATCCACAGACTGCTTTCCACTGTCACAGTGGTATAGTACTAAGCAAATTCCTGGCATAAATCATAAAAAAAGTTTCAATATTTTTATTAATGTTGTTGTCCTTTGTTCCTTTAAATAAAAGTATGTTAATAGCTCAATGCCTGCAAGAGTAAAATGGGCCAATACCCCAAATTCATGTAACATTAAAAATTAACAAATTGAAATAGATCCTTTCTTAAATTCTGATATTCTGTGTTTCAGATGAAGCATCTGAATTTGACTCTATGTAATTTAAATCTGACCAATGATGTGTGCATTATTAATTAAGACAGAATTTTCTCACTTAGAGTTGTATCTGACCAAATATAAACAAATGCTGTTTCAGTAGGACTATGCTTTACCTTGCCAGGTTTAATGTATCATGATTAAAAAATGTCTTTGTGGTCTATTACCTTTATTAAAGTTTTTAAAATTGCCTGCCTGAAGAATATGAAATCTTAGAGGCTGGTGGCCACATACAAAATACTGTGAGTACATGGGCTGGACCCACAGCCAGTGTGAATAAAAGAACTGTGCTGATTACAGAGGAACTATTCTGATTTACAGCAACATGCCCCTTGTGACTCTGTATGCACTCAGAATCCTATAATGAATTGGAAGGAACCCACAAGAACCACCAAGTCCAACCCTTCAGTGAACAGGGAATGGAGCCACAACCTTGGCTTTATTAGCACCATGCTCTGATCAACTGAGAATGTTCAGTTGCTTGTCTATAACATGCAGAAAGAAGATATTACATAGCTAATACTTCAAAGGTGAGATGGAAAACCCTACTTAAATTAAGGGCAGAGTCTTCTTTGATTTCTATGGATGATATTAAGAAAAATTCTATCATCAGCTTCACTGAATTATTCCAGATTAGCCTGGGGGGAAGAGGCATTTAACCCTATCATAGCCATATTTGCATGTCAAGTGTTAAGGATTGATATTAGTGTAAATTAGTAAATATCAGTACAGTGATGCATGATTTCTAATGTATTTTCAAAAGCAGATTTTATTAATCCCTGCTTTTAAGCTCTCCTAATTCCTTGTATGTGTTTTTACCATAGATGTCTGAGAAATACACAACATAGTTAAAACAGTGGGGAAAGTAAATACCTACAGCAATAAACCTTTGACTATGAGGAATAAATTTATATAACATTTAAAGTCCCTAGTCCAGTTCAGACTGCTCTTATAGCTTCCCTCTGTTTTATAGCTGCATAAAGGAACCATTAAGGTCTATTCAGTAAATTCTCATACACCTCTCTAGCAGATTAGGTTTCCTTATATATTTTACATGGTAGTAAAAAAATAAATAAAGAGGGGTATTAAACCCCAATAAATGACATCAAAGAAAAGTTACAGTTCTGATTTAAGCCCTTGTCAACTCAGGAAGTTCGAAGTGAAGTTTCTGCCCTGCCCGGGAGACGATGCTATTCTCCCTGGAACAATAGCAACAGGCACATTGACTTCCATCTCAGATTCTCTCCTTTGTCTAATTGTGTTCAAGTACAGCTGCACAGATACAACATCATGTGTCAAAATGTTGTACCTGGTTGGTTGATATTCTGAACTCAGCAAGAATTTACTTTGGGATGGTGAATATTAAGTTTTCCTGGTTTATGTGGCTCTGGGACAAAAAAACCTTCCCACAAATCTGTAATAAATCATCTTTAACAGCTCTGAATGATTTGCTCAGACTTGACATCTCAGAACACGTGAATGACAAAGATGATATTCCGATAATGGAAAATACATGTGCATTGAATGCAAATTGAGTCTTCCACTATATGAGACTTGTGTGACTGTCTCCCATTTCCAGTCTGTTTCCTCATTCCTGCCCTCACAGCATGACTCCTTCAGTGGCATTCAGGCACCATCAGTTTTGAAACCTGGCAGGCAGCTCTGCTGGTCTCCGCACTGGTGGCTATGTCAACTTGACTACAAAGCACCTCCCCAACCCCCTTGGCTAGAGGCCTGGAATGACTTTGGTGCCTCCAACTGGGCTCGTCCTACTTGGCAGCAGCATCTCCCCTTGCCAGACCCCTAGGCTAGCACTGTATTGTCAGTGTGAAGGTCTGTGCCAGCAGGACGAGGCATTTCACTATATGATATCAGAGTGTAAGGCACTGGAAGGGAGACAAAGACAACAAAAGGTATGTAGTATCTTGGAAAATACAGCAGACAGGAGAAAGGATCCACCTCAGGAAGAGGAGGTAACCCAGAGTCAAGCAGCAAGGAACAAATTGTCAGGGAATTTAAACACTGGGTCTGTGGGGGATTTCAGCCCCCCAGTGCTTTTATATCCATCTTTACTTTACCCAAGAAAGGGATGTTGTTTAAGGCGAACATATTTAGGACATATCCACACTTTTTGAATATTACTCTTTAAGCAAAACAGATAAAGGAAGAAAATTAGACTTTTAAAAACTAGTTTCCAGGTGGAAACAATTTTTTTCATTTTTGAAAGCAGGGTGTTGTGGAGTTGAAACAGTTTTAGCCTAATAATGCGAACGAAAATGAATGTAGGGTTTGAAAAATTCTCCATAGCCAGGAAAGTATTACTTGGATGGGTTATGAAAATAAATCCTAAAGAAGACGAGCACTGGGATCACCACAGTTAATCATTATAATTTCTTGAACCTAATAATCTTGTTCATTATAAAGGGTAGCTTAATACTAGGAAACTTTTCTTGTCTATATGAAGCTAAACACTGGTTTATGCCCTAGAGCTGGAGTTTATATATACATACATACAGCAGAAAGCAAAAGTGGTACAGAATGACTGAGGTAGATATTCAAAGGGAAAGTGAGGTACATCACGTGGCAGTTACTGAACCCTTCAAAATACCCATTTCTACATCTTGCCTATCCCTGGAGAGGATGAGTCTTCATTTATATTTCAATGAATGCTATAAAGTCTCCCCAAGAGCTGTAGGTTCTGCCTTTGGCCTTGAACAGAAGTGCCTCTCTCTTAAAATCCAAACAGCCAAATCCTTACATCGCATCTGAGACCTTTTAGCACAGCCTTCAATGTCTTCCCCTCTCTGTCCTGACAGAGGAAACTTCCTTAGATAGCTACTTTATTTTGTTTTCGCAATATAACTGATGGATCTACTTCTGCAAACAGTTGTGATGGCATGATTGCCAACATCCTCCAAAAGCATGGCCAAAGAAATGGTGATGTGCAGTAGCTGAAGTGCTCACCCCAAACCTGGGGCACAATCCAGTTTGCTTCTCTGTTTGAAGGAAAATGGACCGTGACTTTCACCGAAGCCCAAGCAGTCCTACAGGCTTTCCTTGGTTTAGTATGGCATATAAGTGCACAAGGGCGTCCAGCTGAAACTGTTCCACATTGTGTCCAGGAGTTAAAGACATATTTGGCCACCAGGAGGGAGCACGCCCCAGAATGTCACTGTGCATTTCTGAGTGAGAGAAAGGTTTTTAACTTCAGGTACATTAAAGGTGCTTATGCTTCCTCTAAACTTGACTGAGGGGGAGGTGGAGTTCAGATCCTCAGCTCCACGCTGATGATTTATTGAAATGAAAGTGGCTAAAACAGTTTGCATCGTACTATGGTAACCCTACCACAGTCCCAACTCGACTGCCAATTCTTAAGCCAATTCTTAAGCAAATGCTTAACTCCTACTTGTAGAACAGGTTGAGAAATTATTAGACTGTCCCTTACATTCAGAGTGTGAATTAAAGTCACAGAAGTCCAGTGCATCTGGACAGATATCTTAACTCTAAATTTTAATTCCAAACATTATATACTAAGTATAAGGGCAGAGGGCCTGCCTTAAAGAGAAGATAAAGTGTTAATTAACTTTTCCAGAAGGGCACCACCCACTATATGAAGATCAATATATCTGACTTACAAACCAAACATGCACATTTATTTTTTAAAAGTTTCCTAATATTTATATATCAAGTCGAAAAAAGGGCTTATGCAGAGAGAGATTAACCTGAAAAAATAAATTACAAAGAAAATGTCTGCAACCAAAAGCACAAGAGCCAAATGCAGAAAGACTGAACAACAAACACTACAGACATGTAACACTGATTAGCCTGTGTTATGCAGACTTTTCCCGGACAGTTACAAAAATAAAGTCCATCCATCTGTCAAAACATCTGCTCCATGTATGAAAATTAAAACAGAATTTAGGTGGTTTTTATGAGTTTCCAGTAATTATCTCTCCTCCAGAAGCCTGGAACTTATGTCCTTCGTTCTGCATTACTAATGTAGCAAAGAGTTTTTTAACAACATCTTTTTAAGTGGAAGTTGAAGGGTAAGTCCCTGTGACCAACTAATATCCAGATTTTTCTCCTTATTTTAAGAAAGTGGTTTCATTCTTTTTAAAGCAACATTGATGTCCATACTGCTTCTCAGATATTACAGTAAATGCAAATGGCCAGAGTATCCAGGGCAATAAGTAGGCGGCTACATGATCCTTTACAGGATCATTAGCTTCAACAGTTTTCTACTGATTTAATTCAGATAAGGATCAGACCCAGTAATATATTATTTCTTTATTTCAGCCATCCCACATAGCCAAGTAATTAAAATATCAGAAGATTTTGTCTAAACTGGATGGACAAGGGGATTTAAAACTATCGTCGAACAGCTGGACAAGGAAAATAAATATGTGTTTTGTCTTTTAAATGAAAATGGATGGACAGCTTTCATACAAAGTCCCATGCATGAGGTTAATTAATATGTTTACCTTCTTTCCCCTTCTTCTGTCCAATTAGTTGAACTCTCAAGTGACAAGGTCAGGGATATCCATGGAAAATAAGTAATCCCTGATATTACTGCTGTCATTCAAATTTATCACACTGCTGAAAGATGTTCCAGAATTACCAGGGAGCTTTTTAACTTCTCTCTCTTGCTGGTGGGCTACTGCCAGCTACCATCAGTTCCATTGGTTTTGGTATCTTGTTCAGCATGCAGCAGCATTGTTTCAAGGAAAATATTTCTGGAGTGTTAGTGCAATAAATATATGTGTGATTGCCATGTACACAGATGATGGATTCTCAGTTAGACCTGGCAAAGACTTTAGCATGTCAGTAAGCATAGGCGAGGAAGTCTCTTCAGGGTGAGCTCTGCATGGTGTGTGCTGTCACAGCTCTTGCTATTTGGGTGCAAGATTTTGTAGAATGCAGTAACATTATTTAAAAGTTATTACTGTGTCCCTTTTTTTATTACAGTAAAATTTAGAAAAATATTGGTTCAAAAGCACAGTCTGCTTAAAGAGGCACAGAATAAGCAGGGAACAAAGCCAATTATTTGGGTCCTGTTAAAATGCAATGGTCTTTTAAAATTTTATTTTATTGGAGTAAGCTGTTTGGTAACAGCGCTGCAAAGCTGTTGTGTTAATACTGACAGTAACAGGAAAGTCCCTGAGTTCTGGGAGCTGTGTGCAGGCCCTAATGGGTGAGGAAATCCTGCCTGGCACCTGTGCTTCATGAGATAACCTTCCAGCTGAACCTGTATAAGCAGGTGCACAATTTTAAGAGCAGGGGAGGCCAGCTGGCATGAAAGCACTTGCAATCTGTGATTTATTACTGTGTACCCCTTGCAGTTGGGATCGATACTATCATTTACATCCCTGTTTTGTCATTACCCTACCTTGCAATTAGCAGGAGCAATGTTTTATAGTCTTACCCTCTGAAAAACAGCCAGTCTGCACTGCTGACTGAAGCAAGTTGAGCAGCTTAAGTATAGGGGTGTGTGCTAAAATAAGGGTTTTCTATTAACTTACTTCTTGGGGGTTACATCCCCATTTGTCAAAGCCATATAAGCTTTGTGTATTTCAAGACAAACACACAAATCCAATACAAACCAAGAATATGTCTAAATAAACAAAGCACCTAGTCCCTTAAAAATCCATGTTATTTTGCAAACTGGACTTGAATTGTACTTGTCTTCTCACCTTAGAGCTTTGAAAAAGCTGACAGATCCCCAAATTCACTGGCCTTCATGCTGGATTGTGACGTGCGGGACTTTACATTGTATTGTGATCTGGAGATGTCAGGCATGACTCTACTCTTAGGCATGGTCACCACTGCCAACATTGCACAGGAACCATTGATTAGTTTCATATCTAGATTTTCCTCTGCTAACAAGATGTTCTCTGAGATATTTCAGACTGATGGGGGTTGATAAAGACATTTTTGGTTGCATAGTACAGTTTACTGTACTTCCAGCTGTCTTTCCAATTAAGTTCTGCCTGTTATCGGCCTGATTTTTTGATATGACAAGAGTTCTTGAGAATATTTTAAATGTATAATTTACTCAAGTTGCAGGATGTCTGCATGAATTTAAACAACTAAAGCATCAAGACAAGAAAAAAGAAGCCAAGAAAGCAGATGATTAAAAAAAGCCAGGGGGAAAAAAAAAAAGCAGATATATCCTGATTCCTTCAAGCCACAAAACTGCAAGGCGTATTAGCAAACAGTTGTTATGTCAGCACACTTGCACAGCAGATGGAAAGCTCCTCCGGTTCTTCCTTTGTGTTAGTGAGGACAAAACATGAAATGTCTCTCTGCCTGTCTACCTACCCACTTGCAAATCTGGGTCACTACTGGTATTTGATCATTTGGCCCAGAGTTTTCCACTAAGGCTAAGCAAGCAGGTAGCTAAGCTAGGTGGGATACTCCCCAGGGTCTGTCTCGAAAACAATCTTAAGCCAGAAGCCATTAAAAGAAGTCATTAGAAGCCATACTTTGAAGACACCTCAGACCTCTAAATCTTTGCCTTTAGCACTAACCATCTGACCTAGTGATCTTAGGAAGTAAAATGTCTCCAATCTTTTCTGCATTCAGTGTGTTGAAATTACAAGACATGTCCTGAAAGCTTCATTCAGAAGATGCATATAATAAATGTTACAGACCTGTGAACAGTTAGAGGTTGACAAGAAAAGGCTGCAGCACAATATACCTGATTTAATGACCATGTCATAATTTTGTACAACTGGTTAATGCATGGTTAACAAGACAAACCAAAGTCTTCTGTGGATGCAGCCCAGAAAACAAGTGGGTTTTTCTGGTTTTGCAGGCAGACTGTGACTGTTGTACATTAAACTTTTCCATGACTGCTAGCAAGATTCCTTTATTTTGAATTGTTATGCTTTTCAGTAGTATCCTCTTCCTACAGCATAGAACATATTTATTTAAGGAACAGAAGAATATTTAATAAATAACTCGAAATATTTTGAAGGCTTGAGGTCAAGCAGAAACCAGATCTTTTCTGACCATAACTTTAAAATGAGAATTTGTTTTGTTCTATAGAGTAAACCTGTCCCACAGTATCAATATAGATTTATTAGTAAAGAAATGAACACTAGTGCTGAGTTTCAGCCCAGTGTCAGGCAGTCTCACCAAGCCCAGCAGCAATTTAAGTTGCAACCACAGCCTAGATCTAAAGAGTCATTCTCATCTATCTCTTCCATCTGGGTGGAGTAATCACCTGTCTCCCGGAGAAATCAGATTACACTCCTCGCCTTTCCGAATAGCATCAACACCTGCTAATCGGGTGGAGTATTTCAGACAAACGGGTTGTCGAGCCTGTTACTGGCACATAACACACTTAGACTCTCTATCAGTCAGCTTGCCTTTATTCAGAATATTATAGGCATATCCTCTAATGACTTCCACTCACAGCCACCTAAGACAAGTATATTCAAAACTTCTGTGTTGAAAGTGAACATAAACCCATGAAGTGTTGAAAGGAAGCAAAAGACTGTGGCATCTATAAGGGACAGTTGCTTAGCAGTTTGTGTGCCTGTAAATAAATGTACTCTGCAAGCTACTCTTTGAGGTTACATGTGTCTTACTGTGGGATGATGGAAAGTTGTGTGGGGATATTAAACTGTTTTGACACCACAGAGAGATGCTGAACAGAGAAACCTGAAGTGACAGAAGTTTAAAATTCCCACTCAGTAAAAATCTGGCACCAAAGTGAAATTGTTGAAACGTGAGTGGACTTTTTTGTTACCTTTTTGTTGGTTGGATTTTTATTTTTGTAATGCATTCATGACATATGTATAGTATTTGGTAAATGCTAATCAAAAAGGAATTGTCTAAGGGAATAAGAGATAAATAGATTATTTAATCCAACACAGATTACATCACTCAGAAAAAGAGCAAATTTGAAAAAAATAAACACAAAAGCAAGAGAAAAATATATATGTTCTCCATTTACTGTTTTTACTTTTCTTGTTCCACCATCTTCGAACATGAAAGTTTTCCAACACTGAAAAGGGGTTTTTTTTTAAATATCTTCTGTTGACACGAAGATGTGGAAATTGAACAAAACCCTAGCTTTGACATAGGAAATAATTGCATATTATTTCTTAGGTTATTTAAAGAACTTTTCTTTAGTTCTCTTAGTTATTACAAAAGAAAAAAAATACAATATTTTAGACTAGTGTGCAGCAGGGAGGAATTTAGTAGACTTATTTTTGGTGTATGCAAGTAAGGGGACTACAGAAAAAATTAGCCTTGGACTCTAACGATGACATAGTGACCAAACCTCGAGTATAGAGGAACTGTGATCTTTCAGAGCAGACCCAAACAAAACCAACCTAAAAAAACCCTACCAAAAACTACACACTGAAAAAAAAAACCCACCAAAAATAACAAAACAAAAAACCCCAAACAAAACCAAAAAACCCAACCCTCCCAAAAACCCCAAAACCAACCAAAAACTCCAGAAAAACAAAGCAAAAGACAACTAAAAAAAAAAAAACACACAGAAACAAACAAAAAAATCACAAAAAAAGTCTGCTAAAATACAAAGAATGTGAAGTAAAGTCAGAAAAAAAAATAGAAGAGGAAAAAAAAATGTGAGTGGCACCAAAAGAAAGGCTTTTCTTTGACTTGAACTTCAGACTGAAGCCCTGAAAGAAAACAGGGACTAAACATATCAATCATTTCTACCAGTCACCCAGTTAATGTGTTTTTCTGGAAAGAAATGTATGAAGAATAAATTTACTCTGTTCATCTTAGGGTGCAGTAAATCATAACATATCCAACAACATTTTGAAATAGCAATAGCTGGAAACTCAGCCGTCAATAATTCTCAGACATTGCCAAGGCCAAACAAGGGCTCATGAGAAACATGTATTGACAGAAAATTAAATTCCATAATTTTGGAAGTTATTTTTCCTTTACTTTCCCTTTTCTAAATCTGTAAATTTATATTTCAAAAGCAACAAAGAAAACATTTCTGAAAGACCGAATATTAAATTTCCTTCAGAAGCAAATTTCTATAGTCACACCTATAAACAGAAAAATAAGCCCAAAATTGGAAAATTAGCTTTCCCTGTGTTCTGTATCAATTTGTTTCCCATACTGAAACACTTAAATGACTTCCCATGATACATAAATGGATAAAATATGAAAATCTGAACAACTGCCAACTTAATTCTTCCTCTGTAAAAGGACACAAGTTATTACCTTACAGTAACTGATTTGCCTTGGTCAGTACATAGAAAGAAATATATGCAAATGCCTAAATGAACACAAGCTGTAGGATCAACATCTGAAGTAAGCCATAAATGAAGCTTTATGCTGGTGGGTGTATTGTGGGGTTCCATCCAAGAGTTGGGGCTGGCTCAAACAGAAGTTTCTGGGGGAAAATTTTGTTAGAGAGCTCCACAGGGCTTTAGAAGACTCCAGTGTCCTCAACTCCTTTTTTACGAAGCCCAGTTCACCTCCGAGTGAAGTGGCTGTAGGTTTTGAGTTGTTTTTTTCTCCCCTCTGTGTTTCACTTTTGTTTGTAGTCCACGCAAAGAAGTTTTAGGAAGCAGTTGCATTAAAGCACCACACTGTTTACAAAATGTATCACTCTCTTGTCTCCCAAATGGTAAGAAATGCTTTAGTAGGAAATTGTGTCCATATTAAAGAAATTGTGACCACATTTCTTCTTGTAGTAGGTCACACTGAGAGTAAACTCCATCCTTAACTTCACAGGAGGTCTGTTGCTTTGGATTTTTACTCATTTTACCCCTTCCTGCTCCCAGAAGACGTTCACTTTTCCCTTTTCCCCAGGCTGGATGGGAGTCCTGGGTCCTTAGGCTCTGTTAAAGAATTTTACTGTCATGCAGGAGACAGGAAGCCAGAAAGGAAACAGGGATGGTGACAGAGGTTGGTGGTAGAAAAGCTGGAAATCTGGCTGTAGATGTTCTCCAAAGGAAGAAACCTGAGAGAAAGGAATGAACCTCTCTTTGGCACACCCAGAGGCAATTTGACAAGAAAAATTGTTCCTGTCAGATGAATTTACAAAAAGGCTTTCTAGGTCCAGTCAGGTCGTATATTTAATTTTCAGATTCGCTCTTCAGATCTTTATTTACAGTAACAGATGAAAAGAATTACTTTTACTTTCTGCCTCCACGTTCTTCTATTTTCCCTAACGCAACAACAGTAATAAAATGAGTTAAAGGGAATAGTTCTCATTTATTGCCAACTTTGTTTTCCCAAAGTATCACCAGATATGGCTGAGGGACATTTGTTGAGTTACACACCACTTTTCCTTTTCTGTTTGTTTTCTTTTCTTCTTTCTTTCAAAATTAAATCATTACACACTGATGTGTAATCTATAAGCCTATAGATTCATCCCCTTCCTTCCTATAATTTAGGAGGGGTCTGGAAAACTTAAAAGGAAGTATAAAATGAGAAGGCATATAAACATTTTGGCTTTAAATATTATCATAACAAATGAGATAGTGAATTAAATTACAGCCATGTGATCCTCCCTGCATGAACAACACAGTAACTAGGTGCCAGCCACACTTGAATTCAAAGAAGCATGCACAGAATACGGCTAAATCATGTAGAGTGTAAGGTCTTGCTGCTTCTTCACTGGAAATAGGTTTCTGATCTAAAGTGATTCCAAATAACCGTCAAGAGAACTATCAAGTATAAAAAAAATCAATCACAGTTGCATTCAGATAAGAGTTAATAACTTGATAAAATTTAGTGACAAATAGCCCAAGTAGATGTCTATCTCCTATAAATGATAATACAGTCATGTGCTTAACCACACATAATTGTGCTGATACACTTTAGCTATGTGCACGGAAGTGTTACTCTGTATGGACCTGTATGTATGTAACTGTGTATGTTCATGTTACAGAGCACATACAGAAGCTTGTTGGTACCAAGTACTTGGGACTTTTTCTACCTGTTTGTACCTCAATATATATTTCTCACCAGAAACATCCAGGGAGAAACCAATATTATGCAGCATGTAAAGTGTGTATAAATATCATCATGCAGTTTGTCTTATGCGGCTTTGTTAAGTACCCACTGAAATTTTAAAGCTTTATAAATGTCAAGGCTAGAAGGGACCATTTCAACATTTTAATTTGAATTGTAATATTTAAAAGTGGCTAAAGAAATTAGACAGTAAAATCACACTTGAAAATAACATCTTAAAATGCCCTTCAGAAACACACCTTTTAGGCTTTCAAGTCATAGGAATTTATCACACCCTTTAATAGGGATTTCTCTGATTAATTGTGTAACATGTGAACTACTGCTACTGTGTCTCAGCCAAATCTAGTAGCAGAGTCAAAATTTCAGTAGCAGAGATGTATCAACTAAACAGGGGCCAAAACTTTTAAAATAATGGTAAATTAGTAGTTTAAGGATAAATAAGGTTTTCAGTCAGAAGCCTATCCCCACCTGCAAAACTAACTGGTGTTTCTGGAAGCTTTTGCAAATCACCCAAGCTTTGCTTTGCTGGTTTATGATATCCCAGGAATGTCAGAGTGGAATTGTAGCCACTTTTTTATTTTCTTTTTCAGTTACCTATTATATAACCCACATGTAATGCAGAGGCTGCCATGTGTTTTTGCAGGGTCCCAGGTGACTGTCAGATTTTTAAACAAAAATATTGAGGCTCACTAGCGAGGCATATGACTAGCAGCATGACTGTTCTGTAAATTTAGTATAAAAGCCGAGAATTATTCTGTAGAGACTTTTTTGTCTTTGATCATTACCAAGGTCTGGTCAGGAATCATGAGAAATATTCACAGGACTTAAAGAAACCAGAATAGATCAAATAAAACACTGAAGTCCAGAATAGCGAGAAATCCTCACAGAATTGCTCATTTAGTTGAATTACATAAGCAAATATCTTATTTATTATTTATAGTTTTTAATTTTTCATGAACAATATTACTTTGGTGCTTGTGATACTCTATACTGAAGAAATGGAAATATATTGTAATACTAAGTACTTACATAGGACAGTAATTACAGTTTTATTGCAAAAAAATCTATATTTTGTGGGAAAGTGTAGCAGTTAACCTCTATCAGACAAGACCTGCTGTAAGTAGGAATTGCATAGCCAAGGGGGAGTCTTTCAGCATCTCCTCTCAGCTTACTCATAAGAAAAAAGAAAAACATACATTTTAAGTTTTATCTATCTATACAGTGAGGAAAGCTTAAGTAACTAACATATACTAAGCCCTTTAAGAAACAGAAATGAAAATGACTGCTTAAGTAACAAAGGGGTTGCAGGAGAGCAGGAATAGGCTCCATTGGCTGCTTTCCCCCAATCCCACATAGACTGAACTGAGTCACAAACCTGCTGTGCCTAGACTGGCATGACTGACAGCGCCAGGACAAGGAATCCCTCTGAAGGAGTGAAAACGATGGCAAATTAGCCCTTACAATTATGAGAGGAAATCTCTGAGGTCATAGCTGAGGTTAGCAGTGGGGCAGAGCTGGGGTTACACTTGTGCTGCAGCTGCTGCAGTGCACCTGGCCCATTAGTGGGGACTTGCATTTTCAGCACTGACTTACCCTGGAGATCAATAATTAAAAGAAGGGTTTGTTTGTTTGTTTTTTTTCAAAAAAGACCCCACTGTAGAAGTATAGACTGTCACGTAGAAAGTTTAGAACCATCACAAGTGAAGAGCATATATCTTAGAAGTAGTACATGCTGAAAGCAGTACTAAATCAAGCATGGTTTATATGTCATTTTATTTGTCCTCTATTTCTCCTGTTCCCTCTAATGAGAGTCTGTTGAGCTATTTTTATGGCCTTTGTATTTCACACTCCCAAGGCACTGACAATGGCTTTAAGGAATAAGAAAGGGAGGAATATGTTTGTTAAATGATCTGTAATCTTTATCTGTAATTACAGTTAAAGCAGTTGCATTAAATATGTTGCTTGTAATACACTGTTTTATAGCAAGAACAGGTAGCTGTAAATATTTAAAGATGATGTTCTGAACACACCAAGATATGTATTCCATCTTTCTAGTTGCCTACTGAAACTGGGTCCACATTAAACATGACCTATGCATTTATTTTAGTTTTTTACCTACTCTTGTAAAGATCTCCAAAATTTAAAAAAAGAAATATATATATATTTAAAAAAGAAAAAAAAAAGGCAAAAAAAATAAAGCAAAATCTGCCCCAAAAAACCTTACATGTGAAAAATGTATCTGAAGACAAGTTAGAAGATTCTAGCAACATACTGCTGTACCACTGTTGCTCTCAGTTTAGGCTGCACTCTGTGCTGAGCTCTGTGCCCCTGTTCAGCCTCATTCTTTCCCACCAGCTCACATCAATGCTGCTCCTAATACACAGGGTCATAGCAGGTAGCTCATGTGCCAGGTCACACACTGCACTGTGCTTCATGTTCTACTCACGATCAGCAGGTGTAGCTGTCCTAATATCACAGGAAGCAAAAGAATCGAGGTGAACAAAGTTACAGTACAAATAGTCCTCTCAAGCTTATCACAGTCAGAGGATGGGGACCAGAAAGTCCCAGCTTACTCCAGAATATTTGTCTCTACAATTTTCAACAACTGCATTAGAACCATCCTGGTGCAATGTATAAAGCATACTCTTTCTTACTACCGTGATTTTCTGAAAATAATTATTAAAAATAAAAGAGTATATTTTCCTTTTAGGCACTGAATCTCCTATTCATTTTCTAGGGTTTTGCCACAGTTATTTAAAAAATCTACTTACTGTAATACCATAATACTTCACATAAGGTCAAGCAGCAAGGTTAGTTATTTGCTCACATATCTTTTTTTTTTTTTCACCTTGGATATTAGATATTCTAGGCTTCACCTTGCAAAGTACTCCTGAAAATTATTTGTGGACGTGAACATGGATTAATTTAAATGTACTATTTCTATGTAATAAGATAGCCTAGGTATCTGGCACTTCAGCTGTCCCTTCACATATATAGCTTAGCCCATATTTCTTAGTTTTTACCCAATCCACCTCTACTGTTCCCAGGTGGTTTTTTTATGAAGACAACTGTCCTCTATGGTCTAGGTAAAGACTGATGAAACTATTTTTATTATGACCTAGGAAATTATTCAAATGGAGCTCTCTAGAGGCATATGGTTGGCATTATGAATATTTTACAGAATCATCTCTGAAAATCAGGCCAATAGCATATACACACAGGGCCAAGTTCCGCTCTCACTTATACCTTGGCAACCACAATGATTTCCCATTTGGCTTTGCTATGCAAGTATTTGTTTGGCTTATTGCATGCATGTATTTTTTATCTGCTTTCCCCCTTCTTCAACCCCTTCTTCCTATTTCCCATACTGTTCCTATATAGAAGACAGTTATTATCAGTCTGGAATGATAGCTATTTGAGGGCTACTGGCTATGTCTCTCCTACCTCATAAATATAGGGAATATGATGTACAAAGGAATGAAGGAAAATGTACAGAAATTGATGCCTAGTGTAACAGGGTCTTTCCTGCGGCACCAAAACTAATGCAGAATGTTAAAACCACTTTGACCTCAATATTGCTATGAACTCCATGCAGGAAAGAGCTCAGGGGAACCCACTGAGTCCAGAGAGATGCTACAAGGAGAAAGCACTTCTTGGAGCTCACTGTAGGACTGGAACCTGGAACAGGGTGAAAATAGGTCAAAATATTATGTACCTGACTTCAGGAGACAAATATTCAAGGGTTAGTATTTCTCATTCTGATATTTCTTCTCCCTTCACTTTCTTATTGATTTTTTCTTGGTAGATAAATTCTATTTCATTTACATGATTCCCCTTTATAAATGTAAACCTTTAGTCATGAAGACAAAATTACATTATGTTGAATAAGAGCGCTGACAAAACTCAGGACTGAAGTCACGATAAGATGTGTGACCTTACACAGTACGAAAAATACTTTAAGAATTAACACAATAAGACATAAAATATTTACAATGTTTTATAAAAGGAAAAAAAAAGGTAAAAAAGATTTGTACTTACCACAATATCTTTTCCAGCCCACTTGCACTCATCCCTTCGGGAATGAGATACAGGCCAAACAATCTAAAGACACAAAACAAAAATCACATTGTGTTATTTCATGCTTCAGTATTCACAAATTGCAGGCCGAATTCTACAGAGTACCTTTATGAAGCTTCTCTTTCCCCCACTATTTTCCTTACTTCCTTTTCTTCCTTAAAATTTGACAACAAAGAAATAAAATGTTGGGAACAAAGCAGAGATAATAGGAGTCACAGGAAAAACAATCTTGAAATATAGTCTGTATTGAGAATTTCATCTGTGAATCTCAAATACTAATGATAAGAAGGTTTACTCTTCACTAAGTGAGTGTAGTTTTAATGTTTTAAATGTCAAGTAATGGAATGAAGAGCAAAAAATTGCAGATACTAACAATAGAATGTGTGAAATACGATCACAAATGAGAGTTACAGCATCAGAAATGAGCTTTTTGCCTCTCAGTGTATCCACTAGTTCACTATTTTTCTAGGTTTAGTTAATTAAATAATAAAAAGAATCCATGGTATTTGAAAAGTATCATAGCATCAAAATAGAAATGTTTATGCTGTTCCTATAGAGCTACACTAATATAACTAATCCTAAAACCTAAGGTTTGTTGTAGTGTTTGCTTAGCAGAAAATGGATCTCACCTCATAGAGAGAAAATCCAGAGACCCTCACAGTCAATTATTCATGTTTTTTTGAAAAGCTTTTAGGAATTACATATAGAATAAAACATGATCTTCCCATAAAATGCCAGTCTATTCATTTGGGAGCCTCAGATAATGCAATATGAATGGCCGTAAGTCTGGATTACAGTCTTGGTGTTCAATATAGTTTGTTAAAAGAAAGCAAAAGGCTAAGCATGAATTAAAAAAAAAAAAAGAAGGGAAGGGAAAAAAGAGAAAAGGGCAAATATAGATGATAGAAGAGGTCAAAAGAGGTGCTATATATGACATTTGCAAATACAGTTTGCAACATTCTTAACTTCAAAATTTTAAGAAAATGAAATTCAAACAGCAATCAAACATGCTAAGTCTATAAAATAAGGCTGAAAATTTTATGAGCACATTCTCTCTCAAAGGATTCCCACTACTTCCTGTTGCTATTCTCAGCTTAAAACATGCAGAGACATGTGAAAATTTAAATTTACTACATTGAAAAACATTAACCAAACTTCTCAGAACTCCCAAAAGGACCGGTTCAAGTTCAGTTCAAGTTTTGGGCAAAAATTTTGATATTTTTCAAACCAGGATGCTAGATGTTCTTTTTCCTTAGTCTCAGAGCACAATATTTTCCTCAAATTTAGTTTAAAAGACAGCTAAATTGATCTGGTTTTAATAAACTAAAAAGTTTGGTTTTAGTTTTGATGTTGCCATCAGCATTTGAAAGAAACCTGAGAGGGTTTGGTTTGGTTTGGGTTTTTTTTTCCAATGGCAGAAGAGACAACTGGTGAAGTTTGAATTCAAAAGCACTAGTAGCATTGTAATATTGATTGAAGTTTCTTACATGACTCTTCTGTCTATAATAAACAGATCTCCAAATTCTTTAAGCATTTTGGCTATTCTTAAATCTAAAGTCTAAATTATGTCTTTTCTCTAAGTTTGTTGCTAACACACATTTCTATGTTACTGGCAGCAATTCTTTGTTTAATATTTTAATATGTGTATATAGAGTCAAAGAGTGTTCTAAATGTATCTGAATAGGTAAGTACGTAAGACACAATTCCTCCCATTCAAAAGAGCTGTTTTCTGCAATGGAAACACCTTCTTTCCTTTAATTACTCCAGATGTTTTGCACATTAAGCTATTGATCCCTCAGAGAATACAAATAAATAGCTAGTTTCCTTTATAGCTGCTCTAAAGAGAAAATACCCAGTTTTCCTTTTATCTTTTTATCCTTAGAGAATACAAATGAATAGCCTGTCTTCTCTCTGAACAGAAAACACAAAGTATTTATTGCTATCATCTTAGGAAGCTAATAGTGAAACGGCCAAAAGGTCAGGAACACCAAGAAAAAAAAATAATCCCTGGGTATTGAAGCAATATATCTCTCATAAAAGGGCACTCTCCGGATTTTAAATCGTGCCATCAAAATACTTAATATAATTAATCAAATCTCCATCCTATTGTTTACCTTCTTGGCATTTTGTCTTATTAAGTGAGAAATTAAATTATTTATTTAGACTCCCAACAGAAGAATGAGACTAAACTATTTGTCAGCTTTTAAGGGGTCACCAACTTTTATGGAAAATTATACTCTTCATCAGGAATGGCAATATTTTATTGACCTATTCCCCTTTATTAATACTGGAACTATCTTTGTTTGAAAGCAGCAGAAGCAGAGGGCTTAAAAGTTCTGGGTTAAAGAAGAAAAACCAACACTTGGACTCCCAAACAGCTTCTTTTATCTGCAAATACAGAGCAATAAGGCCTTTCTGGGTAAACTGTCATAACGGATGTTTGGGTTTTTTTCGCAGCACACATGAAAGTATGCCTTGTTTGGGAAATAGCTGGATTATTCACTTATCATTTACTTTTTTTTTCTTTTTTTTCTTGTAGTCTGAAAAAGAAAATATTGCAGATTACACAGTCAAAGGTCATAGGCTCATTATAAATTTCTCTTCATAGTCAGCAAATATTTTCATTGTAATAGTACTCCTGACATCCAAACACTTACTACATAATTCCAACAGTGCACAACATAGTCTGAGTAATAACAAGTCTTGAACATTAAAAGTATGTATTTACATTGTACAGACCATGAATGAATGTACCTTTTGATATTCCTTGATGTTAACCAGGTTGAAAGAAAATATGTGATCCTTTGCTCCAACGTACAGCCGACTGCGTTCTTCATCCAAGAGGAAAGTATGGTAACTGGAGCTATTAGCTAGTCCGTTGAAATTGATTATATTGTTGGATTCCAACATTTCTGTAAGATAAAGGTAATACTTTTGTTGCTAATATGATCAAATGAAATACAGACTCATATTTGGAGTTGTACAGATATCATTTTAGGACTTTTTGCTTACAGAGTAGAAACCAGTGAAACCATTCATTATCTACCTCGGCCCTTGAATGTTTTTATTTCAAGTACCCAAAGTGCTTGTGAGATTCAGCTCTACACAAAGGTCAAAACAACAGTGAAATCAATTAAAAGACTGTATGAGCTCTTAGGTGGTAAAATTCTATTCATGTAGATCATCAACTGTTGGACAAAATTGAATTTTGTTCAATCAATGAGATTTGCAAGGATAAACTTGAGGATAACCAGCTGATAAAAAACACATCTAAACACAAAATCTACTTCCAGCAAAAAAACCCCTGTTTCATACAGATCTGTAAGTTATGAGAAAAGGCATAAGAGTGACTTGCTGATGAGATAACATGTAGCATCTATTCTTACATGAATTATTCTCTTCCGAGTTTTCTGACATTGGCAGCATGTTATTCCCTTGCTTGGAACAAGAATGAAACTACAGGAGGTAACTGTTTCTGTTAAACTCAAGAGTAATTTTCCTATTCTCATATTCCTCACAGAACCATTGCACTTGCCACTGACAGCGTTTTTTTAAGTACAAGGATCAACAAAATCTTAGCTATGCAAACACTGACAAAGTCATACACATTTTTCTGAAAATGCTGAAAAATAATTCTGCCATACGATAATATAGATCATATTACTATAAATACTCATGAAAACACTCTTTCTTTATTTCTGTCCATCTACATTCATATCAGGACCAAACCCAAACCATCTGTATCACTTTAAGGCATATCTGCACTAGTAAGTCATCAATAAAAAAGTTTCCTGGTGATGACAAATCCTATGCGGTTCAAGCCATGACCTTGAGAAGTACGAAGGCAGACATGCAGTTTCAGGAGAAGGAGCAGTTCCATTGAAGCATCCAGGAGGAGAGATGAGAAAGGGAGTGCATACATCAAGATCCAAGGGCTGATGGCTCAAGCTACAGGTATCTAATGTTTGTGTTCCCTCTGCCATATGTGCAAGCCGAGGATCATATGTGACTCCTCTCAGAACAGCTGCCAAATGCCTGGGATGTCTTGGATTTACCTAACAGTGCAGCTACCTGCTGTGACTTTTTGGTTTTCAGTAAGATCGCTCCCGTTTCCCACCATTACTCCAACTGAGGAATGAGTGTAAGATAGCACCCCTATGCTGTTAAAATCAAGGAGAAATTGCTGTTAAAACAGAAGTTTCTGCCTAATTTTCTTTTGAAACTGATTTTCCTTTCTTTTTCCCCCCTTTTATTTTAACAAGAACAGGGAAGATGTTAGGTGAGGCTTTTTTGGACCTACATAATAGCGGTACTTAGGATTTTACAGAATTTCAGCACCTGCAGCTTTGTAGTCCTGCAGATGTGAAACCTATTTTTTGTGTTCACTTACACCAGGTGGATTTTGAAGCAGATTGATACTTTCTAATGGAAAACATTAGTAGGCAACATATTCAAGGTAGACAAAGATAATACTGAGTTGCATAACATTTGGGCTACCTTTGTTCCAGTACTCTTTGCATTTATTTGGTAAAACTCTCACTAGCATCGCAAAGAGCTAATTCATGTAGCAGTGTAGCAAAGTGTCAGAGCTTGCACTACATTTTGTTCCTTATTCTACACTTTTTCTCACTAAATATAACTATACATTTGTATCACAGAACACTTTTTAAAACTTGCACTGCTAAAGATTGAAGTTCTCTTTTTTCCCCTTTTTTTTTCCTGTTTTCTTCTAAACATAACAATCAAATCACCCCAAGCAGTCTTGTCAAAATAATTCTTCTGGCTTCCTGCCAAGTTCTAGAATTTGACTGTATTGTCCTCCAGTTCACTTATTTGCATTTTGTTAGAGACTTTACTAATTCTCTTTACTTTGTAATGACTGATTCAGATGTTGAATGTCGACTCACTGAATAGCGAGTGATGTAGATGATTGATTGCTTAACTTGTCTTAGAACTCTCTTGGCTAGAAATGCTTTGCTGTCATCTGTATCTGATAATTTTTCTTATAATATAGCTGTCAAAAACCTTTGTAATTTTTTCACCTTTCTTGGTTTGAGCTCACATAGGTATGATTCTGCCCTTTGTGGCTGCAGCGTAGACAAGTGTCTGCTGAAGTCAATGTTACACAAAGGTAAAACTGATAAAAATGGAAATAAGATCAGTTAGGCACACAGCTACTTGGCTTAAAAGAAGTGTGATATGATTTTGCTAATGCAGAGTTCTAAATATTCACACCTACAGATGGTGATTGATATTTTCTTTTCTTTCTAATATTCATGAAAAATATGAGATCATAACATTGGAGTCTGAAGTTTATTATGGCCAAAAGTAAATTACATCATCATCTTCACTATTCATAAGTCTGCACGGTATAACTTAAAAGGACCAGGTATGGCTGTGCAAGGAAATATTTTTTTTTCTTTTAATTCTCTGTGACTTTCAGAATATCCAACAATGTTAAACTCTGTTGAGACTTTTTGTGAACATGCAACTTAAACTAAGAGCTAATTTCCGTTGTCTAAGATTAGGACTTTTCTTCTAGGTCACATAATCCAGTATGTATAATACTGCCACATTACTGACTTTTGCAGGAGATGACTAGATTTCCAGGGTCTATTGCCCAAAAGGTTAGGCTTAAGCATGCTCCAAGCAGCGTATTTCAAATAACTTGACATTAGGTTTCTCCCTTCAGGAATCAGGTTGAGAATATAGGTTGAGGAGAAAAATGTCATTTGTGTGTCGATGATTCTCAATCACGCTAATTTAGTTAGGTTTGAGCTGCGTCACAAGTAGGAGGTGAAAACCTAAATAATTTTTGCCGTTCCTCTGCTGTTTATTCTAACTTACGTGCATGCATCTGTGATGAATATGGTTTTACAGGACATTCTGGAACAGGCTGCTGAAGAGCAAAGCAATGGCATTTGCACAATCAATACAAATTAAGTATTCCACTTCCCCCAATTCATTAGTTTCAAAGTGTTTACTATCCCATGTCTTCAGTATCCAATCGGTGACCATTGCTGAGAAAAACAGCAAGGACAGGGCACACTCCCCGAAGGGCACTGACATCCATCAATTCTGTTAAGTGTCGATCACTCATGCTGGCAAGGTACATGGATGATCAGTGATAACATAAACCAACAAAGATTGCATTGTAAAGACAAGCGGAAAATGATTAATGCCTCCAATAAATCAATGAGATTAATATTGTCTATTATGTATATCCTAATTATTTTGGGGGGATTTTTTTTTAAACGATGGCATATTCATGACCTAAGCAGACAGGTAATAGTTGCCTGTATTTAAGTAATTTTTTTTTTACTTCCTCTATGACCTATGGTGTTATATTTATTGCAAAAACATGACATTATTCCACTATTTTTTGTAGTCAGGTGCCATTTCTTTAGTAATTGCCCAGAGATAATTTTCTTATTTCCTTTTGACACATCCTCAGCTGTAGTCATGCCTGTATTTTTGGACAGGAACGAATAAGCCCTATACAGCTAATCACTGCACACTATAAGTAGTATTGTATAAAAAAATGCTCTATGAGGTAGAGTGGGTAGTGATATTCTGAAGATAGTGGAGATGTCACTGCTTTTGTTATTGAGACTTGCTTTTCACTTATTAAGTGTTGCAGGCCACCAAAACTAATGGTTCAAAATGTGCCATATCTTAAAAAAATATTGTATTATAATGAATTTTCACAGTGATGATCGCTGAAACCAACTGGAGATGAGTTTCTCAGGGTTTGTGGGCCAGATTCTCCTATTAATCACTTCACTTCAAATAGTTTCAACTCACAGTCCTGTCTTGCTCGCTCCATCTTACTCGGCCTTCGCTGTCGGTGTCCAAGTTTGAAGCATTTCACCTTTTCCAATGCGCTTTTCTGTAGGCTCTGCATTGTCTTTCTTCTATTAACTGATGTTTCTCTTGATTCAGTCTGACTTGAGTCAGAACATTCACTTTGCCAGGACAAGTTGGCAAATGTACAGAAAAAAAATGCAGTCCCTAACTCTTGCCTTCCTTTTAATACATGATTATTTAATTTGCTAATGGAATTGTAACTTAATAGTATGTATACACACAGAGGGCCAAATTCCTGCTGCAAAATCCATGGAGATATGTATGCACGAGGAATGTAGATTTGGTTTATTTTTATCACACATTTTCATTAAAGAAGAAGCCAGAAAACCACAGCTATAGGTAAGATGAATACAGTCAGGCAGATCCTGAAGTTTGCTTTATCCATAGTTGGTATTCCACTGTAAACTTTGGTTTATGTCTGTGTTCCTTCAGCAGAGTTTGTCAGGAGGAGAACATAACAAAAGAAAACCATCTTATTTCTTACCTATGTACTAGCAGGGAAACTATCTTTTCAGCAAGAGGGAACTTCTCTGTGTAACAAGTCAGAAAATTTGTGAGCTATGGCCTATGTTCCTGCTATAGACTTCACAATGACGCACCAACCAAGGTTATTTTTGTTGATGAGGGTCAAAGGGGCACATCAATTTCTCTGAAACTCAGAGGAAAGGTATCCTAGCTTCCTCAGCAGGATTCAGATCTGGACCTGTCCTATTACTAGTGACTCTGGAGAGTGACTAGATTATACCAGCAGTGCTGCTCGTCATAACACGCTCAGGAAGCCAATGAGCGGGTTGCTGGTTGCACAAAACTCTCGACCTTCATTCCTTTGCCAGCAACAATAATTATCTCACTGTATATCTCCTAGCAGTAGATAAAAGATGAACCAATGCCATTATGCCATCAAACAGGGATTTTGCTGAACTGTGAGCAGTGCCTCCCACAACGTCATGCTAGAACATTTCCTTCTTCTCTCGCCAGGCCTTTACTTTGGCTACAGAGGATCAGGTGGCCACATGTTTGCACATGCATTTGTTGCTCACAAAGATGCATATTGTGCCTGTTCTCTATATCAGCATGTATATCTTTCTAAATAATCCCAGGTGTAAATTAGTCATTACTCTTTGAGCAATTATTTGCTGAATTCTAAGATACTAATTCTACCATGCAAGGAAAGAGGTGGGTATTAACTTCCAGCCTCTCCTGCAGCTTCCCCATTTTATTGCTGTGAGTGTACATGGTGACTTCTGCCCCAGTCACAGAGTTAAGGAAAAGGTAGGGACTGGCAGGAAATCAAGACAGTTTCCTGCAAAGCATTAGTCAGCAGACTGTATTAGGCAAAACCAGCAATGTAAGCATGGAAAAGGCACCATATTTGTTGTGAGTCAGTTCACCATCTGAGAGAGACAACAGCTGCCATGCATACAGTGGGGTATTTCAGTGGGGTATTTTCATATATTACAGAAAACACTCAGACGGGTCCTTGAATGAAAGCAGGTGAGCTTGACCCTGTGCCAGGCCTACTGCTTAGTAACATGCCCAATGGCCCTTTCCAGGATTTGTCTACTTTATACCACAATTTCTTTCTTTCCATGACACCTCAGACATCACTCTAAGAAAAAATAAGAAACTTGCTAACAGTCTATGGCACAATTCAAATTTCTAAAAAAAAAAAAAATCATTAAAACAAGGAAAACTAATTTATCCTCTTTTTTTAACTATTTCACCTGAGGGGAGAAAAAATAATAATTTCAGAAACATTTGTTGTGTTACATCTTTTAATTTAACTGGTCAGATTATCAGTCTTTCAGTAACATTTAAACTGTACCAATATTTCTAAGTTATTTTTACTAATAATATTTTGATTTGGCGTTAGGAGCAAAAGAATAAAGGCATGTACAAATTATCAACACCCTCAGCTTAAGCTTTCAGATAATTTTAGATTTATGCTGCTTGGAAATATCAGAAAGTAATCACTTTTATCTCAAATGAAACAAAAAAACGGCTTATGAAGTGTATGAGATCACATAATGCAACAAGTGATTTACCCATTTTTAGAAATGTAACATGAAAACTTCTGTAATCAGCACCTTTGGGTTTTTACTACACTACAAGCCAGAGAAACTTGAAACTACGCAGCATTTGCTGTTGATGGCAATTCCGTGTTATTGTAATTTGAATGAGATAAATCACTGGGAGAAAAGGGAGGGTTATCTTAGCAGTAATCAAAATACAGTTGGAACAGAGCCCCTCACAGCTGTCCTAGCTTTCATCCTCTTCATCTACTTTATCATAACAGTTGCCAATCACCTGGTTTCACTGAACTCTACTGGAAGGAGAAAAAAACCAGAACCATATTTGTTTTTACATAAAACTTTTGTTTCTGAAAGAACATGCAGTTCAGAACCACAGTTCAGAGAACTATTACAATTTATCAATTAGAAGTAGCTAGGACAAGATATACAGTTTTTTGTGCATTCATGATGTAAACCAAACATTTTAGAAATGAAACACTTCTGCCTACCTTCCACTACAGCAAAGCAAACTTGAGGGCCATGAGTACACTTTGATTAAAACCAGATACTTGGAAGGAGGAATGTTACACCAATGTTTTGTTTCAGTTGCACCAGTGTAAGCATGGAATCCTTTGACTTCAAAATACTGATGCATATGGTTTTTATACTGTAAAACTGAGAGAAGATTTTAGCTCATTATTGTCAGCACTATTTAGCTACATGACAGCCCTTAAAGTGTTTTAGGTTAGAATAATTGAAGGGGTCGCATGATATTTCAAAGACATAAAACATCGAGGTTTTTAAAGCCAACCTGTTTTCCCTTTATTATTTGCACTATTTGTCCTTTTGGTCTCTGCAAATGATTCCAGGTTATCCCTATTGCTCAGTTTTTTCTTATAAAATGAGAAATATTAACCTCTGAGCTAAACAAAGACTTGTAAAGCTTGATTTCATATATTTGAAACTTTACAGTAACATCCCAAATTATGACCTTGGCTTTGTGAGAAAGGTTATGGCACATATTTGTCTGAGAACTTCACAAGTGTTTAAGGACAACATTATCACAAAATCACAGATATATATTACCTATAGCATTATTTTGTGTGTGTGTGATGAACTAAGTTGAAATAGAGGATGGCAAAAAGAGACCATAGTCTGGTTTTCTTAAGGTGTTATCTGTCCAAGAGAAAATTTATCTGTCTTGAGATCTGAGTAGATAACATCTTTGCTACCTCCCACTTGTGCTGGTATAAGAAACAGTGATCAGAAATAATGAAAGCAATGCATCATACCAGTGAGCACCCAGATGTTTAGAACATCTGTAGCTCTCAAGGTTCTCTAAAATGGCAAAATGTGAAATTTATAAACATGCTAACTCAAATAGTAGAAACACCGTAAGCACGTTAACTCAGCCTCTGAGGTTCGTTAGCCCAGTGTGGCATTGCATGACCCTGAGTTGCACCATCTGAGCTAGCACAGGAAAACAGCCAGTTATATCTCTTTCATTAAGTAACTCTGTTATCAGATTTAGTCAGAAGTTAATCAGTTTTCAACTATATGTATGATACTTCTGGGAAGTCAGTTTTCAGCAAGCAGAACCGGTGCTGGTTATCAGGAAAGTAAAATTGTGGGTAGTTGTCATTTCAAGGACTGATTACCTTATCTATAAACAGTACCAGCTTGTCTCATTAAAAACTATATCACAGAGGCACGAACACGTTTGCAATGACTAACGCACAGACAGTTGTTTTCCCAGGGCACAGATGTATGAGCAGGAATGAGATGGGAAGACTGTCACATCCTATCCTCTGCATGGCCTGCCTAAATCTTTTGTCCAAGTGTAGCATGGAGAACAGTTTTTCCAATTCATGAACCTTTTTCTCCCAGAACAAAAGTAAAGCAGGAAAGAAGCTGTTGCTCTCTATAGGCTCACCTGCTTGCTCAAATCACTGACCATGCTGCAGTCTCGCTGCACCTGAGTTAGTCTGAAACTCGCTTATGCAATCGTAGCGTCTAATAACACTGCCTACGAGGCCAGCAAAAATTAATTGATTTTGCTCCTCATCTAATTGTGCCTCAATGAAGCTGCATGTTGAATGGCTGGGGTGTCACCTCAGGCTTAGCAGGCAAGCTACTTTGAAGTTAGCTCATGGGATGTGATTATATTTTGTCATATTCATGACAACGAAAGTCAGATATACTTAATGCAAAGGTGAAATGTCTGCATTATGACTTCTGCACAAGTAAAATTTGTGAAGTTTTAGGTTTGTTTACTTATTATTATTAAAGTCAGTTCATCTTCCAGAATCATTATTTCTGACTAAAAACTTTTCAGATGAAAATAAAACTGTCTGGGTAATGCCAAAACCTGTCATGATGTTTGGGGACTACTAAGTAACAAACTACTTAAATACAACAGTGTTTTAGAAAATTCCCTTTTGAAAAGCTGGCCTAGCGAGGTCAGTTCATTTCTCTTTCTATCATTCATCTCTTATCAACAGTGCCCTTTATTCTAAACTTAGTTTAGAAAGTCAAAAATCCAGCCAGTGTTTTTGTGATTCACGCACCGTGGACAACTAGGATTCAAGAGTAACAACATATGTCTATTGGAGTTGCAGTTATGACAAAACTTTTCCTCCTGCAAGTGTATTCCTCTTTCAGAGCAAAAGTATGAAAGTATTTCCTCACTCTTGAAGAAATCTTCGTTTTGGGTACCAGAGTGAGCTCATTTAAAAGAATGAATAAATATGAGGTGTTAAGTTTTGTAGGCATATCAGGGGAATTTTTTTAAAAGACTGGTGATTTTATTTTCAAGTGTGACTTTTCTATTTGACAACCAAGTTGCCATTGGCTCTTGGTGAGACTAATGGGGTACGTCCATGAAGGATTTAGATGTTTAATTAGAGACATAGTGAGACTGAGGGTGACCTGCAGTGAGTGAGGGTGTGAGCAGTTTCTCTGGCTTAAAAGGTTGCAAGAGAGTGTCTCCATAGCTTCAAACACTGGGATGCAGGGGGAAATGCAGCAGAGGTAGGTTTGACCTCAAATTAAACAAGCTTTAAATTGACAGCAGGCAAGTTTACATAGATATTAGCAAGGAATTCTTTCCTTTGAAGGTGGTAAGACAATGGCCCAGGTTGCCCAGAGTAGTTGTGGATGACCCACTCCTGAAACTGTTCAAGTCCAGGTTGGATGGGGCTTTGTGCAGCCTGGTCTAGTGGTAGGTGTCCCTGCTCGTGGCAAGGTTTTGGAACTTCATGATCTATACGGTCCTTTCCAAACTGTACCATTCCATGCTTCCATGAAGTCCTTCTCTGACATATTTTATTCTATTTTTTATTACTGAACTGACAATATAAACCTGCACAAATTATTTACTAAGGTGAAGTATTTAATATGCACAATAGGGTTAGGAAGCTTCCCCAGAAATTTAATTGCATAGGCAAAATTGCAAAACAGAATAAGTAATGCTTGAGTTTTCTGCAGATTTCTGATGGAAAATTCATTTGACCTGCTTAAAAAAAGGTCTTTTTATGCTTGAAAAGCATGTATGAAATTGTCTCTATCTGTGTAACAACTCGTCAAAGTCCTCTGATTAATAAGATGTAAAAAAGGTTTTGGGTTAGTTCTGCTAGTAGGTAAATCATTATAGTCATTCTAATTTATATAGCAGCTGGCTTAGATGGACTGTGTCCAGGATTTCTTATACGCGTACACATCAGTGACCTCATATTTTTAATTTCAGACATAGCTATCAACACTCCTTCTGTTAAAATTTGGTTTTGCAGAGTGGATCCTCCCTTCACTTTGATCACATATCCAGCACTTTGAGGAATTGTCTTTTACCACTAATAGAATGGATAAGTAAAATTCATGTCTGGATTTACATCTTTCTCTCTTCTGATAGCTCTTGTTTCTTCTAATCCATAAGGGATTTTTGGAAGAATATCAGCAAGGGGCTGAAAGCAGCAACTGCAGTTAAACAGTCTGTGTAGCTCACATACAGATACACACAGCTCTGCTGTGCACTTTAATTGCAGCAAAATAAGGCTGGGATTTCTAACTACTAACCCTCCTTGCACAGATTTCTGTGCCAAAGTAGAGTAAGTGATGATACCCAGTTTTGCTCTTAACTTGCCCTAATGAAAATCAAAGTTATACCATGGAAAAGATTCTAAATGCTGTGGTTCTGCAATGTGTGGAATATATTTAGTATCCATTAGAATAAACACTACTTCAAATTATAAACATTATTTATCAAATGTTTCCAGTTGCACCTACAAACTTCTGTGCATCAAAAAGGAACTTCAGGTTTTCCCCTTCCATCCAAATGTCATAAACATAATTATTAATCGAACAGCAGTAAAACCAACAATACTATTTCTCAACTCAAAATGAATTTTCTCATGCTTAATAGCGCTCTATCAATCAAAGTTTTAAATTTCCTTCAAGTTACACAAACCAAACTAGATTTAGTTTCATTTGTTTTGTAATTATTATAAATTCAAATCAGGAGCAATAAATTTCTAATTAATTGCTACATTCAAAATGGAAAATAAACATTACATACAATTTTTACATTCATTTTTTGGATTATGGGCATACTATAAAGGGGCTGGGAGGAGTGCATTTCTAACTAAAATTTTATGACATAGAAGCAAACTTGAACTGTAATTCTGACAACACCAAAAAATTACCATGTGAAGAACTTTAATAGTTTTAAAATCTCCCAAAAAAGTCTTAATCCAGTTCACACAACACACAGTTAAAGCTGTAGAAATTCCTGACACGGGATGCTGTAAATGGTAATTTTTTTAATAGTTTCAAGGGGCACAGTGATAAAATCAAGAAAAAGAAATCCTTAAGAGGCTATTAAATTTAGAGACACAGTCTCTAGCTCACCAAGTTCCTGAAAATCAAATTGCAGGAGACTTAGCAAGTGTTGTGCGGAACTATCACCCTCTGACTGACCTAACCCTGTTATCTTCTACAACGGAGAATCCCTGATACAGAAACCCTACATTATGTATTTGCTTTGGCTGTCATTGGAGACAGCATATTTCCCTTCTAGTCACTTGTGGATAAAAGTGCAGCCATGACCTGTCTTGACAAGGAAAGTGAAGATGCAAGACTAGAAATCTAATTCAGCAGAATGACTGCTGCAACTCCCTTCTCCGCTGGCCCGTGCTCTGGGCTGCCCACGGTGCCTCCCTCACCCATTCTTCTCCCCACTCCATCTCCCCTCCTCACAGCCTTTGGGGCCTCCCTGGGTGAGTGGAAGTATTTGCAAACAGCATCATTTCACGCTGATTGAACCCAGCTTCTGAAACAGCATGTCAACCTCTAATTCCTTCCGAATGCTTTTTGTTTTGAAATCACTTGTCCATATTTCATCTTTTAAGTGAACTCCAGAAAGACCCATCAGTAATTTGCAGTAGAGCTGGAGGAGGGAATGTGAGTGGGTTATCAATAGCACTCAGGTAGCACCTCCTGTCTGGATGGGCTTAATGCATGAGAAGGTTTGGATACAACTTCATGGTCCTTGACCTTAGAGCAAGAGTTCATTTGCTTAAAGACATGTCAATGTAAATATAGTTGGATTTGTTTGAACACCAAATCACCTGGTACATCAGCCTCTGTTTAGAGCAGCCTCAGAAAGGGATTCAAAGATAACTTAAAGTAATTTTAGGATGTTTTGACTCCAAGCACACTCAGCCAGTCCCACCTGAACTGGCTCGTAGCAGGTTCCTGGGGGCTGCTCTAAGCTGACATGGCCCACCTGCAGCATGTTCACCCACATCTCCTCACACCTCCTGCAACAAATGTCAGGAAGAAGGGGTGACATGCACACAAATTACAACTCAAAATAACCCCCAAAACCCAAAACCCCCAAAACAAAACAAAAAACAACAACAACAAAAAAACACCTGTTCCAAAAGCAACAAAAATAAGCAATATTTTGTTCAACGAAATTAACTTGGAGGGGAGAAAAGCTGGTGTGGCTACCTACCATGCTAAAAATTCTGCTGTTTCCAGGTTTGGGGTTTTTTTTATTCTTCTCCTCTCTCTTTGAACTAGCACAAAGATCTAGTCCACACCACTGATTCTAGGTGTCTTGTCAATCTAAATAAATGGTAGCTGCTTCTTGCATCAACACAATAGCATCATTATCCTCAGTGTTAGCATCATTATCCTCAGTGTTAGCATCAGGAAAGAAAAATAATAGAAGTTTTATGTTTCTGAAGCTCAGTGGAATATAAATGAGAATCATTATATCATTTTTTGCTTGTCACAAAAACTGCACTTTTACTACCAAGACAGAAATCAGAGATCACATTCATGTAATTTACTTTGTGTCCCTGTCAGAACAGAAGCCTTTACTGACCTGCAGACTGAAGATACTAGTGAAATGGTCCAGGTACACTGAAATGGAAAGCAGGGTTTGCCGCCTTCTCTTTATTATGTAAAATGAGAACTACAAAAATGTAACCATTTCAACAAAATGTACTGAAAACTTTAACAGTTCATTTTTTCACATTCCACATCTCTTTGCACTTTGTGTGCTTTAAAACTGGGCCAATTTTCACCTGAATTTTGCAAGCACTATCCATTGGCACCAAACTGCCATGCCTTCACAATGAGTTTAATAAATTTCTTACACACATTGTGTAGCCTCAGTGTAAATTTGGTTTATGTAAAGGGCACATTAAAAATCGGAAAGTTTTGGGGGAAAAGGCAGAGCACTTTCCAGTTACCCTTCCAGACCCAATGATATTTTTCATTCTCAGCAGCTCCGCTAGTTACTCTACTAATTTACCTCCAAAAGAATGCTCCTTTGGGTGCAATATTCAAGTATATATGTATGTCAACTGCTGCACAGGCTTCCAAATGCCCACATTGATCCAAGGCACCATGAGTCACTGTTGACAGATGAGGAACATTCACACAAAATCCTCCCTAAAAGTTAAAGGAGAACTCACATTTTTCCTCGATGGTCATATACTAACACATTGTGGTTAACGGTATACTCCAGAGATTTTGGGAAAAAAAATAAAAAATAAAGTTACAATTCCTCTAAAATTGAACAGGACACTGATTCAGTGTTTCCAAATTAAAGCAACATTGGGTGGTTCCAAATAATTTATAAAGACAGATTTTAGCTGACTAGAAACTGGTATAACTATTGCTCTATTGCTTTAGTAAACCCAAATTAATTTACAGCAGATGTGGATATAACTTAAACTCTTTAAGTGAAATGCACTAAGCATGTCTCTAAAACTGCTTATTGTCTAGCAAGACTTTCATTAGATCTGGAATAAACTAACTTCGCAATAAACTTCCTACATATTTATAATGTTTGAAAACTAAGCAATACCCAAGAAAGACATTACAAAGCAGCATCATGACATTCTGTTGCTATTCTAAGATAGCTGGGGAAATGACTCCTTGCCCTGATGATGAAGAGGTATCCTATTGACAAATACATATTGGAAAACCTTCAAGAACGGATATCTCACAGTCTCGAAAATAGTGACTCCACAGCCTCCATGGAGCATTACTAATCGCTATACAACAAATTCACTACTTTTTGCAAAGGTTTTGAAAGTTATTTCAACCATTTTTGTTTCCTGCAATGTCAAATAAATAGGCAAAAAAAAAGTCTTTTGCTTTATTTTTTCCATAAACAAATGTAATTCCAGCAGCAGCTGACATGGTTTCTAGTACAATGGCAAACACTTGGGTTTATTTCTAGCTTGTCTAATTATGAAAGGCATCAGGGTAGATGTGTTTTCTTTTTGTAGCCACTAATACTAATTTTACCTTCTGGGGAAACAATTTCAAAATGTCAACATTTGCATGCCTGAATCCCGCTATGAACTAAAAGGATTCATGTGCAGAGGTCCTGCCTCAAGCTGTGACACACTATTTACCTCCTCAGAGGGAGTTAACACATTAATTTGAACAAATGAAATTAGAACAGCCAACTCTCCACGGTGGGCAGAGGAAAAGTACCCTGATCATAGTGGCTGACTGCAGTTTAAGTGGAATACTGCTTAATTAAACTATTGTACGACAGCTGCATAAGGAGTGCATAAACACCCCACAAAAGAGGAGGTCTCCAAGCTTGGAGCTATATATGAACACAGTACTGAGTTCCTTAAAAGGAAAGTTACTGTTGCCCTTTTTAGAAGTAAAACTTTGAGATTTAAGAGAATAATTTACACGTTTGTTGTTTTCTGCAAATGTATATTCCAGAAAGCACTCCTGAGACTCAGATGCTAACAAGTCTGAACAGGAATTTGGTAGAAAGGTCCACAAGCTAAGGAAGCTCGCATCTGCTCCACTGCTTAGTTCAACCAGTTCGTGACCCTTGAGGTCTAATCCAAAGCCAAGCAAAGGCAGTGGGATTTTACTGATTGTGCTGAAAACTGAATCAAGCCAATGGATTAAGGGTACGATTCCTAGAGGACCTATGTTTTCAGGAACTTCCTCCAAAACATTTACCCTTATAACCTCAGAAACATTTTTTAAAAAGTTAGGTACTTTAAGCTAAAACACAGGGTCCCTATGGATGTCACTAGGTAACACTTATGCACAGTGCTCCAAATACATTTCTTATTTTGTGATTAAATGTTCAAGCCGACACGCTTTGCAATGTTCTCTGTAGGGAAAATATAAGCATTAGGAGTTTTCTATTTTGTCTTAGTGTAACTCATCTGAGTTGAGAGGGGCATTTAGGAAGTAGGATTTGGTGTTGGTTCATGAAAGTTCTATGCATGTCCCACTGTCCCCCATGCTATGTCAGAACTGTTTCAGAATACTACTAAAACAACGCATGATATGCACTACACCTAATGTGGACACCTGATCTGGGCCCAAGTTTTAGTTATGTCACGAAGCAGTTTGCCTAAAATAAGCGTTATGTAGGTCAGTGGAAGTTGCAAGGCCCCCTGAGGATCTCCACAAAGAGATCAAGTCTGCCTATATTGAAGAACATAAATTAATCAAATCCCATTTTATTCTGCAAAACAATATTAAGCTGGATTGCAGTACTTTAACCAGAAGTGTCCATTAATTATCATGCCTTAGATTAATATGCATATTTTTGTATATTATCCTTACTTTGTTTAGTGTGCAGAATGGATGACACATCAAATTTCTCCTTCTATTTGCGATTTCAGTATTTGCCCTAATGACTACCTAGCCTTCAAATGCTGGTCTGGAGGAGAGAATTATTAAATTGCTTTTCATGTATACTATGGTAAAAATCAGAAATATGATTCAACAGAAAATAGGCTATTATGACTTCTAATTTATGCAGGCATATGAAGAAAGAAAACAAAAGTACCCTAAAATAATAGGCATTCGTTTTGACTCAACAAGCCCTGATCTTTGAGCATAATGGAGGAGTCAATTACCCTAACCATTTTGACCCCTGCCTCACTCATCACACAGAGTAGATTCTGCACTAAATGAATTAGGGGTGTTACATAGAGATCTCACCTCGCTGCTTTACCCAGCCCATTCTGCTCATCAAGAGATGCAGAAATGCTTTAGAAACAACAGGAAAAAAAATAATTAAAGGTTGCATGGTGTAGTTCTACATATGAAATAGGCTACCGAATCCTCCAGTTGTGTGAGGAGAGTGAGGCCTCCTCTCTGGAATTCAGACTCAGCAGTAGTCCAGGCGCTATGTCACAGATTCACATCCAGAAGGGAATGCATTGGCCAAAAAATTCCAAATAGTGAGAAGCAGTCATCATGCAAACTTCCATTCCAGAGAGTTATACGTTTTGAGAAACTAAAACCATTGATTTATCACAGGCAATACCAGGCACAGTTAATTAGTTTTCGAATAATAAGGCATTTACGATGACGAAGTGTATAGTTTTTTCTAGTCTTAAAATTACCAAACACAGATCTCTGCTGAATTCAACAGAATTTAAATCCTGGTTTAGATTACACACATGAAAATAGTTCTTCAAGTCAGGAATATAGATTGTTTAATAATTAATTGAACACACTCCACATTTTACTGTGGAGTAAAAGCAGAGTGAAATGGACAACCTGTAGTTTCCTCACATCGGAAACCTCCGTATCTACCTGCACATCCTAATTCCTGTATAATCCTGAGTGGTTTGCCTCTTAAAATAAACAGACTCTACCTTATGTCCTTACTGGATTACTCTGAGTAGGATGTTTATATAAAGGATATAGCTAAGTATTCACTGAACATAACAAGAGTACAATTCATTCCCATGCATTAGAGCCCATTATAATTTGGTGGCTATATTTAAATAAACCAACATTTAACTATGCCAGCAATTACTATCTAAAGTTAATACTCTAATTGTGTCCAATCCTTCCCCTCCAGAGACTGATTCATTGAAATGTTTATCTGCACTACCACTACCCGTGGAGTGTAAATATGAAGATGATAATTCTGTGTGAGAGAAACGAAGCATAATTTATGGTCTGGGTGTATTAGACACCTGTATAGTAAACATTAATATTTTCACAGTTAATAATAATAATTACACTGTGCATTACCTTTCATGCAAAGATCTGACCATAATCTAATAAACAATAGGACCCAAGTCTGATTGTCACTTATGTGGGCAGTACAGAAAAGTTTTAAAATGGAAATAAATGTTTTAAACCTTCTTTGTCCTAACCTAACCGTGGAGTCTCTCCATGATGTGAAACAAAAAATCCTGAAGTTGTTCTGACCTGAACTGGGAGGAAAAATGGTGAGTGCCATTTCATGCTGACACAGCACCACAAGTTTGGAACTTACTGTGCCTGAGCAAGTAATGCCTGTGGAAAAAAAAAAAAAAAAGAGATGGCTAAGGAGTGATATTATTGTTGTCTTTGATTACCTGTTGGGCATAGTGAAAGAACAAGAGGTAACATACATAAGTGAGTTAGGGAAATACTGAAGAGGATATAAAGAGAAAACTCTTAACTGGAACAATAATCAGAGAGGTTACAGAGTCTTCATCCTTGGATACTGCCAAAACTTCATAGAATCAGATACAAAAACTCTGATCTAATTCTGAATATAGTCTTGCTTTGAACAGGAGGTTGAATTAGACCTTTCCAATCATAATGTTTTCCCCCTATGAATTAAATGTACAGATTTAGCTTTCGTAAATTAGGACCCACCTGTAAAAAGAATAACAGGGTATTACATGTATGTTTCTCCTGTTATTAAAAAAACACAAACAAACAAAAACACAAAAAACACCAAACAAAACCAAACCCAAACAAACAATCAAAACTTATTAATCTCTCTTAAAGCTGATTTTTTTTCCTGAGATATTCCTGAGGGTAAGAATTCCCTTACTGTAAGCAATAGCAGAATGCAAGCAAATGGGCAACAGGAGATATGGCACATACTGGTCCTTGTTGAGCAGCTGGGGGATACATGGGTCATACTGCTTCTGCATTACTGGGCAAATGAGGATGCACAGCTCTCCTGGAAAGAGGGAGGACTGAAATGTCGAATGTATTGTAGTGTATTCACGTCAGACATATCAGATACAGAAGTTCAGATGACATTTTGAGCATAAGTAAATGCAACATAGCTGTGCAGATGTTAATCTACTTATCACGTTTTCATTTCTCCTCTCACTTATTCTCAGCACAGTCTCTTTTTAAGTAACAGCATTCACAAATCTTGCAAACATGAAAGGCAATAGTTCCTTTGGATTGATATTTTCTACAAAATAGTCCTCCATTTCTTTCATCTAAATTTAGTCTTCAGGTAGAAAGAACACAACAACACATATTGTTGTTGATGCTGTTTGCCTTTATTATATTCCCACATTAAAGGACTCTATGAAAAATTTTCCTGAGACAATGTGGTAAACATCAGATAAAGGGGGTACAGGTAACGATCACCTTAATGGTGATTAAGCAACAATTTCAACACACTGAACAAATTTGGGTCCTTTTGATTTCAATATTCCCCAAATCTCACTCTAGCTGCTGGACAGCATGTGCACCACTGCCACAAAGAGCACAGTGAGATTTAACAAACATGGTTTCATAGTCTATTTTGCAGACAAATAGCCTGAAAGAAACAGTCAAAGCACTTACTGAGTTCAGAGTGTAGTATGTTGTGGCTATTTAAGAAACAAGGGAATGTTGATATAGAAAGACAAAAGAACTGCAGTGTTAAAAGCAACTCCTCTTCCTTTAATGGCCTGTTACTACCACATGGCTGAACATTGCCACTAACTTTGTATTTTCAGAACATACTGAATTTAAGAAAACACTTTTGTTCCATTTGCAGCCCACATGCTGACACAGCATCTCATCTCCTATTGTTCTGACTTAACTATTATCGGATACATTTGATGTTCTGAAAGATAAAAAGCACAAGGATTCCAGTTACCTTAGAGATAGAAAGAGAAGAATTACTTAGCAAAAGAACAGCTGAGAAGAGACTGTTTCTGGCAGTTTCACTCTGGTGTGTGTGTTAGACCCACAAATGTGAGTTCAGACCCTGTAACCCCAGAGTCTTTGTTGGGGCTCTGCAGTGCACTGGATGATCTCACCCTCTCCCAACTCCCACACACAAAGGTATACAGGGAAGAGCAGGCTCAACCAGTCTGAAATTCCTTTGACAGTTCAAACTACAGATAGATTCTGTAGAAGTGGAAGCATGGCTCATAGCAACAATTAGAGAGAGAGATATCTTGAAGAAACAGATTTATTCAAGGTTAATAAATGTTTCTACTGCCATTTTCCGTAGATGGTAGTTCTGGTGATGAGTGCTGACCCCACAGTGGACAACTGGCTGCTAAAAATCATGCAGCATCGGATAAGGAACACTTCTAGGCAAAAAGAGGATTGATTCCCATACAGTTCCCCCCTAAAAATTTGAGACAGCTGCTTCTCAAAAGCCCTTACAGCTCCAGCCTTGTCTAGGACAGACATAAACAAGCTGCACTTCATCAGTATTGCATCAACTTAACTTGTATCAACAGTCTGGAGAAGCTCTCAGAAAGTCTTGTTCTCGTAAAGGAATTTTTTAAAAAACTAAAGTTGTGCTATTTGATTTCCCCACAGGGAAGTAAGTTCTAGAGGTGTGACAAAAAATGTGAAGACCTGATAAATATCAAAATCTGTGACTTTTTGTTGGGAAAATGAATATGGCATGGGCTGAGATCATAGTTAGGATCACAGTAGAAACGAGGAATCTCCACAGCTCTTAGGGATCCTTTTACCCACTAAAAAGGAAACTTCAATGAATACGTGGTATAAGAGAGCAAATTGCTAGAGAGTAAAAGTTCTTTTACAAAAAAAAAAAATAAATAAATTGTACTGTGGTTCCAGGAAAGACAAGCATTCTTAGATGCGCTCCTGAACATAAAATATTAAATGAAGGCAGGAGGAAATAAAGCCTGACTCCACATGATGTGTGCCAACTGTGGTCTTATAAAGCCAAGAAACCTTGGAATGCGATGAGTATGTAATATTTTTAGAGCTCTAATAAGGCACACCTGAGCTCCTCTTTACCACATTTAAAGATATGTCCCACAGAAGGTAGATTTTGCTATGCATTTTTTTCTATTCCAGTAACCTGAAATTAGAATGCACTCATGTGGAGGAGAGCAGAGAGAACAGTTTGACTGTTCAGATTCCTCTGAATTACTCCTACATACAGTTCCAAAGGGCACAACATATAGTAATGCTTTTGAATTATTCCTAAGTCATTTGGCTAAGAAGAGTAGATGACACTGCTATGCCTGCCTTGTTGAAATCAAATATTCTTATATATTCTACAGATGTTCTTCCTCAATTTCTTGACTTAGTGGAGTGTCTGTCTACACCAGCTGTCTTCCTTCAGCATCTCCACAACTCTGAGCCAGAATGAGAAACAAACCTGTCTCTATTATTAATCAGATTTATTTTCATTTTGCCTAACTAAGCAGCGCAATAAAAGAGAAAACTGTAAGAATTAAGCTCCTTCCATAGCAGACATGCTAGCTACAATAACATTACTGCCCACCCTGCTATTCCAGTACTGGCATCAAAAGTCATACTGTATGCAGAGAAGTCAAAATGAGCCATGACAGAATGAAGGAACTGAGGGAATGTTGGTTTCACTCCATCCAATTTGTGTGCAGCAAGAGGCGATGTTACCCAGAAGCCAGACGCAGTCCCAGCAGTGCCAGAATAATCAGATCTCATATATACAGTATATATGAACCAGAGGAGGAATATAGATAGCAATTTGGAACAGTCATGCCAAACAATTCTAGTAGCACAATACTGAAAGAAAAAGCCTGGAGTCAAAATACACACTGTGTGGTATCAAAACAAAAAAGGACAAGGAAAATGTTCAAATACATCAAGTTTTACAAGGAATCCAGTTACATTTTTATTAAAGGTAATAATAATACAGAATTATATAAAAATTCAATGCGGTCTGCTATTAAGTCAAGGAATTTAGCTTGTATGTCATCCAGGAGTCAGCATATCAGTACAGAACATGTATAATTATCCTTTCCCAGTCAGAAATTAGGTTGGCACTTTCTGTACTAGCTGATCCCCTGTAATCTTTACAATTATTTTCTGCTAGAGTATATTGCAGTACTGATCCCTAAATACACAGGCTGGCACAATACACACAATAGCACACACACGATGACAACATCTTATTGCTGACTTGAACTACTGAATGAGAGGCTACTGAAAAGGCTGACACAGACTCTCCCCGAAGTGCCCAGTCCCAAGACAAAAGGCAACACAACAAATTTTGATTAGAAATCAGATCAAACTTCTTCAGCATGAAGGTGGTCAATCACTGGCACAGAGGCCTAGAGAGACTGTATAATTTCCTTGAAGATACTTAAAGTTGCCTGGACAGAGCCCCAAACGACCTGATTTAGTCAGCCCTGCTTGGGACAGGGGTTGGATATTAAACTAGATGACCTTCAGAAGCCCCTTCCAACCTAAATTACTCTGATTCTGTAATAACTGACACACCCGCCCACTGCCACCATCTATAAGAGTAAAGGCAAAGACTTAGGATCATATAGGTATCTCTGATACTCAGTCTCCCATGAAGTTACTTATATTCTCCTTTCAACAGCTAATGCAATTTTCACACAGGCATTCAAATATATACACACATATATACGGATATATGTGTGTGTATATATATATGTCCCACCACTTCTAGAGCAATCTACATGGTAAACATCTTTCCTGAAGTAGGAAGGAACAAGCATGATGATGAATTAAGAGTTTTCTATCAGGGCACATAAGCACCTAAACCAAATATGTGAGGTAGCGAAACAAGGAAAAACTTGCAAGATAATGATGTGTTATGCAGCTGAGAGTAGAAACTCTAGGACTTATCCCACTTAGTCCCACTAAAAGTGAGAGATCTTGTAGTTCAGAGAAAACTTATCAGCTTTTTTCTGCAATCAGTTAGAATTAGAAACTGAGACAAAACTAAAAAAATTTTTTCCTTGGTTTTCTGTCAGTGAAAACTCCAGTACTTTTGCTGCTGCTGTTGAAATAAAGAGAACTCACCAGCACAAGAACACTGTGGGGGTGGATACAGAGAAAGTCGCAACCCTAGACACAACTTCAAGCAAGCAGGTTCAAACTTTACCGACCTGTGTAGGAAGATAAATGAGACTTCAAGAGCAAACAGCATTGTTGGCATGAGGATGTTGTTAGGTGCAGCAGGCAGGCACTCTCAGTGCTGATAAATTGGTAGCTGACAAAGAGCTACATCTTATAATGATGACTGTGTAGAGCCCTGATATATTTTTCCTACTAGTTCTTTGTCTTTCATCGTATCCGTTTGATAAATCCTAAATGTATTTTGTGCTCTGTTTAAAATCAGAGAGGGAAAACAACATGTACTTATCAATCACATTATTTTATCTCTCAATTATCCTTAATTTAATAATTGTATTATTTTCACTTCTGTTTTAACTTTAAGGGCTTCTATTGCAAACACTGTATTTTTTCAGGTGGTTTAGGTTACCAATAATTTTCAGTAAGAGTGCTTTTCCATCTATTTTTTTTTTCCTGAAAGCTCTTCTCCATATCATTATTTTGTCTAATCATCAGCCTTCCTGGAAATATTAATCATTATGTCTACTAGGCTTTCAGTATAACCTGCGTCAAGTTTCTTTAAATTGCTTCTCTGTTTATTTTAACCACAGTCTGAATAAAATTATTTGAATAAACAGGTCTGAAGCATATCCTGAATTGTACAGTTGGGATATGAACCTGAAATCCAACATAATTCCTGGCATTATAGTAATAGTATTTAGTAGAAAGAAAGAATTGTATTAAATTATAAGTGCATGTGGAAAGGAATTCTGTACAGCTAGCTCTATTTTTCCTAATAAAATACATTTTATTGTCCTCTACTTCTTATACAAAAGAGCCTAATCTGGGAAAAACTATGAGAGTTTTGCCGTGGCTTTTTTTTTTTTTTTTTTTTTTTGGCTGATCACATACTCCATTTAGAACTAGGCCAGCTAAAAGCACCAACTTAATCACACCGTGATGTGAAATTTAATGACATCATGTTACATAAAAGAAGCAACAAGATTAAAACTATAGGATATCTAGTCTTTAATATCCAGCCCAGCCTAAAAACTACAGGGCTTTGTGGGACATGGAACTTCAATGAGTAAATGGCCTATACCAAACATACTCCAGTTTAGACCAGAAGAGTGATCACAGTTTGGAAGCCCCGGTGCAAATTTTCTCAACATTTTCATTTACTATAATTTCTTCACAATATGTGGCAAAAAGCCCTCCATTCGAGCCCATTACAGATAGGTGGACATCACCTTGATGAAGAAGCATGCATGGTCCTCACCACTGCTCTGTTCCATACTTCCAAGAAAAGTTCTATATTCCTGATTTTAGTTTTCATTTGGTTCAATATTGAGCAAAGTGCTCTGATCTGAAACCTTGTAATCTGAAGACTCATGTATATTTGTATCTCCACAGAAACAGAAGGTGTTAATGAGAGCACAGTTGTAGTTCTAGGAGCTCACAAAACTTACATCATTATTTTGGTTGTTCAGGGAACACCCAAGGACATTTCAAGATATCTCTAGATTAATATGGCTTGCCCTGGAAAGTGCTTTGACTCCTGATCTGTGTTTGTGCAAGTGGCTCAGTCTGCTCTGTACCTGGGATGAGCTGCATAGAGCTGTGGCAAGGACAGTCACATTTACTAGACTTTAGCTATTGCCTATAATTAAAAACCAGCTGGTGTGATATTTGTCTCTTAAGGTAATGGCTACAAAAGTGCTGGCACTAATAGCTCCCAGAGTATTTACAGTTTCACATTTTACAGGTTTAGAAAACAAAAGCGTTTGTTAGCTAAACAAAACCAGTGTAAGAAATAGGCCAATATATTCTGAATAACAACAGCATAAAATCAGTTTAGTTGAAATACAGAATAGTTTAATTTTGCTCATTGAGTGCTATTGAATTTTTGGCATTGGAGAATGAAAAAAAAAAAGACCAGATGGTGAAAGAAATAAATTAAGCTGCTGGTGATGGAATACAATATCACACTGAATTATAAAGAATGATGAACAGAAATCCCTTTAAACAGGCTCTCACACTCAGTATTAGAGGTTCATATTGTTGAAGTTCATATCTGATTATTTTGGTTTCTACTCAAGTTTTTTTAAAATTTTTACTTTCAATAGAGACTTTCATGAATTCAAAACAGAAATCCAAGGCAACGTACAGAGATGCCACAGTGCCCTTCTCACTGTCTTCAACATAAGCCAGAGGTTCTAGTAATGTTCTAAAATGTACAAAATTGTAAAATCAATGAAACAAGAACTTTACACTTTTCTTTCTTAAGAATCCTTATTCCTTATTGTAGATTTGAAGGACTGCATGTGTACATGGTTAAAGCCTTGACTACATTTTCCAATTCTTCCAGTTTTAATAAAAAATATGCTCTTTCTTCTCAAGATCTTGCTTTATTTATATCTTCAGACTTTAAGAACAATAAAACTGCTACTGCTAAAAATCAATGCATTTAAGAAAAGATATGTGTTCATGTGAATGAGTAGCCAAGAACTGCTGTGTAAGGTACCCCTATTTTTAGAAGTGAAATTACAATGCCAAACTTGGTCCTGGTAAAGAGATATATAACTTTTCAGGAATTCAGTTTAACTCTGCAGTAATAAACATGTCCATTTTTAATGTGATCTGATCCACATTTGAGTCACAGATACTTTATCAAATGTGGCAAAGAGGTTTACTTTTCAGATATTGACAATTGTTTTGCTTCACAATGTTCTCATATTTCTGTAACTTAATGTTCCCCCAAACCATAGCACTACGTTGTAAACAGAGTCTAATATCAGTGTGATTGCCTCAAGAGAATTATAGCTCTGTACTAAGTTCCTGAAGACAAACCCTCCAAAATATCCATGGTTATCATTCATCATTAATATCAACACTTTCAACTCATCAGCCTTCAGATGCAGTTTGATAGTGCTAGCTCCATTTAACAGTTGAAACATGAAGACTTTTAATTTGTCTTTGAAGATACAAATCATGGTTTGAGACTCAGCTTCTCTTGCTGAAAACTGGTCTAAATCTTTGCACTCCACTTCTGAGAGACTGCTGCTTTAATCTCAGCAGAAAAGTAACATTGTCAAGCACATATACTCCTTTAATACCTGCTAAAGATATATACAGAATCTGTGTCTGGATTCACTTTGTTATGGATTTTTAAAGCACAGGGCCATATTCCCAAGGTCTACACTATCTATTTCTACCTTTTAAAAATAATTTTATTTCAAGACCTATTTACAGAAACTATATTCACATCCACGGTAATATTTTAGGCCTACATCTCTTACTACACATCACAAGTTCCCTGTTCTGCTTCTTGCCTCATGCCCCACAGGAATGGGATTATCAATGTCAGTTCATATGTCCTGACCATTAGTCAGCACTTACTTCATCAGACACCGCCAACAGGTACAGGAAGACTGAAATAATTTCCCAAACTCTAGGCTAGTATGCCTGTTTGGAGATGGAATATTTTCTCCATAGTTGAGTGAGCAGAGAGTACTCATTCTCATAGTAGAGAGAGTTTCTTACTCTTGAGCGATTTGTATGGCAAAAACATACTGACAGCTACATCAGCCATCTTAGTGAGCTCACAGTTGATCTTTGAGTATGTTTTGTAGATGCACCACGTGCAGCTGGCATAATGCCACATTTTTTTTTCTGTAGTTTTCTAATCACAGAGAATATTGTAACATACCCATATATTTCCTACCAGGCATGACAGACTAACATGTAGGGTAATTTTCTACTACTTATGCAAGACAATAGGATGTTCCTTGCATACGCAGGCTCTTAACAGTGGCTTGAGTGGATCCTGTATCAAACTCCTTTGCCAGACCACTGTAATATGAAGGTTTCTTCTGGCAGCCCTGTCTAGAATCCTTGTGACCTTCACACTCATCTCATTTGTCCAGCAAAAAAGCTAATAGTCACAAATCTATAACAGACATCCATGCTGGGAAGCTCCTCCATGAAAGGTAGCATGATTAAAGAGGGGACATTTGGGTTACATAGTGCAAGTATTTTTAACTTCAGTAGATGCCTGGTGCCACTGGACCCATCTCCTGATTGACCAAATGTGGCCTCCACCCAAATCTACAATGGGAATAGAAATAGTTCTCCACATGCTAAGGAAAAGTGTGTCAAATTCATCTGAGACAGCAGCAGCAGGAGAAAACAAACACCTGCTGATATGACATAAATACAATTGAGGAGTAGGTGACCACAGTCATTAACAATTAAGAGACATCTGTACTGAATAAATGGTGTTAAACCTTCAGTTCTTGAGTTAGAAAGCATTCCATATCTGAGGTTCTCTGACAATTAAATATCAAAATATGTTTGCTCTCATCACTCTTAGACTCTGGAGGTGTTTGTGCATCATTCTTGGAAAACGTTGGATAACATTAGCATTTTGCCAAATCTCTCTGACAAAGATAGTAATATGATATCACCTGTAAGTCTCTCAAGTAAATAATTAATGTGACAAAACAGAAAATTCTTATCTGAGATGCAAATAGAATCTCATGGCAAGAGAGATTTAGCAGCCCTCTGATCCAGTGGAGTGAAAAATACCAAAAAACTGGTATGGCTTACTTCTTCATGTCAGTGAAAACCGTAATGGTAAGTAAAAGAAACTACTACATAAGAAAAAGAAATTGGGTAATATGTTTCCAAGTCTGAAAATTTTGGCTTGGATTTCTAGCAAAAGGTTCAAGAGATTTTTTTTTTCTTTCTTCTATCTTTCTCTGGTATCCAGAAGACACCGTAATATAATGTTCTTGCAATATTTTAATCTTACCTTATAACATATATATTTTAGAACATACACATGCATACATGCACTAGAAAGTACAGAGACTACTGTGACATCTGATTAAAAGTGATCTATGAACTATGGACATGATTTAAAAAATGTATAGTGTGGGGCAGAGATGAGAAGAACACGTAACTTCTAAAGGATGAATGAACAATATTATTTTGATGTGGTTTGTCTCCTAAAAGACAGTACTTTCAAAGGTGTTAAACATCCAACACTTCTGCTGACAAGCTACCTTTGAAATATGGAGGTTCAGAGCAGCTTTAGAAATATCAAAGGATATAGATAAAACTGAATATAATTTGAAATCAGTCAATCAAAGAATCTAAAAGTTCATTATCACTTTGTCCTGGCTTTGCTTAGAAGAATTGTAAAGAGAGCTGTAGACGTAAGATGGCAGAGACAAAACCAAGCAATTATTGGCAAGGAATCAGGGAGGCTCAGCTCCAAATAAACATGGTTACTTTACACCTTCCTTTTAACATGGATTGGATCATGATGGTGGTAGAGAGAGTATAAAAAAGGGAAGAACAGCTGGTACAGATGTACTCTGGAACAGAAATGTGCAAGATTCAGCTCCCATTCCTGTCTGAAATACTCCTATAATCTGTTGCTAGGCTTGAAATGATTCAGAGTAAATGTTGTTTTCAATGCCTTTTTTTTGCTTAGACCCACAGCAACATTTGGTTTGGGAAAGCTCAATACACAGGTACTCTTTTATGATTACAAAAAAAAAAGAATTTAAAGACATGATTTGCTGAAAATAAATACATACAGAATTTCTCGGTGTTTATTTTCCTTCTTTATATTTCAGTTTCTTTTTCCCCAGCTGTCAATCCCAGGAGCATCTGCTAAAGTATATTTACCCCCCAAAAATAAAATCAATTAATTTGTTTGGGTTTTTTTGCTTTTTGTCCACTTACAACTTGAATTGTTCAGGACTGATGTGCTTGTGTCCTTTTACCATGTCTCCTAAGGAGACATAGTATGACCTCGGCATGACCATTTATTCAACAGCATCTCAGTTCCCAGACTACCTTAGGGTTGACTTGTTAAATGGACTGTCAGATTTTCCACATAGAAACCCAGTTTTGCATTGCACAGTGGCATCCAGCCTTCCTGGGGAAATTTAATTTCTCCTGACATACAAATAACAGCACCAAAGTATGTCAATGAATGGAAAACGGACCAAAGCAAAATTAATATTATCTCTAAAAGGTATAACAGACACTCAGAGAACTGTCTTTCCTAAAGTTGATAAATTTTCTCCCTATGCTAACCTAGTTCTGCTTATAATATTATCTGTTTTGTGCTAAAGAGTTCTCCAAACTATTGCCTTGGCAACCAATAAACATTAATCCATGTGAGATTTTCCCCTTGAAATACTTTCTATATTCGAAATGTTATGTAGGAGGTAAATTTCACTGGAACTGGAAAAGATGTGCTGATGATCTGATTCACGTTTTTTTCTGGATTTTGCTATAAAACACAGTCCTGGATATTTCTTGTGTGAGAACAAATTCACTAGCAGCCCAATGGAGAAGACCCCACTGGGCATGCCTGGGCTGGACATTTATCTGACCCAGAAGACTTGCGGCACCCCGAGCAGTCACACAGTGACACGACACAGTTTACTCCAGGCCCAAAGCAGTTTGTGTAACACCAGGTCCCTCGCTGGTTAACGTTACCATTCTTAATTCTCAGCGGTCACGCACACTCAGTTTCAGGGGACCAAACCTGGGCTACATTTAGCTGGCAAGGGCCTGTGCAAAAATTGGCCCTTGCATCATTCCTGTGTGTTAAACCACTTTCCAGATTGCATAGCTGTTGATGTATCACTCAGAAGATTTTGTCAGAAATCCCAGGTAAGCAAATAATATCATACCTTGGCCTGTCCCTGCAGGTAAGGTAAGCTCTTGGCGCTGAGCTCAGAAAGAGAACTAGTATTGTAACATCAGCTACAACCAAAGACTGTGGCCTGGTTTGTACTGCACCAAGTCAATAGGAAGACTCTTACTGAATTTAATAGGCTTCGGATTGCACCTCCATGGAGCAATACCAAGTACTTGAATCCCATCCAGAACCTCATACGGACCAAGGCAGAGGAAAGCAGGCACAACTGGTTGAAAAGACTGATCAAAGCCCACTGATATCTTTCCAAAAGCTTGGAATGAGTGTCACAGAAGGGAGAGCAGTACTCCAGGAGGGAAGTGACAGAGGTTTAAGATGCCTGTGGTGAGGCCACATCCTAACGCTCTTGCACAATGCACACTTGAAAGTCAAGTTATGTGGAGAATATTTTATTCGTAAGTGCAAACACTTCGGAGCATTTGTCAATGTGAAATAACACATTGCTCAGGTCTCTGAAGACATGATGTGAACCATAATGTATGTTATTTCAAAATAACACATAACTTGGCACTTATTATTACTGTAATAATCTATATTTGAATGAATCAACAATGGCAATGCATACTTACAGCAAGGAAGGAGCAACTCTAGCAAAGGAGAAATTCTGGTTTCCTATTCCTTGTGGAAAATAAAGGAAACCTTTTGTAAATAAGGACCATTGTTCCAGACTTACCTCCTGAAGAAAGGTTAAACCCCTCAGAATGAGTAGACGGTTTCCCTAATATTCAAAATCAACATGGAATTACCTTTTCAGAACTGTTTTCTATGCCTAGCAACACTCACATATTCATCTATGCCAGAGCCTAGAGGACTACACAGCTTGTTTTGGAAAACAGTCATTCTTCTTGTGTGACACCTGGAAGTCCCCTGATAACCTACGGTGTTCCAGTCGACTGACATGACAAACTACACCTGAAACCACAGATTAAAAATTAAAAAAAAGGAAAAAGAATGCATAAGCAAAGCATTTCAGCACCAATCAAAATGAAAATGGGAACTGCTTCTCCTCACCAGCAATGTGAGACAAACATGTCTTCATATTCGAATGAATGTATGTAACAAACTTGAATAATTTTGCAGCCTTTTTATCCAAAGAACTGCATAACATGAAGAAAACATGTAAGGAAGAAATAACTAAGGTAACTAAAATAACTAAATTTCAAGTAACTAAATTTCTTGCTTTGTGAAAGTAAGCTGGATATACTGTTTAGTAATTGTTCAAAGATTTTTTAAAACTTTTTTTTTTTCATTTCTTTATACCAGAAAGAAAGACTAAAACTGTTTTTTCTTAGTGCTCTTTTCTTAGTTTGTTTGAGCCTTGAAATAAATATTTCTGTTATTTATCACTTGTACTACTTGTTCGGAAAAGTCCAGATAGAATCTCATTGTGCAAAAACATAGTCCTTGCCTTCAAACAACATGCAATGTCAACTGAAAATAAAACAATGTGTTCAAAAAGTTTGTACAGATTGGAAGCTGAGGCACAGGGATATCATCTGACACTACTTTAAAAGTTTGTGTAAATTTTGGAATTGAAGATCATCTGTCCATTTACAGTTTTAGGCACAAGACAAATCTTCCTGACACTATTAACATCCTTGAAATAAAACAAACACATATCTCAACTTACCAATGCCTTAAGAGATTTGTTCTTTAAAAGTAGACCAAATATGCTGTTAAGCAAACAACAACCAATAACAATATTAATTCTTAACATAATGTATTAAAATATATTAAGGAATCAGACATAAATTTTTAAAGCTGTTTTAGCTGCAATAAATGTTGAGAACTGTGTTTTGACATTAACACATAGCTGAATGTGTCAAGATGGTTTGGAGCTTCACAGCTCACATAGAGGCTTTATGAAGCACTGTTTCTCTATGACAACACAATTTCATAGCAGGAATAAGCAAAGCTGAGAAAAGTAAGGAATTTTTTCGTCTCAAGAGAAATTACAATATTCCAACATCTGTTTTCAAATTAAGACAGTCAAAATGCCAAACTTTTCACAGAGTGACAACTTAGAAAAAAAATTAAATCCAGGAATGTGTAATGTTTGCTTTTTATCATCCTATCAATGTTTGTTCTGGTCCGGGTGTCTAACTTTCTTAGGCTTCAAGGGGGAGAAATACACTCCACAGCTCAGCCATGGTCAAGTCATGTCCTAAAATCAAGAAGCCTGAAAATGCTTCTGAGTGTGTTTTCTCTCACATGACATCCTCTGACACTGAACTGCACCATATACAAATGATAAACCTGACTAGTCCCGGATTTGGACCTGTTAGCCAGGATTCGAGGCTGAACTACATGTGTTTTGCTATCTTGCTATCATAGAAACCTAATGCTGATTTCTGACATACTCTCAGAGATTTTACTGGGAGCTGAATGTCCTGTGCAGGAAAGAATGGGCAAGAAAGCAGAAAAATCACAAAGCTCTTATAAACCTTGCTGTTACCCTGAACACAAAGAGGTTAGTGTCAGATGAATGTCATTTTATGTGCCTTATATCAGGACCACAGTCCAAAATAATGTTTTCATTTGGATAGACCTGGTGGAAAGTTTTGATTAAATGGAAATTTCCTTTTTCATTGACAATTCATTCTGATGAAAAACGCCTGTCTAATCCTTGTACTACACTACCAGACAGTCCCATAAGGCAAATTGTCTGTTTATGCCTGACTTAGAGAGAATAGTCATCAGCCAGGTTGCTTCACTGTTGGAGCTCTGACTGATTTGCCAGCTCTGACTTGAGGAGCCGGTTGAGGTGGTGAACAGCATGAACTGGTCAGTCGCTTGTTTCACACACGCCACAGATCAATTCCTGTATGATAGTGCTTTTCCATTCACCACATATGCTGAACTGCATTTGACCTGGTGGTGAAAGGTTTCGTTTACCATTACAGTCACTTCAGCTGTGCAGTCTCCAGTCTCTATGCTGATTTATGGATGGATGGATTTGCATATGGCAAACATCCATACAGCTTTGTAAGTTTGCATTTATGCCAATAAATGCAAAGTTGGGGCTATGATACTAGTATGACTAATGTTTTTATTAGAAATAGCTCTCTTGGATTTTTGTTGTTGCTGTGTTTTGTACTTTTTTTTTTTTTAAATGCACGTAAGGATAACATTACATTCGAATTCCAGTTTTAGATATGGGTACACTGCTAAAGAAAACCTTTATTTCTTCTTATTATGCTTGCCTGTTTGCTTCCAACTGTTCCTTAGTAAGTGTACATGGAGCTCATCTTGTCCCTGGGGTCAGGACTGAGCACAAATCTTGACACCGATGGCAAAATGTCCAGGCTGATCTTGGAAATTGGAACATAAGAATAGCATTATCCAGTTAGACCAAAAGCCAGTCAAATTCAGTGACTACTGAAGACCAGCCACAGATGATTAAGGAAAGAACTTCAGGACAAGAGAAGACATAATTCCTGATAGCCCTTAGGTCAGAGCTGAAGAAAATTCTCCTGGGTTTTCAAGCATGGGAATTTTAGTTTGGTTTAGATTTGTTGTTGTTATTGTTTGGTTTGGGATTTTTATGTTTGTTTTCTGCTAGCTTTTTTTTTTCAAATAGCATTTGATCTCCATATCTGGCCTAATTACCAGACTACTATACAAGGCTCATGTTTGGGTGGTTTCAGCATCAACACTGCTAACACCCTTCGCAAATACTAAAACCCAATGTCCCAGTTTCCAGAAATTTTTACACTAAACAAGCTGTCATTCTCGCCACAATGTGCACGCGTATCTTCAATTAATATTGTCTTGATGAAACATCATGACAAATATTCATTCATTCTTTGTTTCCTGGTATGAGCAAAGGAGAAAAGATCCACCTCCCACCCACATTCTGTAACAGATTTAGGAATGAAAGACCTTTCATGCTTAAATCATCCACTATGCAACACAAACGTTTGTACCCACTGAAACACAAAACACATCATTCATTATTTTGAAACTTAATTATGAACTAGACATTTACATTGAGGAACAGCTAAAAATAACTTGCAGCAGGGTGTGGTGTAATTTTGTACTGTCTGTGGATCTGGGCCAAGTATGGGTATGCAAATAGCTTCATATTTATGTTATGTAGGTAAATGCATGCATGCACCTAAGGATTTTTTCAGAGTTCAGATTTTGTGAAGTCTCTATCCTCTGCTTAGTCTAACAGAGAGAGAGAGACTGAGTTTAGCGAGACCCAAAAACCCCCTATGCAAGAGAAGTGAAGTGGGACAGCTTCTGGGCTTAGTAGGGCAAAGCCGGGGAAGAGGAAGGAGTTTCTCATATTGCATTTACACTCCACATACCCTGCCACTGGGGTGACAGTTTTGTTTGGATGTCTGATGTCTACATGTCCATTAGTTATCATTTGAACATGCTGAGGGCCTTCCTTACACTGTGGCCTTATTTATAAATGAATCTATTGTATATATGTTAATATATAATGCAATTTCTACCTTTCAGCCTCGTCCTTGGCAAGCACTAGAGAAATGTAAGGACGTCTCTGTTCCAAGACATCATGTACTTGTTTACTCATGAGTTGCTCTGTGGGTTGTTCACTGATTGCTAACATAATTTAAGTAACAGCTCCAATTAATTAAACTGATGCCCCTTACAGCTTAGTGAAGGACTTCACAGCCAACTGCACCATAACCAGAAATAATATAAATGCATTTCCTACTGGATTCTATGCCACAAATGGTTTCCACTCCTACTTTTAACAGAAACCATTATTTTATTTTTCTTCCTTCTTTAAATGCATGCCTACCATAAAATGTGAAAAATTTTATTGTCCACCACCCTCTACTGCATTTGAGACTTTCTGCATTTTCTTAACACGTGACACAGACCACAATAAATTTTAAGGTAATAGAAGTGTCTGCACAAGTGGCTACATCTGAGTGGCTGCAACTTGAGATTCCTCTGGCTGTTTTGCAAAGAGCTCTGAGAGCCCATTGACAAGATGTCTGGGGTGAGGGAGCACATGGCCCCATGCTCGGCTGTCCCACTCTGTCAGACTGAAGTTTGAAAAGGCACAGGGATTCCTTGCGCTGTTCCTAGCATTAGCAGCCATTTGGAGTGGCAGGAAAACAGCTCTGGAGTATCCTGCTGTGGGGAGATCTCCTGGGCTCTCTCCAGTGAGCTCCTGTGAGAAGCAGTCAGTAGCAACCTTCACTCAAAGTGCCTGGAGCCATAGCTACAATGAATAAGTAATCCTCCAGTAACGGATAAAAGTTTCCAGAATGCTGTGCCCTTTTTTGATGGATCAACTGCATTGTGGAAACCATATTCCAACATTACCTATCTAAAGTTAGTGTGCTTGAATCAGTGGAAGTGCCCAATACATTCTGCATGTATAGCCATACAGATGGACTTGTGCACATAAGGTTTTAATGAAAAGACCACTTAAGAGAGAAAACAGGAGAGGGCTTGCATACGACATTCCTTTGCTCAAAAACTCAGTTTAAACTTGCATGTGCATTCAAAAAAATCTGATCACACTTTTTATTAATACTTAAATATCTACCAGACTAAGTGAGGGTCTTTCATAGTGACATGAGGATTCAACGAAACACAGCAAGGCAGGGAATGCTCCTCTTGTAGAGCACAGTGGAGCCATGGATAAGAAGGATCAAAAGGAATTATTACTGAATGAAAACTTTCATTTCAGACTAGAGCAATATTTCTAACTGTTTTTCTTTCATTTCTTTCCATTAAATGGGCAGAGCTCAAAAATTTCAAGTGATCCTTCCAATTGCTTGTGTTTGTTGGTTGATTATATTGTAGGTGAAGAGTAACTTGTATAACTTCTCAAAAGGGAACTTAAGTGGCAGGTACATTGAAATCAATAGGACAACTCATATGAGTAGGAATTTGTAAGATCATTGCTTTTTCTCATTGTTTTCAATCTGGTAAATACCAAGACAAATCACATTTCATTACAGGAATAGTAGTGCGACTGAGCAAATCCCAGAGCCTTTGAATAATTGCTCTTTTATAAATTCAGTGAATGACATTGCTTTTAACTGAGTTCTTTTTAGCACAGTGTAACCAGATCAAATAAGCACACAGAAGCTTCGTGAGAAAGTGTGTGCTGTAAATGATTACAGGGGTGACATAAATTATTTTCTAAAATGTAGAGGTTGAGAGAAATATATCATGGTATTTTGAGGTAAGTAGATGGAGACTACAAAATCATATCAGGAAAAATTATACTGGTAAACTACATCAACAGGCCTAGGTTCTCTCATGATTAAAGGGAAGCTATATAACTCATATCAATTTTGGAGGTGAACTTTGAAAACATTTTCTAGTCCTTGTGCCTGCCTAATCACATGTTTTGGAGCTGTTTCAGGCATAAAGGGCTTAGTAAATCTTTGTCCACATATATACATGCTAATTCTATCTAAGCAGACATGAGGTACAATAAAACACGTAGAAAATTTACTGCCTCAGAGCCTATTAACATTTTTACTTTACTCTGTGTTCCTCGTTTTTCTGCTGTTTACTTTCATTTTTTCACCCTTTTAGATGCATGAAGAACTGTATATTTTGAAGGACTCATTTAAACTAAAACATTCACCAACTCTGCCTAGTTGAGCATGTGCTGAAGTACAACAGCAGAACAGAACAGTGAAATGCTGAGAAGTTTGTAAGGAAGATTAAAGTTATTATTATTTGGTGTGCCTCTTGGGTCAGATACTGAGATAATACAGAATAATACTCAAATCCTTGACATTTCTTCCACTTCTATCACACTTATCTGCCAGACTTTCAATGAAGGTCTACATCTGCTTACTGCTTAGTTCTTGTGCTCCC